>OY796662.1:33041402-33457157 GCA_963680705.1 Rhagium mordax
TTATCTACTGTTTATTATGCTGGTATTTCAATAGTACCTATAGTACAAAAAAAAACGTATATTTTATTCTCAATGTTAGTTTTTTCTGCTTTATTAAGTTTAATAAAGAAATCGTACCTTAATCACCAATAATTTTTTTACTATTTATCACTATAATGAAAGCATAATAATTGGTTTCCAGTATTCTAATAATTGATTTTTTTTGCAGGTCTAGAAAGGAAAAATAGTTTACATCTTTATTTGTAAACCATAATTTTAATATGTACAACTATTATATGCATTAGATTTTTTTTATATAGCAATAAAAAAACATGTGTTTAGCGTTCTTAATGTTTGTATTTTTTAATGTAATTCCTTTAGAATCTAGATAATATGTGCTACTATAGTGGACTCGGACTCAGATATTAAGGTACGTATGCAAGAGAAATATTCTTTTATCTCGCCAACTTAGGTGACCAGAACAGTACTACTGTTTTATTTTTGCTGCCTCGGTCATTATTTGTAATAAATATTTAAAATAATATAATTAATGCAAAATCCTTGAAATAATTAACCGTACCTTGTTCCACGAATATTCCCTTGTGAATGTATATATGTATTCTTAGGTGTTGATTCGCGTTTGTTTTGATTCTGAATGACCATTATTATGTTTTGGAAAAATTGCATATCCATCCTGAAGACGAGGATAGCTATGCGATTTTTCCAAATCATAAAAATAATCTTTCAGAATCAACACCCAGGACTACATATATATACATTCTCAAGGGAATATTCCTGGAACTGGGTAGGGGGATTTATTTCATAATCCCAGATTATTCAGGGAATAATCCTAGATTATTCAACGAATAATCCTGATTATTCCAGGTATATGTTTATGTACATTCTAGGAATAAATGATGAATATATTTGAATCATATAAACATGCTTAGATTATTCCTGGAATATTCAGCAAATATTCCCTGAGGAATAATTTAGGATTATCTGAGAAATGCCCATTTGCTGATTCCAGGAATATTCCCTAAAGAATGTATATATTCAAGTACTTTTCTAAGAATAATCCTTTATTCTCGAGAGTATATTCCAGGAATATTCTAAGATTATAGTGTGCTGTCTGGGATTATTGGTAGTGTACTTTATACATGCTACAGCGTAGGACAAAGGGCGGCGGTAGACAAATACAAGCATCTTAGAAGGGAAGAGAAATGCGACAAGAAAGGTTTTTAAACCAAGAACTAATATCTGTAGAGTTAGAGTCAAAGGAGGAAACTTAATAAGCAGTAAAAAATATATTCTATTTGGATAAACAGAACATTTTCAAGAGCTGCTGGCCGGAGGACCAACCCAAATGAAACACTGAAACCGTTCTCTGAAGCCCACCTCGGAGAATATCAGTCAGGATTCAGACCAGGTCGCTTAACTACCAACCAAATGTTCACTTTGCATCAAATCCGAGAAAAATCCAGAGAATTTGACATTGGTATAACACTGGTATGCACCACTTGTCATCTACTTTAAAGCAGCGTATGATAACATTCTTAGGTCGATGTTGCACGATGTTATGAACGAACTCGGAGTACCAATGAAGCTAACTTGTCTGATTAAAATGACCATGGTTGATACCACGTCCGCAGTTAAACTTCAGAACGACATAATATAGGAACCGTTCGAAATACACAAAGGACTGCGACAGGAAGATGCGCTGACGTGTCAGTTATTCAATATAGCCCTGGAGAAAATCTTCTGATTGGTACGTACCACTTCGAAGGAATGTGGGCGTTACACATTCACTGATCATTTTCTCTATTTACGCTTTACGCACGATCATCCCGTCTTTGTTTCCAATTTGGCTATAATTTTTCTTGGGGTACTGTATATTTATGTATTCTGAAACAATGTATAACATGGGTATATAAATTAAAGATAAATTTACTTATTTGCCTATTGTTTTACTTTCCATATTCACCATATCATCCACACACCCAATTAAGAAGCTGTAGGAATTGGTACTATTGAACTAATAGTGCAGTTTTCTTTCAAAGGGAACTATAAGCCCCATAAAACTAGTTCTACTAGATTAAATATCTTGTCTAAAAAGAACCAAAAACTGCACCGAATTTAGTTGATTACGAAAGTTGAAAGTTGACCAACTAAAATCGAATCGTGAGAACGCGCTTAATCGAACTCTGTTAAAGCCGCCATATTGGTGCTACAATAAGCTCCGCCCAGTGGTACCGTTATTTCCTTACCTATTTATATCGTATAGCATCTACTTATATTCTATGGTATGCCCGCGCGCAGGCACGGTGACGTCACTCAGTTTAAAAAGTGGCAGGGGTGACATCACATTTAACCTCAAAAATATGTATTTTCTAAAATTTTCGAATATTATGACAATTTTATTAAAATTTCTACTTGATTTCTGTAGTATCAACTAAAATCTTGTTCAGTGTATTATTAATACAGTTTTAATTGGCTTAATCTAATAAAATAAGATGCTTTTTGTTAGTTGGAATTCTAACCTAAAATTAGTGGTCTATTTTTAATATTTTTTCCACTCTAAGCAATCTATCACAATTTATTTTCCTTTTACGACAGTCAAGAAACAGCACCAGACATATTAACAGTTGGAACTACATCAGATCTTCAATTTCTACTGTTTCTGGGGGGAATATAACAACATCTGCTGTATTAAAGAAATTTCAAAATCTGTTGAGTCTGTTGGGTTGAAATCAATAGAAGAAATACGTGCTATAAACAGACAATAGGCGATGAAAAGGATAAACCGGCGAAATTAAAAATTAACCTGCTATTTTTCGAATTAATTTTATCGTTCATCCATATACTTTCACGAGCTTTTCAACGCGGAGAAATGTAAAATACTTGATGTCAGTACCTTTTTATCATCATGCAATCAGCCACAGCACAAGCAAGCATAGTGCTATTCGTTAACACTATTAAAAATATTAAAATAAAGATTAAATGTGCAAAATTACAACTGACTTTCGACGTTTTTTAAACTGAGTGACGTAATGCGCAGTAGATACACAAATTGGACGGCAACCTGACATACCATTATCCTTATACTATGTCTCTATGGTTAAAACACACACACACAATTTATGAATAATTATAGATTAATATTTACCTCAGCTTCTTCCTCTGTATAAATTTTCAATTTATACGATTTTTCGGTTAATTGGATATATTCTACACGTTATTTAATTTTATAGCTAATTATTTAATAAATATATCTACAAACTATGACTTATCATCTACTGTCAGAATAAAATAACTGACATACCATAAAGAAGCGTCGATTGGTGGATTAGTTGCAAGTTTAGGTACCTTTACACTTACGCTCAATCGTGAGCGACTGGAGCGCCCCGTTCCAATCACACGCGAAAGCTTGTTAGTGTAAATGTATATAATCGCGCGGTTCTTAGACGTGTCAAATCCTGCATTACTTCGCGAGTTGTTTTCATGCGGAAATTTCACGTAGGGTAAAAGTTTACTTCGATTTTCACGCGGTCTTGTGGAGTTTACTCTTAAAAGGCGGTAAGTACTTTTTTAATTTTTTAATATAAATATAATAAAATATATATAAAATATATAATATAAATATAAAATATAAAAATGAATATAATATAAATATAAAATATAAAAAAATATAAATTGCGGTTTTTTATCCATGTTTTTACCCACCACTTTCTTTTTTGCCTTTTATTTGACATATCAAGATAAGCCATAACGCACAAAGCCACTTTTGATTTTCTTTTTTTGTTTATAATTTGCTCCATTTCAGAACAAACCGTCTATAAAACTGTTGAAATTTTTAACACTCCACGAGCCACGACTATCGCGCGAGAAACTTGACACTTTTCAATTTACACTAGCCGTGTTATCATGTCACATTTCACCGCGCAGGCAATACCGTGCGATTGGAGCGTGTCAATTTTTAACAACAAAGTTTTAGAACGCGACACTCAGGGTTGCGCGAAAATACGCGCGATTGGAACGGGGCGCTCCAGTCGCTCACGATTGAGCGTAAGTGTAAAGGTACCTTTTGATTGACTAAACCACCGACTTTTCGGAAGGCGAAAGTGACCCAAAAGTATGTTGTTTAGCACTCACCGTTCGGCCCAGTTCGATTGCGGCCCAACAGACGGATTGACGGTTATTTAGCAATATGCGGGCCGCACAAACTACCTCGTGACGTTGTACTGACTTAGGGTTAAATCAGCAAAACGTACAACGCGACTTAGAATTAACACGATTCGAACATACACGGAATATAAAATGATTGAAAATAAATCACAGGTCAAATATAAATATATTAACTTAGAAAAATTTCCTTACTCTTTTGCTGACGTCAGAGCTCTCTCTTGGCAGGTGTCGGTCGGTGCGGACTTCGGTTCAGGCGGCGATCTGGACTGGATGGAGCGTCAGCTCAACCAGCGTTGGGTTTTTGGTAGTGACAGTTTGTACTAAAACATGGTGTGCAATTGTAATAGATTGTACTAAATTGTACTAGATTTGCCGGGAGATTTAAAAAATTTATATTTTCTTTATTTTCTGCTGTGGCCGACTCCTTCAGCTTTGAAGTTTTTATTAAAAATCTATAATTAAATATTTGTAATTATTATACAGTTCTCAATAACTAAAATATAACACCTATCCATTATCTGATGGATCTTCAAATTTCACAACAATTATTACGAGTACCTAGGTGTTATTTGACCACTAACAACAACACTCAACAGTCAAAGTCAGCACTCTTAACAATATGCCTATTTCCTATTTTGGTTTTACTTTGTTTACATGTCAACAGCCAAAGCTGCTTTCGTTCGTGTATGATCGGTGACGGTAATCACTATTTCAACCAATGCGGATCAAGTATTTTAAAAATACTTAATCCTCATTGGCTGGAACAGTGAACGGTGTTTGAATACAAACGAAATTTGCTGTGTAGATCTCGACGAACGAGGGACCCGAACGGGGAATTACTGAAATCTGAACTGAAATGTGGCACGGTGTGTGCGTACTGCGTACTCAGTGCTCAGTGGAAATCGTATATTGTGGATTATATTGTCAATATCGGTTTTCGCCGCTATTTTTTTTTTTCATGAAAATCAATGAATTAGCCAAATGTTGAAAAATGTACTAGATTTTTGCTGCTTTATCTGTTGGCGTAATAGCGTACTAAGTAAGAAGCAATTGTAATAGATTTAGTACAATTGTAATGGCAAACCCAACGCTGAGCTCGACTGAACGTTAAACGGCGGGTGTGTTAGTTTTATTGCCGGTTTCTGACACGTACCCCTACCCAACTTGCGCACTGAACGTGAAACTGACTTCAAGCATCGTACACTTATGTTGGCGCGGTGCAGCTGGTACTGCAGGCGATGCGTTTTCTGGCACAAGGAGTGATTAGATCAAAACCGGGACTATTGCATTCGATGCGGCATAATTTAAAAATGTATAAACGGAAAAACGCGGTTCAAAATGCTTAATTTGAAGTAAATTAATATTTGTTACATTTTACCTGCCTGTTTTATACATTAAAAATTATATTTTATTTACAAACTAATAATACGTCGGTGCTAAAATTCACTTCGTTACACAACTTCACGTCGGACTAAAACCTAGGCCTCCGTTTAGACGCTTCTCAATTCGTTGAAGCCTATTTCGACGTCACAGGGCCGACTAAATATGGCGGATGAACAGGATTGGATTCAGGAATATCTTCTTAGAAACGTAATTTCACCACTATAAAATATTTAAATTAAAAAAATGATTGATAGAAGAAATTTTTTCTAACGTTAATATAGATATATTTGTTGTATAGACCGATTTTTATGTTCTTAAAAAGCCTTTAATAAAACAATAAGATATACCCATGATGTAAATGATTGAAATTATATTCAAATACAATGGCGGATTTAGTATTGTGTTAGTGGGTCCAATTATTGAATTTATGCAGTATTAAAATGAAGGATTTTTTTGGCTTGTTTGTTTTCTGAAAGCGTAAATATTTTAAAATTTTTATATTCATGGGGAGATGGGAAGCATACCCTCCATCTACAAGGAACTGTCTTGTAGTAACTTTGTTAAAGTGAGGTTGGAACTAGTACCACACGTTACCAGTACCAAGTCAAATTATTACTGTCAAATGAAGATCATTTAAATATCAAAAAATGTTTCAAGTATATGGTATTCACATTTTATTTACATGAGGGGAGGCTATGATATGTTTTTCTTAGGTTGTCTCAGGGTTGTCTACTATTGACAAAATATTGAAGTGTCAGATTTAATTAATCGTCACTGTCATTTATTTTTGGCTGAATTGCCAAATTTTTTATTGACAACATTGCTGTGCTTTCTTTAGGGTCTCACTCTGGCAACTATGTAGAACCAATTTGAATTTGTGGTTATATTTTTTACTTTTCAATATAACCTCAATAATTAAAACAGTCATTCATACCAACAGAATTCAGATTTTCCAAAGCCTCCCCTCATGTAAATAAAATGTGAATAGCATATACGTGATAAGGAAGGAATGGGAAAGAAAAAATATTTCAATTAATACTCGTGTTCTGATTATTTCATTCTAGATGTAAATATAATCTATCGCATATTAACAAATATTAACAGATATTTATATACATATATAATCTATATATCTAATTATTCAGGAGATAGTATAGGTCGCCTTTCGTTTGATGACGAAAAAACAAGTGAATGATGTACTAGGGCGACTCTTAGTGGGCGTTCATAACGGCGCACCGCACATAGCATAGCACTAAGCATCGCACCTAGCATGGACCGGTCGAGGCAAATACACGCATGCATTTAAATGCGCGTAATCATAACGAAGCTTCGCACATAGCATAGCACCTCGCCTGCGTGACTCTGCAGGCAAGGGTACGAGGCTAGGTTAATTCAGCTTAGTATTTTGCCTCGCCTGGAAGTGTACGCATGGTACACAATAATTAATAATATAATAATAGATAAAGAAAAATTATTATTAATCTTTTCAAATCTACCATGAGGTGATGGTATTCATCGAATTCATATCCTTCTTATTTATAGGATGAACAGATTTTTTCCGTTGCACTATTTTTAGGTACCATAGTGTGACTGGCTAAAGGAGAAAAAAATCTTCGTCCGAAGAGCACTCAGATGAATTTGTAGACATTGTTGTTTCCTGTACCAAGTCCAATTCACAACTGACTAGGTGATGCTCCAAGGCATAGAGCAGTGCCCCGACATGAACACAACGTTCCAGCCATGCAACCATACCAAGTGCAATGCTAGGTGCGATGCTTAGCAGTGCTATGTGCGGTGCGCCGTTATGAACGCCCACTCAGGAGACAACAAAACATCACTTCTCGTACTTGACTCTTCTCTTTCCTCGTACTGTCGGTGCTCCTAAAATCATTTATATGCAATTAAATAAACTATTTATATCTAATACCTACATATTGCTCACATCAAGCAGAGTTTCAGAAACATTTCATTATTATATTATCATTTCAGCAGCTAATATCACTGGCAACAAGCAAGCATAAAATATATTATAATTTTATATGTGTACTCTAAACCAAAATATTCAATGAATAAGTAATTGTTTAGAATATAATCTATAAAATATGAGCTTTTAGTGATAATTTTAGAAGAAAGCAGTATTGAAAACCGTGGAGAAAACATTACGACCTTACCAGATCGAAATAAAAATACATTTTATTTACAAGTTCCTTATCGTATACACATTTTTATAACCACTAACCTGTGTAATTATTAATGGCACTATTCAGACACGACATGCTTCCAAAGTTATTTACCTTTCACATGTTCAGGAATGAAATCCACAATATAAAACTTCAGTCAACTAAACCAAGAAATTTTTGAATATACTTCAAATCACGAGAGATGACCGTTACGTCACAAATTAATTTCTAATGTTCAACGTACGCTTCAAGCCATAGTATAAGGATAATGGTATGTCAGGTTGCCGTCCAATTTGTGTATCTACTGCGCATTACGTCACTCAGTTTAAAAAACGTCGAAAGTCAGTTGTGATTCCGCACATTTAATCTTTATTTTAATATTTTTAATAGTGTTAACGAATAGCACCATGCTTGCTTGTGCTGTGGCTGGGTGTAACAATTATTACACGAAGACAAAAAGGTACTGACATCAAGTATTTTACATTTCTCCGCGTTGAAAAGCTCGCGAAAGTATATGGATCAGCGATAAAATTAATATGATAAATAGCAGGTTAATTTTTTATTTCGCCGGTTTATCCTTTTTATTACCTATTGTCTGTTTATAGCACGTATTTCTTCTGTACATTTCAACCCAACAGAATCAACAGATTTTAAAATTTCTTTAATACAGCAGATGTTGTTATATTCCCTCCAGAAACAGTAGAAATTGAAGATCTGATGCAGTTCCAACTGTTAATATGCCTGGTGTTGTTTCTTGACTGTCGTAAAAGGAAAATAAATTGTGATAGATCGCTTAGGATGGAAAAAATATTAAAAATAGACTACTAATTTTAGGTTAGAATTCCAACTATCAAAAAGCATCTTATTTTATTAGATTAAGCCAATTAAAAATTTATTAATAATGCACTGAACAAGATTTTAGTTGATAGTACAGAAATTAAGTAGAAATTTTAATAAAATTGACATAATATTCGATAATTTTAGAAAATACATATTTTTGAGGTTAATTGTGATGTCACCCCTGCCACATTTTAAACTGAGTGACGTCACCGTGCCTGCGCGCGGGCATACCATTCTCCTTATACCATGCTTCAAGCGTTCTTTGTTTACAAAATAGTAAAACAAGAGAGTCAGGGAAAGGGAGTCCATTATATATGACTGTTAATATCTCCGACTGACGTTGTTGATAACTAACGCAATACTGATTTGATTCTTACGAATTATAATGATGACGTAACGGTCTTCTTTCGTGATTTGAACTATACGTACACTGCGCGTCATATATATGTGGTACAGCAGTTAACAGTTGTAACCTGAAAATCAGGTTTTTTTAGTTGTGTATGGTGATCTTCCTGAGCTTGACTGATGCAAACTGTCATTTAAGAGCTTTGTAGGTTATGATCAAATCAGAGACGTCAGAATTGCAACGTCTCCAGTTCACGTTATAAGTATCTGTGACAGATCTTATAATGTCAAATTTGACAAGTTGAGCCAGATTTACATTGATAAAATCAAAGTGTACCACATATATATGACGCGCAGTGTACCTGTGATATGAAATATTCTTTCTAGTTTTACGATCGCTTCTATTTCGGCAACCCACAACGCTGCAGTTTGGCATTTATATATCAATAAGTCTTTCACAAATAAATACACTGTCCAAAGTTTGAAAATAACTACAATAAACACAGAAAATCACACTTTAATAACCACTCAACTAGACATAACCCAAGCTATTGAAACCACAAAACATATAGAATAATTGACACTATCGACAGGTCATACTAAATATGGCGCCTGGCTTCACGGTCGCAATTCATCAAGAACGATATAATCGTTGGCAATTCATGCCACAGAATATATAAAGGAATTCATGCCATCTCTATCCCTTCTCACCTCGATGATTTGACCATGTCATTTTTCAAAATTAAAGTTTTGATATTTTTTACTTTAACGCTTGAAGAAAAAATAGTATAGGTATGTCACTCAAAGTAGAAGGCTCATTATGTGTTTCGCCCAGTTTGCTGCCTCGGCTGAGCAAACTTCTGGGTGCTTATTCTCATCAAGGAGACGAAATCGAGAGAAGTGAACCTTCTCTCACACGAATGGGAACGCTCCTCGTTAACCTACAACTTTTCTTAATCTGTGCCTACAATGCAAAGTAAATTACACTATGCGCACACTATATGCGCATGCGATTCTCTTGAAATTACAAAATTCGCTTGGTGGAAAGCAGGAGAACAAAATTGCTCGTATTCTACTGAAATTTCGTAGGAAGTGAATGGTCGAGAATACGGCTTATTAGATTTCAGTAGAAACATGGCGGATTTTCTCATAGGAACGCTGATATCCACTGGCTGAGAATAAGGCTGGGCTCAACAATAATGGTCGCCTACTCACCACGATACCACCGTACATATAACACATGTACGGTGACGATACTGTACACTACTGCATGTGTATTACATGGTATTATTTGTACTGTGATACTGCATGGTACTGTATGACTGCACAGTACTGCATGGTACCTACTGCAAATTCATTGCATGATACTGCACAGTACTGCATGATACTGTATGACACAGGACACTCAACGTACTGCATGATATTGCATTGTACTGCATTTGATATGTACAGGGATATCCAACGAAAATGACCACCCCTAATAACTTCTTTATTTTTGATGCTATAAAAAAATGTTTTAAGTTGTAGGGATTATTGAAAGCATTTAGAATATGTATTCAGAAAAATAAATGAAAGTCGTTTAGAGGAGATATGGTTTTAACTTGCATTTTTTCAAATAGAACATCCCATTTTTTTGCATTTTTGAAATCAAGGTACTTTTCTCATTTCGAATAATGTATCGAATATGAAGGGCGTCATTTTGAACAGTTTATGTAGGGTAGTTTTAATTACTTTTATTTATAGTTGTAATTAATATCTAAATTAGCCAAGACTAGTGCATTCTAAAAATAAAAATTTGTTCCGTTATTTTATTTCCTTGTTGTTTTCGGACCACAAAAATTGCAATAATTAGAAAACCCTAAAATATAATATGATATATATCTATATATTCGAAATGAGAAAAGTACCTTGATTTCAAAAATGCAAAAAAAATGGGGTGCACCATTTGAAAAAATGCAAGTTAATACCATATCTCCTCTAAACGACTTTCATTTATTTTTCTGAATACATATTCTAAATGCTTTCAATAAACCCTACAACTTTTATGGAGAAAATTTTTTTATAGCATCAAAAATAAAGAAGTTATTAGGGGTGGTCATTTTCGTTGGATATCCCTGTACACCATACTGCTCGAGTGTCCTACCCCTTGGTGCAAACTGTCCAGTGTAAACAATCAACACCTCCTAAAACACGCAAGGCCTCAGCTCAGCGCTAGTTATTATGCAGCATTACATCTTGGCTGAATATTCGTTTACTTTAAAGGATAACCTGAACTGAAATCTACATGTATAGGGTGGTATTTTCGATTTAAATATTTAAGAATACAGTTTTGAGTGGGTAACTTTTGAAATTTAACAATTAATCAATTTTTGCTTTCAGAAAAGATTAATAAAGATATTAATAACCTTAAAACATTGAACTGTCAAACATTTGTTGAACTACGCTGACACAAAGTCCGTCCAAGGTCTAGATTGTAATATGACGTCACGCGATAAACGGAAACTAATAGTCGCCGGCAGCACTACATTTAGATGGCCA
Organism: Rhagium mordax; assembly: GCA_963680705.1. NCBI lineage: Eukaryota > Metazoa > Arthropoda > Insecta > Coleoptera > Cerambycidae > Rhagium > Rhagium mordax. Next base: position 33,052,853 of record OY796662.1, read on the forward strand.
CGCCTCGTTTTGGCGCGCCCGATTTAATTTCAAACTTAGATTGCTTATAAAATTATTATAAGTAAACGCTTTAAAAAAATACTATAAAAAATAATTGTAATTGCTAATTCCCAATTTACAATTTTTAATCACACTGTATCTAACACATCCCCAACAATAAACGTGGGTAATCAACAGATCAATCCATCACAGTCGTCCAAATATCTGGGTATAACACTAGATCATAAATTAAATTTTAATATGCATACAGCTTCAATGAAAACTAAAATCAAAAACAGAGCCAAACATTTTCGGTCACTGACGTTCAAAAAAGAGGGCATTTCGACAAAAACTGCATCTATTATATACAAATCCATTTGTCGACCAATAATCGAATATGCAAATATTTTGTTTATGACCTGCAGAAAACCAGCATTACAAAACATCAAAGTAGCAGAAACCTCAGCCTTAAGAGCCATTACTAGAATGAGGCATCCAGATAACCCACTATACAACCCATCGAATGAACTGTTATATACACGAACACATATAAAACCAATAGACATTCGCTATCAAGATTTGTTAACTAAGTTTATATCTCGACCCCACAATATTGATTTGATACAATCACACTGCAGAGTTCGAGACCGTCAAATGAGATCCAAACATAAATTCCCAGAGCTGACCCTTTATGAGGAAATTCAGGCTGCAATTGGAGAAGATCGGCAATAATATATTACTCATTTACTCAATCAAATTTTTCTCTTTGTTTTTTTTGTTTTTTTTTTTTTTTGTGCTGTAAAGTTACAAAAATTTCTTATGTTAAAATATAAAATTTTGGAAATGTAAAAATTATTTGTATAAAACTTATAGGCTGAAGGACCCCGGTCAATGGCCTTTTGGGTTAACCAATAAACAACGTTTATTATTATTATTATTTGTGTAAGGACCCTATTGGTAAATAACCTAATTTTTTATACATAAAAAGTTATTCAAAATGTTTGAATAAAGCTAGTAAAACCCGATTAATTTTTTTTAGACTGGAAACCTTTTAGCCACAACTCCAAATTACCTCAAATTTTTATTAAAAGTAAATGATTTAAAAAAAGACAAAAATTTGAAGATAAAAACAAGTGCCAAAAATAATATAATAAAATATGGCAGTGGGTCATATTATTTTATTTAAATTATTTTAGATTACAAGTTCTACATTTAAAAAACTTAAACTTAAAATTTATTAACACAAACCTTACACATAAACTTATGCTATTGAACATTTTTTTACTCATTATCCTGCAAATGTGTATACAAAAAATCTAAATGAAACAGTGAATTTGAACACATTTTTTATTATAATAACACATCATTCTCTAATATGAAGCCAAAAATCACCAACTAAATTATAGAAAGTGCAAAATTATTTTTACGGATAAATAGCAATACGATTATGATACATATACATGAAAAACATATTCAACACTATGTTATCTACTTGGCAGGACAATTTCTTTATGAAAAAATGAACATTAGAAACTACAATGAATTTTAGTAATACATAAATATGAAGAACTAACTTAAGCTCGCTCTCCACGAATTCGGCGGGCCAACTGTATATCCTTAGGCATAATGGTCACACGTTTAGCATGAATGGCGCACAAGTTGGTGTCTTCAAAAAGACCTACCAAGTATGCTTCACTGGCTTCCTGTAAAAAATAAATAAATAAAATGACAATTATACTTAAAAGTAAAAAACAAAATACAAAAATTACCTAAAAATTAGGATGCATTATAGTTAATAATAATAATACTGAACGTATTAATTTACAACCACAATAATTACAAAGTCAAAACAAAACCAATAAAGAATATAACAATTATGAATTGTGGTATAAAAAGGCGTAGTTCAGTTTCCGCAATAAGACTATTATTACAGAATTTGTTCTTAGTCCAATCATTAGGTACTTTTGTGGTGCAAAAGGTTGAGGAGTTTTGAAACATGGCAGGATTGTAGACTTGGGGGCCCTAAGTATGACCGCCGCTCGCACCGCCATCTTGGAAGAATGGCGCCCAAAACTAGTTTTTGGCATGTAACTCCGTTTCTGTAGGTTTTAGAGAAAAAGTTTCTCATTGACAATTTGAGGGGATAAAATTTGCCACAAAATTGCTTCTATACACTTTCTTCTCAGACTAATACTTTCCAAGTTACAGGGCCGAACTGTACGGCCAATTTTTTTAAATCGCAAGAAAGCGGTATTAGTGAGTTACTTTTTACCAATTATCTGCCAATTATCGTACCAACAGTAGTTTCATGCAGTAAAGTAATAAAAATCAATGCCTATATCAACTCGTTTCCACACCACCTATAAGGTAGAGTTGAGGGGCGCGTTCTTTTAAACGTGGTATCCCCGGTAGGCCTAATCCACACTCCAAACTTACATGCGCGTTTTCTGTCGTTTTGCACTACAACTACTTACAATAGAGACACAGCATTTAATACTTTAAGCCGGTTTTCCAACATCCACACACTCCTGCACAGCCTTTTTTTACATTTACAGGATTTCGATTTTAAAATGGTGTCCGACTCTGCTTCTGATGTAGCGCGAACAGCATCGAGCCCATGCCTCGTTTTCTGCCATATTGCTCAGGATCTTTTTCACTGCCAAACCACATCGCGACTTGGTGGTACGTTCGCAGGCAATGCTACCTTGCAGCATTTCTTGTGGGTGAAAGGGATGTGAAATTAAATTTATTCTCAGACACAACTTCACAAAATTTTGGTAGCAAAGTGAATTAAATGTGTCCTTTGCAAACGAGCCGCCGTACATTGCCAATAAGACCGCTTCACCAGCGAGAGCATCCAGATTTGCTTCGAGGTCCTGGAAGATTGCTATACTGTCAAGCAACGAGTCGTTTTTATCCAGCAGACTGTGGAACTTCAATTTTCCTTGGTTAAAGAGTGGTATCACAACCACTAATTGCATGTGCGTGCTGTGTCTCTATTGTAATGGGACAGAATGTGAAAACATTCCAGATTTGGTAGCGGATTCAGACACCGAGGACCCATATGAAGCTGATGACGGCCTTGATTTGTTGGAATGGGTATTGCAAGAGATGGGAGGTGAACAGGATTCTAAAAGATAGTGAACATAGTGAAGCAGGAACATCTCGTAGTGCAAAACGACAGAAAACACGCAAGTAATGGAGTATGGATTAGGCCTACCAGGGATACCACGTCAAAAACAAACGCGCCCCTCAACTCTACCTCATAGGTGGTGCGGAAACAAGTTGATAGAAGCCTTGCTACGTTTCTGCGATTTAAAAACATTAGCCTTACTGTTCGGCCCTGTAATTCGAAAAGTATTAGTCTGAGGAAAAAATGTATAAAAGCAGTTTTGTAGCAAATTTTGTCCTCTCCAACTTTTTTTTCTCTAAAACCTACAGGAGCGGAGTTGCATGCCAAAAACTAGTTTTGAGCGCCACTCTTCCGAGATGACGGCGCGAGCGGCATTTACTCGAGGTCGCAAACTTAGAGTCATACTTAGGGGCCCCAAGTCTACACTCCTGCCAAGTTTCAAAACTCCTCAACTTTTTGCACCAAAACACCTTTTTAATGTCTCTAATGATTGGGCTATCTACCACTTAACCGTAAATAAGTTGTGATATCATATAGGCTCCTAAATCGAAATTCATTGATGTCTATATATGACATCACCACAAAAATAAAACTAAATTACCTATTATTACCTAGTAGTACCTGCTCTTATTTTCTAACATTTTCTTCTAATAGGAAGAGAAATTGAACTAACTAGTTTTTTTCACGTTGTAAATTAAATAGCAACTGTTTATATTTTATACTTAAATTAGAATTTTCAAATAATCCGGGACAGAATTATTGTAAACTTCGCATATTTGATATGTGAATGGTCGCTTAAGAAATTCTGTACAATGTATAGCGGATGTTAGTAATCCCTTAAATCTTAAATTAAGGGAACAAACGTCAGTTCAAAATCTTAATTTTTTATATAAATATGCCGGACATTTAGTTAACACAATTTTATGGTACAAACATGCTGCATGTTAACAACCTGCGACGCTCCATGTATAACCATCCTATTTCCCTCAACTTATAATATATTCTTCGACTTCTACGATACCATAAATAAGTTGACGACAAGATTTTTGAATTTTTTTAATTTTAGATTTATATAAAACTCGCAAGTTAGGTCCATATAGAGTGCATAACATAATATAGAAATACCAAACTTTCGTATAATAATATTTTGCTCTTGCTTAGCAGACAGAGTCTGTTACCATATATTAATGTAATAGTCGCATATGCTTTTTGAATTAATTTACTAATATGATATTCTTTAATTGGTATGTAAATACTGTTGAATGGTGTATTTGAAATAAATAAATAAATAAAATAAATGATCCTCAAACCTATAAGATCACGATCAATTATATTATTATAACTCCCAAGGCTTTAGATCTAGTTTCTAGTTCATTATTGTCAATATTATTTTTATCATACTTTTAATGTTACCACGAATTCTTTTAGGTTGAAAAATTATAACATTTGATTTACTAGCGTTAATAAAAATTTACAAACAATTCGAGGTCTTCATTTATACAGTAGCAGGCGTTGTCTACGTTAGAAGGATTAAATGAGTAATACAGCTGCGCGTCGTCAGCATATAAATGAATTTGACAAGAGGCAAGACATTTAACAAATTGACTTGTGTATATAGAGAAGAGTAGTGGCCCCAGAATAGAACCTTGTAGTACTCCAGATTTTAAAATCCTATTGTCTCAAGAGTTGTTATCAAGTACAACTTTCTGGCGTCTGTTTTTTAAATAATTTTCAAAAAGAGTGATTGTATCATCAGCAAACCCAATATAAAGTAAAATCGATAAAAGTAATTGATCGCATCAAATGCCCTGCTAAAGTCAAGATACAAGTACTGTATGTACACTCTCCTTTATCCATTGCCGCAGACACTTCGTCAACAATATGCAAGAGTGCAGTGGTACAGCTATAACCCGATCTGAATCCGGACTGTATAGAAGGCAACACATTATTTTCTAATAAGTAAATTCTTAATTGTGTTTCCATTATTTTTTCAATTATTTTAGAAAATGCTGGTAAAATACTTATAGTACGAAGATCTTTAAATTCTGCAGGGTTTGACTTTTTTTGGTAGCACTGTTATCACTGCAATCTTCCATGCATTTCGAAGTACGTTTTGCGTTAAACAGAAGTTAATAATATGCAACAAGTACGGAATTAGGCCAGTCAATATCGACACAAGAAAAGACAAACATCGCAAACGCGCATGTATCCACAATTATTTTATATGTTATTAGGACCCCTGAGAGTAGTTTATATCCAAGTTTGCAACCCTGAAAACCCTGTGCTACTCCCGTGGTGCTCGAAAAACTGCGAAATTCTGACACTTGTTGCATTTTTTTTGAAAATAATAACTTAAGGAAGCGTTTTTCGGGTATCTTCATTATACTTTTGTAAAGCAAACTAAATTTTCTACAATTTAAGCCCAACCAGAGCTCTCTAGGTCCATTGGTTGTGGAGATACAGCCAGTGAAAGATGGACAATTTTTTCTAAAATGTGAAAATTTATCGGTAGGGTCATTTTCTATGACACGTACCGGCTAAACTAATACTCCTAGAGAAAATGAATGAATTTGTAGAGAATTGAATTAGCCTCAATTTGATCCCAAAATGGTGCCTCTAGGCTTCATAGTTTCCTCAATAACGAAACAATAGTATATCAGATTTTGGGAAAACATTGTACTGAATAATGTTGGTATACAGTAAGGACGTAAAGTCAGTTCCCCCCCTGCTAACTTTTTAAGGAATTTTAATACATTGAAATAAATTTAAGGTCATTTTCCCAGATGGTAAAGCAACTTTTTGAACGAAAAACAATTGATCATTTTTCCAAAATGGCGACCGGCCGCCATATTGCTTTTTTCAGGAACGTCCTAGAAGGCCGAGTCCTCCGTCAAATTAAAGGTATTTGCATGCTTAGTACTTGTCTAGAGTTTGGTTACATTTTATTGACGAATACCAGAATGGCAATAATTTAAATATGTGGATACATTTAAAAACGATGGAAAATATTAGGTACATTTTAATTATGTAATAATTAAACAAAACAGTTTGCAACTTGTAGGTACTAATAATAAATAATGCTAACGTCAATACATCACTATTTTAAAAACTGTTCGAAGTAACCTCCATTTTAATAAAAAAATATTCGATTTCTTCTTTAAAATTCCTCACGAACTTTTAGTAAAATTCGCCCATTTATGTGAGATATGACCTCTGTAATATTTTGTTCCAACTCCTCGATATTTTGGGGCTGATTGTGGTATACTTTTGACTTCACGTACCACCATAAAAAATAATCCAAGGGGTTCAGATCCGGTGATCGGGCCGGCCACGCTATATGCCCCCCTCGACCAATCCAATGTCCGGGAAAAGTGGCATCTAGGTAGTCCCTTACAGGTCTATAAAAATTAGGCGCGGCACCATCCTGCTGACACATGATGTTCCCTTGAAATTCGTCAGGATGGCCTTCAATAATTTCATTTATAAGTGGGACTGTTTCTGTACGCAGAATATTTAAATATAATGGTCCCGATAAGTTACCCTGAACAATTATCGGTCCCACGATATAATTTTCCAAAATATCGGTCCACACATTCACTTTTTGGGGATATTGTGTATGCACTTCTCGAAAAACATGGGGGTTCACGTCGCTCCACTACCTAGTTTGTTGCTTGTTCATCTTTCCATTGAGAAAAAATGTAGCTTCGTCGGTAAAACAGATATTCTTAATAAAATTAGGCATTCTCTCCATATTTTCTAGAATTTTCATGGAAAATAATCGTCTATGATTTGGGTCTCCCTCTCGTAATTCATGTAACAGTTTGTATTTGTAAGGGGTAAAATGTTTTTTCTTTAAAATTTTTTTAACTGAAGTTTTTGATATGTGACAAATATTAGAAAGCATTCGCGTATTTTCGTAAGCGATTGTTGAATAATCGGACAGCTTCTCTCCAAATATCAGTATTGCTTCCACTTTCTCATTCACAATACGTGCCATTTTTTATTCTAATTAATAAGAACAAACAAGATTCATTAACGAAATACTTTTCTATTTTTCTTAAATTCGGCTAATATGATTTTTAAAATTATTGCCATTCTGTTATTCGTCAATAAAATGTAACCAAATTCTAGACAAGTACTAAGCATGCAAATACCTTTAATTTGACGGAGGACTCGGCCTTCTAGGACGTTCTTGAAAAAAGCAATATGGCGGCCGGTCGCCATTTTGGAAAAAGGATCAATTGTTTTTCGTTCAAAAAGTTGCTTTACCATCTGGGAAACTGACCCTAAATTTATTTCAATGTGTTAAAATTCCTTAAAAAGTTAGCAGGGGGGGAACTGACTTTACGTCCTTACTGTATATTTCTTTAAAAAAACGTGCAATAATTTGAATTTAACATTTTAGATGTAACATATGGCTTCAAATAAACATACACTAAACAAATACCGAAAATTCATTAAACAAGCAAAATTACATACCGTTTTTCTTGTTTTATTTAAAATGAAATATGTTGAATATATATATGATTCGGTCAGAGCCATTGTGGCGGGATACGTCAGCTACGTTGTCAACCGCTTTGGCAAGGCAAGATGAAGTGGTGCAACGTCTTCAAAAGAAAACCCACTGGATATACCTCGCCAGCATTTTCCTTGATCCAAACTCCAACCAGGAAGAAGTAGGAAATGCTGGCGAGAAAATCTTGATGAACGGAGAAGATGAGGGAACGCTGAACACCCTGCGATACTCAGCATTTGTAAAATCGGCCGCCTCCCCGCCACCACAAAAGCTGCAAGGAGGACCTATCACCAGGTGCCAAAGCGGTTGGGGGTCGATAAAAACCCGTGTGACTGGGGATGGGCTACCAGCGAACAAGGTCTCATGCCAGTCACAATGTGCGCAGAGCCCGCTCCTCAAACCCTGCTTAAAATGATGGCTTGCAAATGCAAGAAAGGGTGCTTAGGGCCGTGCACTTGCAAAAAGGCAGGGCTTAAGTGCTCTATCCTATGTTCCTTTTGCCAAGGTCGAAGTTGCAGCAACGCCACCCCTATCGTCCTGGACGGGGAGGACGAGGATGTGGATGACCCAACAACATATGACGACTCGCCTCTACCTCCGGAAACCCTCATCTCTCCTCCCCCTCCCACTTCCACTAATCCAGACTGGATGAGACCCCGACCTTCCAAAAGGGCGAAGTTTTAAACTACTGAGGTGTTTGTGCTTGTGACTATAATAGTAATTTAATTAATTTAATAGTATTTTATAGTTTACATTTATGTTTACGTTCTTTATTTTATGTTTACGTTATGTTAAATTCAAGTTCTTGCAAGATTTTTAAAAAAATACATTAATCAGTACAATGTTTTCATCATTTTCCCAAAATCCGATGTTTTACTATTTTTTAGTTTCTGAGGAAACTATGAGGCCTAGAGGCACCATTTTGGGATTAAATTAAAGCTAGTTCAATTTTCTACAAATTCCTTTGAAATGACTTTTCTCTAGGAGCATTAGTTTAGCCGGCACGTGTCTTAGAAAATGACCCTACCGATAAATTTTCACTTTTTAGAAAAAATTTCCCATCTTTCACTGGCTGTATCTCCGCAACCAATGGACCTAGAGAGCTCTGGTTGGGCCTAAATTGTAGCAAATTTGCTGCTTTACAAAAGTATAGTATGAAGATACCCAAGAAACGCTTCCTTAAGTTATTATTTTCAAAACAAATGCAACAAGTGCCAGAATTTCGCAGTTTTTCGAGCACCACGGGAGTAGCACAGGGTTTTCAGGGTTGCAAACTTGGGTATAAACTACTCTCAGGGATCCTAATAACATATAAAACAATCGTAGATACATGCGCGTTTGCGATGTATAATGTTTTTATTGACTGGCCTAAATAATGATGATGAAATAAATTTCACTTTTAGAACCAATTGGTATTGGAAAAAAATCTTTGTAAGTAAAATTATCAAGTACACGCATTAAATTAATATTTTTGCAGTTCATGAAAAATAATGTACTATTAGGAGCAAAAAATTTTCACTTATAATATCACAAGAGCTTAAAAAATTTCCAGGAATAATTTACGCTCCTATGATATTCGGTAAGAAAATTTTACACCTCAAGTATAAATCAAACCTGACATTTTAAATTAATTTCACTGGTTGCGATTGTTGTTGACATATGTTGATTTGTCATTTTTGTTTAAACGGTTCTGTCAAGCTAACCCACAACTATAGTAATAATTAAATTTGTTGCAGTATTACTGTGCTTATTATTCGATACCATCAAAGATTTGCCAAGACAGATAGTTCAACATGAAGTAATTGTAATGAAATTTAAAATGTAGGTATTCGCTATGTGCAGAGTATAGGGTGGGGGTAATAAGTTCGATAGCAGCGCTCGCAGTGGACAAAACTTGCAATAAAGTAGGCTGTCAGTAGTAATGGTCACAGTGTGTTTTTTTTTAACATAAACATAACATAAACACACCACAGAAATTAGACATGAAATGTTTACAAAGTAATTTTGTAAACGAATTTAAAAATGACCCACTATAGTTGTAAATTGCAAAATATCGGACGGAATAGTATATGCAAATTTTATCGATTTCCTACGGTAGCTTGGAAATTAGAACAACGCAACAAATGGTTAGTTTGAATTATTGAATTTTGGTCATGTTTTGTTCTTAACTCTTGCATATCCCTGACGTGTTCAGCAGATAGGTACCAACAGTTTTCCTTTCAATTGAATTTGAGGTTGAAAAGTCATGCGAGTTGTGAGTTACTCTCAAATCCGGTTTGTATAACTATGCTCATTTTTTGGTCTAAAAAGTGGTATAGAAAAATGTTATTTATTATTAGTGGTACAGCAAAAATATATGTTTGTCAGATTGTAATAAAAGCATTTATATAGCTTTATTTTCCTTGTTTTATAACAAAATTAAAAGTAAATATAACAGAATACGTCTAAATCAAAATATATTCATTTTATGAGATTTTAAATTTTTTTTTTGCATTTTACTGAAAGAAAACGCTTGTTACGACTCTTTGGCCACACAAATTGATGCAGTGCAATGAAATTTAATGCAATTCATGTGCAATTTTAATTTTCCAATATTATAACACTGTTTTGACAGACACATTACAGCCTACAAAGTTGTGAACGCTATGTGGCGGTGACATCGCGCACATGGCGAATATCCATCATATTTAGTTAAATAAAAAAAATTACCAACTTTATTACACCAAATGCTAAAACTCAGATGGGTAGTAGCACTAAAAGTGGTAGAAATATATTTTTAGTAGTAACACAACGCAATTACGAAGAAATTCATATGTTGGTATTATGGTATATCCACCATATTTTGTTATATATAAAAAAAAAATTATCAACTTTAGTTACACCAAATGCTAAAACTTAGATGGGTTCAATCTATCATCCTTGGGCAATTTTAGGTCACTAAAGGTGGTAGAAATATATTTTTTTTACAAGTAACAAAAAATTTCCACTTAATTATCACCTCACCTTTCGGGAATTTTTCTGGTTGCCATGGGAACGAGTCAAAATAAAGGCATCTTATTGGTTTTAAACTAGAGGTGTGAAATTTTCAACAGTTTATTTCGGCTTTGTATATTAGAGAAAACGCAGTGACAACGAATGTCATCTATTTTGTTAGTGATTGTCAATGTCACTTTATACTTTATATTGATTGTGTTATTACGTATTTTCTAAATTTTAAAACATGCCTAACCACAAGATGACGAAAAAGGAATTGTAAAGGTCAAAGTAGAAGCTGCATGGTCCTTGCAGTGTGTAGCAGATGAGTTACATTGTCACAAAACAGCAATATTTTACTTAAAGTGCAAGTGGATACAAAATGGAAATCTAGCTCGTATGCTGGGTTCTGGTCACCTACGGTCTTCTAATGTGGAAAAAGATGCTGCTTTGGTAGAATAAAGCAAAAATTATTCCTTTTCGACAGCAATAAAAGCTAAGGAAGAAGTACATTTTCCAGCATCTAATTCAACTGCCCGTAGAAAAATTCGGCAATATGAACTTTTAAATTTCACATATTGTTTTTATATGAGATAAATTTTATTCACGACCACTATATTAGGAAGGTTTAATACGTCTGTTTTCCCTGGATTGAAGGCCCTATAATACACTATACTCGGGCCAAAAAGAGTAGTCAGTAGAGCCAGGGGCGTACGGATTTACGAATTTCATAAATTCCATAATTCGAACAAATGAAAGCGGATTGTGTTAATTATGCATGAGTATGAGTTACTATGTCTTAAATTTTAAATAATATGCTTACATCTGGCAACATATCTCCACGAATTAGGTATAGCAACGAAGTTGAACAATGCACATCCTTTGCGTTGCAGCATATGTGACGCCACTGAATGCGCTATCTAAGCCCTCTCGACGACCTTTATAATAGTCGAACAAATTATTGGGTATAAGGGCGGCACGTTCAAGCATGTACTTTATTTGGTTGACTATACCAATTAAACATAATGGCCTAGTTGTGGTTTTCATCTCTGGTAGGCGGAGAAAACTGGATATATTTCTCTGAATTATATGGGATTATATGGTAAAACGAGCTGCCGCTTCTGTATTCCATAACAGCTAAATCCTTTGAAGAATTGCCGGTAAGTTTTTTGCTCTACTGACTACTCTTTTTGGCCCGAGTATAGTGGATTAGAATTCATAATACCACGCTTCTATTTTTTTGCTCAAAATCAAAAGATTCTTAGTCAAAATAAACTTGTGAAATCTGACGTTTTCCAAAATCAGTGTATTTTTCACCTGCTCCCATACGGCTTTCACGCTCCTAATTTGGCCGTGGTCGCGGATAAAACGTTGAATTACATTCAGGGATTAACAGCCTTCAATCCACTCGAAAAAATGTGACTCTCGACTGCGCCTCGAGTGTACATTTTCTCTCGTAGATTAAAGGCTTGTTAACCCCCTTATATATAATAAGAATAGAATAGAATAGAATAATTGATTGATGTCATGTACACAGGAGTGTTTACACAAGTCAAAGAATATTGAATGATAAAAATATATACACATATAAATAAAATTGTATAGGACATATATTGATAAAATAAACCATACAAACATAATACACTAAATTTAGAACATACTAATAAATATACAATACAACAAATAATACCAATTAAAAAGTACCCATGAATAAAATAGAGACAATCTTAATAACGTCTATCTTTTAAACTTGGGACAAATCACTTGATAAGAATTCATCAAGACTGTAAAAAGCATTTTTAATAAGATACGTTTTCAGTCTGCTTTTAAACTTTGTCTCATTGAAAAATTTAACTGCTGAGGGCAGTGCATTGTAGAGTTGGATCCCATAGTATCCAGTACCATCTCTAGATTTTTTAAGGCGCAGGAAGTTTTGGTGGATGTCATTTTTATTCCTAATCTCATATGAGTGTATTTCATTTCTAAGCATATAGTTATTTAAATTGTTTTTTATGTACTATCGCGGCCGAAAAAAAGTAATCGATTTTTTATCAAGTAGTATGTTTTTTCGAAAAATTTTCCTTTGTAAATGGGAGTTTTTACATCAGTTATGTCATTTAAATTATTTTGACAAGAAATCATTGGTGGGGTCGTATTTATTAAAAAAAAACTAATAAGAAATAAGTTGTTAATATTTTTTAATTATAAGGATTAGTATGGATTTGAGAGAAGCAGAAAAAGGCTACATCATCGCCAAACTTGGAGAAGGGTGGTCTTAACAACGCATAGCAAGTGAAATTAATTGCAGGAAGGGCACAATTCAAAAACTAAACAAAAAGACAGAATACCTTCCGCTATTATCTGTTTTGTGCAAATTCTTCATCAAACTTACCACTCACTCCCAATAACTATCGTTTTCATTAATAAAAGTATTTGCAAACTCCATTCTGGCCTCTTTATAGTTAGTCGGGGCTTTTTAGCACTGGCACAGTTAAATAGACCTTGCTCTCGCAACCGCGCGTTTTCTTGCTGTCTTACCAGACGCTGGGAAGTTGGTTTGCCCTTTGGCTTCAATATAATTAGAAAATGGGTTTAAATTCACATAGTACCAGGCTATTGTCGTTTTCTAGAGAACTCTTTCTAGAACCCACACACATTAATTTCACTTGCTATGTGTTGTTGAGACCACCCTTCCCCAAGTTTGGCGATGTTGTAGCCTTTTTCTTCTTCACTCAAAACATGATAAGGCATGATTAAGTAATAACAAATTTATTTTTGCTTATTATGACAATGACATTGACACTAATAAAAAAAATATTGGGAGTGATGCGACACTGAATAGATCCATAGTTACAACGGGAAAATCAGTCGATTACTTTTTTTCGGCCGCGATAGTACACAAGACATTGTAGTATGTAAGTACAAGGTACAGTTAGTATATTCAATTTTTTAAATTGTTCTTTACAATCCTCTCTAAAACCGAGACCACATATAATTCTTATAGCCTTTCTTTGTAAGGAAAACACACTACTACAAGAAGTTGCGTGACCCCATACAAGTATTGCATATGATATTACAGAGTGGATTAAGCTATGGTATGCTACTACCAATGCATTTTGGGAAACCACGCCTCTGATATTTCTGAGCAAGTACATATTAATTAATAACTATGTTTCCTTTATGGATTTCTCTTTTAATATGTCAATGTACTGTGTCAAAGATTGTATAAAATGTCAAATATGACTAAAATCTTTTTACAAAGACTAATTGTACAAAAACAAGTCTCACTTGATTAAATATCGTTGAAAATTTTTTGCTCCCAATAGTACACATGTGGAAAGAAACTATATTGAACAAGCAAAGCCTACCAAGTATCAATAATTTTCACACTTGTTACTCTCTCCTTAATCTCCCACTACGCTCTCGATTGAGAAAGGACGTCGGAATTGTGATACATAAAAACAAAAAATTCTTGCGGTATTGATATTTTTATTACAAAGAATAACTGATTTTAAAAACAAGTCATGCATGGTCTAGTTTCCCCATTAGGCATTCCATATAGCAAAATAAGTTTTTAATAATATGACATTTACAATCAAAGAAATTGATATTTAAAAGACGACTTGAATCTCTTCTTTAAAATAATGTGTACGTAGTACTACCTTTGCAGGAATTACTTTCTTTTTTTTAGGGCATCACTTTTAATGGCAATCTATATTTTGCAATAATTGTAATTTCCAAATACCTCCATAGTATGGAGGGGGTGGGGGTGGTTTGGCTTATCTGCCTGGAAGACCGAACCTCTGTACTCGAGGAAGTCTTAACCAGGCCAAAGAAGGGATTCGAAAATCATTTGTAAGCGGGAGGGCGATTTGGGGGTGGTTTTTTGCCAATTTGAAGGGATTGCCGAGGGGAAAAAAAGTTTGGACCACCACCATCGTGTTCAGCGACCTCGAAAATGGGGGGGTCTCTAGATTGGCGCTCTGGCAAAAAAAAGGTACCCCTTCCGACTCCTGACCTCGACTATATTGTATTCCTAACAGTTTTGGCTTAATTAATTTTTTTCGTATATCACTAACGCATATTCGATTACAATCAGACTTACTATTTCACTTCAAAATTAATTAAGCAGATGACCAAAACATAAAGTGATCTGGAGGGAAGTATTAGTACACCAAATTTCACTAAACCACACAGGGCATTATAAAGTTATTTGCACAAAACTAAAATTTGATGTCACCTTTGATGTCCTCTAGCGTCTAAATGAGATAACTTGGTATTGAGAGTTTAGTCAAATCGACTTATTTTGACCACTTTAAATTAATTTTGAAGTGGAATAGTAAGTCTGATTATAATCGAATATGCGTTAGTGTTAGTGATATACAAAAAAATTAATTAAGCCAAAACTGTTAGGAATACAACAATTATACAAGAGAGGAATATTATTTATGAATAATGAATAAACTTATCTCTATGACACAAAATGAATTGAAGTTGTAGTGTTATAAAAAAAAAAAAAAATTATAAGCAGATATGTTTAAAGCGGCAGTTTCACATAGCAGTTGACTGCTATAACATCTGAACTGTTTGGTGGGGAATATTTCTACTGCGACAGTTTTACTGCTATGTACTGATTGACTGTACTTTTTAAATGAAATAATATATACTTGTTTAAAATGGCGTCGAATAAAGAAATAGTGATAAAGGGTGTGATTACCTGTTTATTGTTATTAAACAGACCACGTTTTGACATGGAAAATAATTTATTAACCGAATTTTTAAGTGTTGATGAGGATTTCCATAATTTTACACGTTTGGCATTTGTAAAATTTTTAGAATTGCACGAAAAGGTTGGTATACTTTTTGTAGATTAGGTATGTAAAATAAATAATTAAAAAAAAAATTTAGGTCATCCAAGAACGCAATACGTTAGCAACTCTAATACTTATATTAGTTTTAGTGCATTACAGAGGATATTTCATATTTAAACGAATTTAACATGTTCAGTGCTATACGGGACCTATATGTCTCGTATCGGATCTTCGTATAGGACGCCACCAAAATCACAAGACTTGTCTAGTGTGCGGACAATGTAAAATTATTATTTTTTAAGGAAGAACTCGTCACAAACATCCTCAAAACACCTTATAGGAATTTTATAGGTAGTAGCTTTTAATATTAAAGCAGTAAAAAGTGTGAACACACGATAGACATGAAAATAACGACATGTGCTTTTTTAAAAAGAGTAGGTCTCGGTACATCTCTAATAGTTAATGATTAATTAGTAGGTTACATCTGATTTTTTTGTAGAAACCCATAGATGATTTTTTTTTGGAGGCTGTAGATGTGCTTTTTTTCTTAATAAAAATATTGTTATTTGAGGCATTAGTACTACTAGTAGTTTATTATTTTGTTTTTAGCAATTTGTCAAATTTAATTTAAAAACTATCAATTAAATTAAAAATTAACTAAAAATAGTAATGAATCTCACGACTATTATTGTTAATTACAACTTTTTTATTGAAAAATAAATATCCTCAACAGGCTGGCCAGACTAACGTTAGTATCCAAGCAGTACCAGAAAACTATCGTAAATTGGTAATTTACGCTACTTTCTGTATAAAATTCAATCCAGGCAAAGTATCGTAATACTCTGAACAGCAGATAAATCTTACTTTCGGATGAAAAGTATAAATATTTTTTAATAAAGTGCAGCAATAAAACCCTAAATAGTAAAAATAACCCCTGGAGAATTCTATGCTTACTTTAAAACAGACTTGAAAACAATAATTTAACTCTGTAAATTTTAGGTTATGTTGCTTGTGATACTTTGACAGATTGCCATCTACAGTGTGTCTCACTTTTCACCACTACACCCCAATATCTAGGCCATTTGTTGATCGATTTAGATCAAATTTGGTATACTTCTTTTCTTTCAGATTGTGTTTATTAATAAAATATTTTTTCAAACTTAAATACGCCTACTATGATCAAAAGAAATTGGCAAAAATTAGAAATTTATATTAGCGATTGAGATAGGGTTTTTGTTTTTACAGATTCTTGTTCAGCATGACCTAAAACCAAATTTCATTAAAAAATATTTATAAAAAAAAGTAATAAAAATCTAAGATTTCAATAATAAAAAATAATAAAAGTCGAGTTATTTGATATTTTCTAAAAAAGTGTCCTAATGCTTAATTAGCGTCATTATATCACCCGACTACCAAGTTATGTAAATATTCGACAATAAATAACAGGGTTGCCACCACATTTCCTATTTGAAATTCCCTGACTTTTCCAGGTTTTCCCTGACTAAATACATAATTTTCCATGACTCACTACTAATAATTATTTGTAAAAAGCTACACCAAGGATATCAAAAATGGCACAATATATTAGAAAATCAAAAATAAACTTTTATTCACATAACAAAAACAAAAAATTTAAGTTTTTTTCATATAATAAACAAATATTTAAATACCATAGAAATAATAAAAATATCTTCTCTGTCTCGGGTACTTGCGTAGCTCCATTGAAATTTTTAAATTCAATGCGTAGCTCCGTCGGCAGTGCCACCGATGCGATGAGCGCGGCCATCCAGCACTGGCATAGGACCGTACTCCGAATATTACAATAAAGGAATATTAAATTTGATCGTGTATTTTATTTAAATGAAAATTATCAAATTCCATGACTCTCAGCGGATTATTGCAAATTTCCCTGACTCTATCCAGATTTCCCTGACTTCCCAACTGGAATACTCTATCTCAATCGCTAATAGCTTTGTTCGCGGTAGCAATCCCGAACGTATTCAGACATCAGATTCATGCGCAGTTTGAAACTGGGCGTTCGCGGTGCACAGAATGCAAGTTAGGGATTAAAAATTTTGCGTTCCCGGAGCACAGATTTATAATTTTGAACTTGTTCGGAATGTCTCCAATGCATCCCCGGACACGGGCCAGAATTTCGAATCCGACGCATGCGTATCGCAGTATTATGTTATTTATCTTGTTGGCCTGTCAGTGTTTGTGGGGTTATGTTATACTATTTTATTTGTTTAATTTCCTTAATCCTTCCTTTTATCTTTAACGCGTTATTTATCAAAGTAAGCACATTATAATGCATGTTTTAGGATATTTTTAAGTGTATGTTATATTTTTAGAACACAGAATACGTTCATAAAACGTTTGCGGATTAGTTAAAATTCGAGAAGATTCAGAACTTCGCATGCGCATTTGAAATGTTCGAGATGAGTTCAAGTATTAATTCAGGATATGTTCAGGATTGCTACCGCGAACAAAGCTAATATAAATTCCTAATTTTTGCCAATTTCTTTTGATCATAGTAGGCATATTTAAGTTTGGAAATTTTTTTTGTTAATAACTTGTTAACCCGAGTTCAGTCGCGCATATTTTTTTACGGTATTGGTCGCGCGGTGGTCATTTTTACCGAATTTTCTTTTTACATTTTTAACACTTTTCTGTCAGTTAATTTAACCACATACAAAAGCACCTAATTATTATGAGAATTTTTGGTCCTTCAAAAAAAAACTTAAAACAGTAAAATACTTCGGCATCAGTCGCATATATGGTCAAAAAGACTATTTTCTTTTTACTTTTATGATTATTTTATATCTGATTCAACCTCCTCTAAAAGCCTTTGTAGTCGCTGTTGCTTTTTTTCATAGTTCACCATTTTGTAGTCTAAAATATCTATAAAAATAAGTAAATAACAGAAAATATAAGTAAAACATGAAACTTTTACCTATTCAACGCTATCAGTCGCAGTACGGTCAAAAGCACCAAAATTTTTATAACGTTATAAGTCGCAATATGGTCAAACACAATTTTTACGTGACTCGTCGCAAATTTTACCTCTACTGGTTTATCCACGTCAGTGGCGGCTCGCGGACCTTTAAAGAGGTGAGGCGGCCACTAGTGGTGTACACCGATTGCTAGCCGTAATGCGCCGCAGACGAAAATTTTTTTTGACGTTCAAGGTCATTGTGTTTTCAAGCATTTAAACACTTTTTAAAATACTACATAAACATTCAAAAACTGATTATTTGTGGGACGCATTCTTAATTTTGGGTGGGGGTGGGCTTTGATGTAAGCTGTTAGGGGTATTAGCGTCGAGTCGAAATGTCCTCAGAAACAATAAATTGTAATAAAATCATCACAAGATATTCGATTCAACTAGAGAACGACCTTAAAATTTAGAAAAAAGACTATTTTTTGTAAATTAAATTTATTCTCCTATCTTTTAAATTAGCAAATTTATTAATTATATCGTCATAAAACTGTCCACTCTCACTAAGTTTGGACACTAGCTCTTTTTCAATCGATATCAGTGAGAGGGCTGTGAGTCTTTCTTGGGAGATGGTATTTCTTAGATACGTTTTTACCCGTTTTAAACAAGAAAAATTTCTTTCTACGGACACACTCGTTGCGGGAATAGTTAATATTAGGCAAACAAGTTTATAAATTTCCGAAAATATATCTTTAAAATCTGGATGTAAAATTTTTAAAATAGTTGAAATATTGCAATTTTGAAATTGCTCATCTCTGTAAAATATGGAAAGCTCATTTTTTACTCTGTCTTTATCAAAAACTCCGGGATAAATTTTTAATAGACTCTCAAGTAAATGGTTTGGAAAATTATTAGCATACGCGGTATATTTACCAGAATCAAGTAGTGATAAAAATTTGAGTTTTTCAAGATTTTCAAAACGGGTACTTAATTGAAGAATTATGCAATCTAAAATCTCAAAAAAGAGCACTTTGTATTTATTATTAACACTATCTTCATTTAATGAGTGCCTTCCCGAAGGCAAACCGGTTAATAATTTGGCCTTTTCAAAATAAGTACTGAATGTAGATTCTTTTCTTAGTTCTTTTACACGCGACGTTGCGATATTTATTTGAGAAATGCAATATTTAATGTCTAAGTTACGCTTCTGGAGTATTTGGAAAAGAATGTCCGTAATGGAAAATATATCCTTGTATACTATAGTTAAAAATGCAAATTCAAAATCATAAAAATTTTTTATAAAACCTTTAGCTGAACGGGATAGACTCTGCTCCAGATTCGGGGTCATTGATAATCTGCTTAAAAACGGAAATTAACATTTCCCACTCCGTTCCAACAAGAACTAAAATTTTTGACCGAGTATACCATCTAGTTGCATTAGCTTGCGGCATACCTTTGCCTATTATTTGATTTAAAACAAAGGTTCGTTTTGCAGAATTGTGAAAATAACCTGGAATGCCAATAAGTGTTGCAAAATAAATTCTACTTTGAGAAATTAAATTGCAACCTTGTTGTAAAACCAAATTTAATCTATGAGCGCAACAATGAGTGAAAAGGGCCAATGGTGCGACGGATGTAATTTTGACGTGCAATCCATTTAAAGCTCCCGCCATAACGCTTGCTCCATCATAACATTGTGCAACCAATTTCTCCGTAAAATTGTAGGGTTCTAATGTTGAGGTTAATAATTCAAATAATGCAATCGCCCTCCGATCCGCGCTTACATCAAAAAAGCCTAAAAATCTTTCTTTCAATTGTCCATTTGCATTCACATATCTAATGGTTATGGAGCACTGCGATTTTTCGACGATATCAGTCGTATCATCTGCTATTACAGAAAAGAAAAGTGAATTACTAATTTCTGTTTTAATAAATTCAATCAAATACTGCTCAATACAGGATATTAATTCATTTTGAATTGTTTTTGATTGGCCGGTAAATATATTTTTGAATTCTTCCGCGTGTTTTGACAGTTCCTCATTTCGTTTTATTAAACAGTTAAACATTTCTTTAAAATTACCACGATTAAATGATGAATCTGATTCATCATGTCCTCGAAAAGCAAGCTCTTGCTTAGCCAATAAAAGGGTTGTGTCAATTAAGTAGGTCATTAAAAGGCGGTTTTTTCTAACATTTTCATTATATAAAATTTTACACAGATGCGAATTTTCTTGAAGAGCATCAGCAATGGTTGACGAATTTTTTTGCAGTCTTTTAAATCCTATAAAGTTTTGAATATGTTCTTTAGAATCGTCATGTAATTTAGCACTACGAGAAAAATTTTTTAGGTCTCCGTAACCATCAGATAACCACACGTTTTTTCCTTTTCCTAATAATAAACATGGCCAACAATATAACCGTTGTGTGTAGAAACTTCCACATAACCATTTATACTGCTCATACCATGAAATTTGAAACGACCGGGAATATTTCTGACATGTTTTTTATCCTCAGACAAAATACTTAGCTGAATATCTGGACGGTCCACGTTTAATATTTCCCTCTTATCATCCTCCCTACGCCGTGAAAACGGCGTCGTTAACAATGAAATAACTATATCATTCACGGGATTCATATTCATAGTTTGGAAAAAACCAGCGCAGTAACAGCACCAAATAGTTCACTAGTTCACAACTTGTAGGAAAAGACACAAAAATGAACACAAATATTCACTTTTAAAATAACAATAACATGTACTTTAACTACTTTATTGAAAAGCATGTATTGAACACAACGATCATATTCAAACTGTGTTAAAAATTAAAATATATCGTGATTAAAAATAACCAAATAAGCATTCTTTGTATTTTAACCATTCATTCCAAATATTCATCTATATCCACGTCTATAAAAATAGATCTTTCAACGGAGTAACTGGAGAATAAAATAATATTTACATATTCTAACAAAATAATATTAAACTCATAGCGGTATATCAAATTACAAAAATTTCAGTACGCTACGAATGAACACGACTACTGCCGTATGCTGCATGAACCGGCCGAAGTGTCGCCTCAGAATTTACCTTTTAAATGCTTTTAAATGGCTTTCAACAATCGTCTGACGTTACGGTGAATCGATGATTTGAGCCGCAAATTTCATCACCTCACTCATGTGAGTCATGTGTTTTATTCAAATTTATGTTGTAATTATATTATATTTAATATGTATTGTGTTAAATATAATGAAAACAAGGTAAAAATTCATATTAAATATATACTGAATGTAATTTTTTTCTTTAATGTGAAAATAAAAAACGGACACTTGCGGGACAAACGAGACATGAGGCGGCGCCTCACTTGCCTCATCTGGCCAGCCGCCACTGATCCACGTCAAACCACATTATATTTAGGAGATTAGCTGAAAGGAAATACTTCGAGAACGCGCAGTTAGAAAACCCCCGCCCTTTACACGAATCGTCGGCCCTTATGACCATAAGGCGACCTCGGGTTAAACACAATCTGAAAGAAAAGAAGTATACCAAATTGATCTAAATCGATCAACAAATGGCCTAGATATTGGGGTGTAGTGGTAAAAAGTGAGACACACTGTATATTATGTAACTTAATATACTACATTCAGTAAAAACCATGGAGTATGGCCATGGTAGGCAATGAGGGTAATTTACACAACCACTACCATAAGCTGAAGAGATAATGCTTAATGAGCAGGCCTTACTATTACTTCGAACATGGATAAAGTCAGACCGAACTTTCTATTGCTCAACGTGTAATGAAATAACGAAAAGGGGAAATTGGCAAGACATCAACGACTGGTGATTTCTGTAGAGACGAAACTATTGATTTTCAGTTTTGGCCATTTTGGTTTGGTTAGCATGAAAACTATATTCTTCCAAATTTTTAAAAAATTTCACCGAAAGTCATTTTATTAATAATTTTAAAATTAGTTTTGCAGCACATTGCAACACAACACTAGCACAATTTAGCACCGTCTTTTATTATTATTTCCAAAACGGCGAGGCTAAGTTAACGGACCTCGATTTTACTATACTAAAAACTATTTACCCTGACGAAAGTTGAAATAAAAATCGCAAACACTTAAATAAATAACAATTATCCATAGGTTTTTTATTCTAAACTAAAACAATAAATCATTTTGTGACAAAATATCGTCAGGTCAGAAAAGATCGTCAAAATAGGTACGATAATTTATACGCGCATTTCAAAAAATACTTAAAATTTATTATACTTCAACTTTAGTATTTATTTAAAATACTTCTCTATCGAAGTATGTTTTTTTTAAGTTAAGTATCATTTTAGAATTAACTGAAAAAAATTCGAATATCCATAAAACAATTGGAGACTGATCATCATTTTTTAATAAATTTCCAATTGTGCCAATTTGTCATTAAATACTATACCGGATGCATTATATTTTGATCCTTTTTAAACCTACACAACTTTTGAAGTACCTAGTTGAGATAATGAAATGCGATTTTCGCCAGTCCTCTAATTTTGATAAGTTTTTTCCTGAGTATCCGTCTTTTTTGCTCACTCCCAGTTTAACCGGAAATGACAGCGTATTTTCGGAGATACGGCAACTTTGTTATTTTAAATGGAACACCTCGTATATTTTTTGAATTGTCTCCCCTTTCCGAAAATTCCGTATTTGTCATGAAAATTATACACAGTGATAGTTTTATAAGCTTTTAAAGTAAATATTGCGTTTTATCGAAATGCTACAAAAAAAATAATGATTCACAAAGTAGACTATGGAAATAAAAGACAACGCATTTTGAACATCTTTTGTAACTAATGTGAATCATTTTGTTTTATTCTTATTTGTTTAATAAATATCCTGTTACACTTTGTTGTCTGTTTCCGTAGTCTAGTATACTTTGTAAATCATTTTTTTCGTAGCATTTCGATAAAACGCCGTATTCATTTTAAAAGCTTATAAAATCACCACTCTGTATAATTTCCATGACAAATATGGAATTTTCGGAAAGGGCAAACAATGGTCTTTCCAACTGTGGAAAAATATACAGGGTTTCCATTTGAAATAACAAAGTTGTCCTATCCCCGAAAATACGACAAAAAAAAACGAAAAAAACAAGTAAAAAAAACATTGATTAGGTAGGTATTATAATTAGAATAACTCTCTTCGAACAATGGTGAATGGATGTTTTGCATAAAAATCTGGTAAAACGTTCTAGATATTTTCATTTGCTTAAAATGATATGGAATAAATATTAACCTTTGTCGTACCAAGCTTTTACAGAAGCGCGAAGCACCAAGCGGGGAACAAAGTGTACCCCATGCATTTTTTACTGTAAATGGCATAGATAATAATTTTATATATTTTAAGGTTGATAAATTTTATTCAAGTTATTGTTTTACAGAGAAAAATATTGTTAAAAAGCTAAAATAAATTGTCATTCAAATTTATATTTGCAACGAATAAGGCCCGGTTTTTCAATACTTAATTAACTGGAAATTAAGGAATAATTATGAATTAGTGTGAAATAGGCGTTTTACATTTGTTAGTTAACTTCATAGTTTTAGTTAATTATGAATTATCTTAATTGGTGGAAAAGGGTTGGTTTAACTGTAAATTAACAAATTTATAAATTCTAATCTACAACTTAACAAAAGGAGTGTCAAATCTAAAATTTGTGTCAGACTTTTTTTTTAGAATGGATTATGATATAAACACATTCTAGCGATGAAGATATAATACGGAGGCCCAAAATTGTTAGAATTCGTCCAAATTACTTCGAGGAGTTCGATAGAAAAGACTTTTTTTATCGTTTCCGTTTATCCCCACGAACTGTTGAAAATCTCCTCGCTGAAATTGAGGATATTATTAGACATCCTACTGATATTTTGCTGGTGCTTAATAAATCTACTGCATGTCTGACTGTAAGACGAGTTTCTCGCGCAATAGGGAACTTGTTAACAGTTAACAGTTAAAATCGTAAGATAATATCATTAAAAACCCCATGCAAAAAGAAAAAGTTTAAATTTTTTTTTTTTAACTGAGTTATAAAGGTTTAAAATTTGAATAATTGTATCTCCGCTTAAAACGCGCTGCCATTGATTGTGACGTCAGACCGTGCGTATCGATAGAGGTGACGGTGGACCAGCACCTGAAAGCCGTGTGAAAGCCTAATATTAATATTTGCACACAATGGCACGATGCAGTACTTATAATAAGTATTTTCCATGTTAAATACAAAACGCAAACAAGTTAAATCGAATAAACAAACCGAATATTACACCAAAATACAATAACCGAGACAAAAGATGCCAACCAAATAAATGCCCCTGACTGGCGGCTAAACATTCGGCTCCGTCCGTCTTCACACTGAGTGACGTCACAGTGGCTCCCGTGTTTGAATTTGCTGACGGGCCATTCCAACTTTAATTATTTATTGTAAAATAAGTACTACGATTTAAGGGCTGATATTTGGTATGATGTGCTTTTATACATAAACACACATTTTAATGAAATAAAAAAAATATGGGCAAGTTCCCTATTGCATCTCTGCGAAGAAATTACATCAAAATGCCTTCAACAGATGATGAAATTTCACAACTAAACAAAAATTTTATGAAATAGCTCGTTTCCCTAGTTGCATAGGAGCGATCGATTGCACACGCATATAAAAATACAGTCTCCAGGAGGAGAAAATGCCGAAATCTTCCGTAATAAAAAACAATTTTTTTCTATGAATGTCCAGACCATTGTGAATTCTGACCTGAAAATCCAGGATATTGTAGCTAGATGGCCTGGATCAAGCCATGATTCGCACATTTTCACATTTCGGAATTCACAAATATTTTGAAATATTTGCAACCCTCTTTTTTCCTCCTTTTTCTACATCCATTTTTTGTCACTTTGCAATTGACATTTGTATTAGGGACATTAGGGTTATGTTTGTACTTACTTGTAGTTCACATTTTTTTTATCGAAAATTCGATATAATGAGAAAATGTAGGTGAGCCAACATAACCAAAATACATTATATCCAAAATTAACTAATTCAATATAAATTTACAATTGAAAAATCCAAACAATTCTAATTAACAGTTAATTAAAAGCTTTCAATTACTTAATTGAAAATTTGATTGTCAATTGTAAAACCGGGCCTAAGTGTTTTAGTTAAATAAATTTTAACAATTAATTACTTTCATACTTATTACAGCTGTTACAGTAATCAATTTTTTTATGTATACCATGGTTTTTACAGAAAAAGTTTTTACATCTTACGCAATAACTACGACACTTTTTATCGTCCTTTCTTGGGCAATAATTACATCGGCCAAATAATCGCACAGGTCTAGGGGGCTCGAAATTTTTTTCCTGTGGAAAACGCACAAACAATCCAAGAAGTTCTAACACAATAACAGCATAATAATATGTGAATCATATTGTAAGTTAGGTCGAAAAACACGGCGCATGTACAATCTGTGTGAGATCGCGCATTATGAGGAATTTATCGTACGACTATTTCTAACCCCAAGCGGTGTACAAAGCGTACCCCTTCAAGATTATCTCTAACTCCAAGGGGGTACAAAGTGTACCCCCATTAATAAAAAATGCTCGTAGTCAGATAATTAGAGAGTAGTTATTATGTCTTATGATTTTATAAGTTTTAGGAATATTTTTTACGAGTTATGCTGAAGGGATTAAATTGTCAAGAAATTATTGTTCAAATGACATGCAATTTTGTACCAACGGGGTGCAAAATGTGCCCCGTTGGTACGACAAAGGTTAAGGAAGTAGATAGCTATGATTTATATGAATATTTGTAATAATGATACATTTATTACGTAATAACACATTTCAAAAATGACAAAAATGTTCTCGGCTAAATAAGTATTTCTTAGTTATTTCAGGACCAAAATAACTATTTTATACCTACCTACTTACTATTAATTAACTTTTGTCGTAGGGACTAAAATTGATTAATTTTTTTACTCCTAATATTTATAATAAAAATATAATATTTTACGTATTACAAATAAACACAAACCTGTAAGGCGCCAATAGCGGCGGACTGGAAACGGAGATCAGTTTTGAAATCTTGGGCAATTTCTCTCACTAATCGTTGGAAAGGCAGTTTTCTGATTAGCAATTCAGTAGATTTTTGGTACCTCCTAATTTCTCTTAGGGCTACGGTACCTGGACGATAACGATGTGGCTTCTTCACACCCCCTGTGGAAGGTGCCGATTTCCTCGCTGCTTTTGTAGCCAACTGTTTACGCGGAGCTTTTCCTCCAGTCGATTTACGTGCAGTCTGCTTGGTACGGGCCATCTTGCGCTACCTGAATGAATAGCAACTACTTAATTTCCCGCCAAAAATATATAGTTCCTGAAGTCACTAAATTACTATAGATAATGAAAGGTACATGAAATTAACTTTTAAAAATGTACAAAAAACAAATCTCAACAATTTCGTATTTACAGCTCCTATAAATAATAAAAAACATGACTCACATAGAGACAACATGGCGGACAATCACAACGTTAACATAACAATTCAAGCAATGCAAAAACTTTTTAGGAAGTTAGTAATTTCCATGGAATTTCGTCAAAATATATTTCGTCTATATTCGTAGATGATAATTAACAACAACAACTATAATGAGACTCATTTATAAATTAACTATTTGCAAACTCACCTCTTTTCTCACAAAAGTTCAGAAACCACAACTTACTACACCAACGTGAAAGCCAAAGTGACGCTTCTTGAGGTATGTATTACTAATTTCATTGGACGATGTCGACTACTCTGGAATCTTATTGGTAGAAACAAGGTCACATCTGATTGGTCAATAACAAATATAACGATTGAACCCTTGGAAAAGGCCTAAACATTTTCAAAGTCTGTGCCCTAAATTTATATTAAAAAATATTTTCTCTAATGTTTATTAAATTATAAGACTTGGCAAAGGAGCAAATTAGAATTAAAAACTCATTTCGTATATTAAAATCGTGAAAGTAATTCTCAAATAGATATTAGTCTATAATTATTTTAAGTTTATATTTATTTCATCATCAATTTCTACTTGATTTTTATTTAAACTGAATTATTGTTATGCTTTGAGCAAACGATAATAAATATTCGTTTAATAAGATACCGACAGAAACTCAAAATTTGTTGTTCAAGGTAGGTACACTGGGTTATAGGTATATGTACATAAAAATATTGTTTGCTATAAGAGAAATATAAATGTTCCGCATAATAATTAAAATAAGAAACAAGCAATAATTTGACGATGGTCTTGCTTGCACCACAGAATACAAAACCAAAACATAATATAAGCCACAGAACATCTAAACTGCTGCTTGCAGTGCTTGCGCTTGCACGTAATTAAGTACCTATACCGAAGAGATTGCAGTGCGTGTTCGGATTGAAGCAAGAAAATGTATAAAATGCGGTTGGACACTGCCAGAGGGCGACATTAAATTTTTCTTCTTCTCTGTTAAATTATATGAACCTAACACGAAACTTCTAGAACTCTAGAACTCTCCTTGTTCACCAAACAAATCTGTACTCCCGGCATTTTTACGTTTGTCGGTCAAATGTCAAAGTGATTTTTATTTTCTTGTTGAGTGAAAGCGCAGTGGGAAGTTGTAATGTTTAATTTTTAATTAAATTCATAAAAAAAATGGAGAATTTCAATTCAACACAAAACACAACGAAATCTTTTAAATAAAAATCTGAAATTTTTTTCATCTCATCAGTATTGGGCCATTTAATTACATTTTTAGCCATATTACTTAGGAACATCATGACACGGTAAATAAATGTGGTGAACAGACCATAAAGACAAATCAATCTGCTGTATCTCTGTAACTGCATGCTTCATGTCCAGCAAACCACAAAAATATAGCTAATTAAATGTTTATGTAGAAGATGATGTATGACGGTTTCTGAGATTTTGATGTATAGGTGCTTATTGAAACTCATTAGATAAACTCCCAAATAGCGACTTATCAATTCGAAATTGGTTTCTAAACTCGAGGTCACTATAAGTGGCACATAGTGTAGTGTAGTGTAAGTTTATTTTGCTGTGACACTACACCAGTGTAGTGCAGTTTGTAAAAAGTGTAAATTGTCTGCATAAAATTGGTTTCTGAACACAATTCAAATTTAACCTTACTTTTATATTTTTATCATGGTGATCTCGTTGTGCTTATTTTTTTTGAAGCATTAAAGTAAATTGGTACTACAGACAACATATATCTAATGGAGAGATTAGTTTTATCAGAATTGGTATCATCTGATGATGATTCCGATGACTCTTCAAATGAAGACCATTTATACAGAAAAAAACGTTTACTATTAACATTGTTTATAAATGCTATTAAGTAATTTGTACAACACCATTGACACCTCAAGGAAGCATAACCTTATTTTTCCGTATTTCTTGTTCTCAAATCTCCACATTCTACACTACACTTTTGCACTACCTTTCAAGTTTGTGTTACACATGTATGCACTACACTGGAATATTTGAACGCCAAATATTTTTGACATATGCCAGATGACATCTACACTAGAGTTGTGAACACAGGATAATGGATCCAGTGTAAAAATTTTGCACTAGTGCAGCTCAGCTAGTGTAGGGTTTTTGAACAAAGCTATTATTATGATGATCTGTGAGAATGTGACAACTGACAACTGAGAAATATAAATATTCATTATTATTCACAAAACGTTTATTTAACAGTAGTTAAATACTTGGTAATTGTTGAGATAACGGAACCTCCGATTTTTGGAATTTTTTTTTTTCAGTACTTACCTATTTTTGTCCGTAGAACACGAATTTCAAGTCAAAAATTCCCGCTCTCCAGTACTTTTCGAGATATGGGGGTCAATATACCCCAAATATGACATTTCCGCCATCGCCGCAAAAGCTATTATTTTCGGCGTTTCTTAACTTTTTCACTTTCACCAATGTTTATTTCAATACTTTAGAACAAGGTAATTTTCTACATTACGGATCGTCCGATTTTTGAAATTTTTTGAAAACATAACCTAAAATTTCAAACATTACGATAGTGGCGCGGGATTTATGTTATGCATAATAAATGTTCCTTCTTTAACATAAAAAGATACTGCACCTGCCCGCCCCCGGGCGGGCGGGTGCAATATATTTTTTTCTTCAAGCGTATTAAAATGTCTAAATTGTGCTACCAAAAACAGAATTAGAAATAGGATATTGTTTTACTAATAACAAAATGTTAATACAGAACGCCACCGTGGTGGAAATTTTGTTACTAGTAACATAATGTTAGTACGGAAAGCCACCAGAGCGGCCGGTGACCATCTGTCATATATTATGTCATTACTGATTAGTGGTTATGTTGATATTCGGAGTCACAGGCGCCTGTCGCTGTGATGAGCTAATTTGAATAATTG
Source organism: Rhagium mordax (assembly GCA_963680705.1). Lineage (NCBI taxonomy): Eukaryota > Metazoa > Arthropoda > Insecta > Coleoptera > Cerambycidae > Rhagium > Rhagium mordax. The sequence continues at coordinate 33,082,658 of OY796662.1, forward strand.
TACATTTATAATAAATAAATAAAAAAATATTTGCATTTTAATACGCTTGAAGAAAAAATAGTATATATTATACGGAGTAGAACGTCTTTTTTTGTATTTCGCCCAGTTTGCGGCTTCGGCTTCGCCTCAGCTGCAAATCCTGGGCTCAACCCAAAAAAAGAGTGCGTTCTACTCCTAGTAATATAATATACTATTATCGTTTTATCTTAAAAAAGCATGGTTGAGATATAAGATGGTTTGTCACGGCGCACATTTTGACTACCGCTAGGACTACGTCATCAAGTAGAAATCTTGGCGCGAATTTTAAATATAAAGTAGGTTAATTGGATAGATTTTGTCGTTTCTAAATAACATCTAATCTTGAAATCAAATACCACAAATTGAAAATCTACGATTTATATATAGCTCGTGCTTATTACCGTGGTGTTTACCTGCACATTTAATTATAACGTATTTGACATAATATGAAATAAACTTGGAAATTAATCATGATTTTTAATTAATAAAAGTTGTAACAATTTTACATTTGTAGACTATTTGAAAATAATAATTTATTCTTTCATTGAATATTATGAATGTTAGAAAATGTTTACATAATTGTTCATAATATTCAACGAAAAAATATGTATGGTTTAAAGCAATGAAGGGATATTCAACAAAGTTGAAATCTACTTATTAAAAAGGACATGAAACATGGAACAACATAATAATAACTACCTACATAATAAAGCATAATATAACTATTTTTTTAATCCTGTAAATTTTGTGATTTTGTTTGTTTTTCTAGAGTTATCTTGTATTTTTCTGTTGATTTCTCGTAGACGAATGTAACTTCTTGTCCGAACGACTCAATAAAGTAGCATAAAGGCCAATTTATAAACTTGACGGTGGTTATTCCGTTTGCCGTTGCTCGTGACGTTTGCCGATTGCCGGTCGTAGTCACAGAATTTACACCTTTTATAAAGTTCACGTTAGTCCGTTGCTCTGCCGTTCGTTTACTCTGTGCATTGAGATAGCAAATTTGACTGTGCCATAAGACATAACCTCGAAATTTCTTATTTTTTTTAACTCTCGATTTGTTTTGTGCGTTTTTAAATTTAAATTAGTTTAATAATTTGTTATTTGTTGCTAAAATCACACGTGACAGTCAAAAACGGATTTGATTGGCTCTAGAGAATTGCCACGAGCGTTGCTACGACCGGCCGCCGGAAAAAGATAAAATTGGTTTATGTTGAACGGCACCAACGGCAGTCCCAACGGCAGACGACACCGTCAACGGCAACTATGAATGGTCTTATGCATATCATTGTTTTTAACTTCTAACGGCCACCGTCAACAGCACCGACAAACGGAACGGCAAGTTTATAAATTGGCCTTAACTGGCAAGCATCTTTTACTACTTTGTCAAAGATTTGATCCTCTTCAAATAATTTCTCGCCGTGAAAACGGTTAAAAGAGTCCTCCATCACCTTTGTGCATTTTTCTATTAAAACTGATACCACCAGACTAAATTAATAAATTCAAATAACCAAAACTTAACATTCTAAAATGTTGTGTAGCAGATTTGACAATTTGTTATTTAACAGTTGACGATTTCCACTTAGCAGAAAACATATAGCTGCTTAGTGGCACTCAACAAGTTTTTCTACTTGCGCAGTTCAGTACGAAAATCGAGCCGAGATAAAACTAACCATATTTTATCTCAACCATGTTAAAGAAGGAACATAATAATAGTTTTATGAGTATTCTAGATTTCAAACATTACAAGTTCCGCGAATAAAACGAATATGTTCCTTCTTTGATATAAAAATATACTGCACCCGCCCGCCCCCGGGCAGTATATTTTTATATCAAAGAAGGAACATACCTATTCGTTTTATACCGTACCCTAGATCTTACGGCACTATCATAACCTCGAATGATCTTAAAGTGTTGTTTGAAATTTTAGGTTATGCTTTCATGGCTTTTATAAGAAGGTTCAAAAATTAGTTATTGATTGGAATAAATGTGTTGAAACTATTTAAAAGTGTTTAAATAAGTCTGTATTAGAGGTGTTCATAAGCATAAAATGAAAAATTTGGTGAAAATAAGTGATTATGGCAGTGGAGAAATACGACTTTCAGAGACTTTGGGGCCAAATATCTCGAAAACTGTTGACGAGCGGCGATTTTTTTTTAGAATTTATTGTTCAGGAGACAAAACTACGTATGTTAAAAGCAAAAAAATTCCGAAAATCGGAGATTCCGTTATCTCAACATTTACCAAATACTTTACATGGTGGCAGCGGAAACCAAGAACTAAATAATGAGTACATTAAAACAGCCAAGAGCATTTGAACCAGGAAATAACCCTGCTGAAGCATGGGAAAAATGGCGCCAATTAATAGAAATTTACTGGATTGCTGCAGATTTGGATAAAAAACCAATAAAAACCCAAAAAGCTATTCTATTACATATACTAGGGGAAGAAGGAATCGCCTTATACAGGGTGTCCCGATTTTAAACCGACAAACTTCGGGTACAGAAAGTTCACATGAAATTATGACATACCCCTTCTAACATTTCTTCTCTATCGAGCCTCCTAACGGAGATACAGGGTGTTGAAAATTCAATTTATTTTTTGTTTTTCTTTAATAACTTCCACAATATTAAAGATAGGGAAACCAAACTTGGTACACACAGTTGGGTTATGAGGGTTCATCTTTGCTATGGTTCAGAGTTGAACTGAGGCGCGCCAGTGGCGTGCGGTGTGGTCATGTCGACATAACTTTAAGGAAAAAAGTATGTGCACTAATTTTTTTCGCAATTCTGATCAGATTTTCATAATTTATGGTTAATTTTCTAAAAAAACTTGCTCATGTAAAATTTTGACTGAGGCATTAGTTTTCGAGATATTTGCGTCTGAACAAAACGATGTACCAAAAACACAATTAATTAATTAAGATAGCCCTTTCAAAATTATTTTCAATCTGATTTTCGAAGGGATATACTGAATTGAACTGTCAATTTAATGTTTTTAATGTTTTTCTTCTTTTGCAATGAGGCGTTTTTAAGGCCTTTTGCAAGTCAATAATATTTCTGTCAAAAGAAAAATTTGTTTGTTACGAAATTACATAAACAAATTATCAACATCCAAATATAAAAAAAATCAACACCCCGCATTTCCGTTAGGAATGGCTATAGAGAAATTTGAGAAGGGATATGTTGTGATTTCATCAGAACTATTCCCGACATGATAATTGTGTTTTTGGTGCATCGTTTTGTTCAGACGTAAATATCTCGAAAACTAATGCCTCAGTCAAAATTATACATGAGCAAGTTTTTTTAGAAAATTAACCGTAAATTATGAAAAACTGATCAGAATTGCGAAAAAACTTAGTGCACATACTTTTTTCCTTAAAATTATGTCGACATGACCACATCGCACGCCACTGGCGCGCCTCAGTTCAACTCTGAACCATAGCAAAGATGGACCCTTACAACCTCACTATGTGTACCAAGTTTGGTTTCCCTATCTTTAATATTGTGGAAGTTATTAAAGAAAAACCAAAAATAAATAGAATTTTCAACACCCTGTATCTCCGTTAGGAGGCTCGATAGAGAAGAAATGTTAGAAGGGGTATGTCATAATTTCATGTGAACTTTCTGTACCCGAAGTTTGTCGGTTTAAAATCGGGACACCCTGTATAACACATTTGAATTTCAAATAGACTCTGACGCAGAGGGCAATCAAGACTTGGATGAAATATTAAATGTGGAGACGATTCTAGAAGCATTTTCAGAACACTATACTCCGTATAAAAATGAAACGTATATCCGACATGTGTTTTTCACTACTGATCAAAAGGAAGGACAGGCAATTGACGAGTATGTAACGGAGCTTAGAATTAAAGTAAGAGACTGTGGATTTGAGAATTTAACAGATTCATTGATACGAGACAGAATTTTATGTGGAATAAGAAACAATCATTTAAGAGAAAAATTACTAAAAACGCGAGATTTAAATTTAGCAACATGTGTTCAAATCAGAGAAATAGAGAGGGGAGAACGCTCTTTGACCTTCTGCGCATCCAATTTTGCTAAGACACCACGGGGGCAGACATTTTGAACATGATCACGTGGTTTGTTCAAGTTTGTTGTTTTGCAACTGTTAAAAAGTGTCGAGTAAAGTGAGGTTATAGTTATTTAAATTTTTTGGTGTGCGTTTAATTATATTTATTTATAAACCCTACGGACTGCATATATGTTTCTATTTATTCTATAAACTAATTTAACGCTGTGGTGTGGACTTTTTTATTGTTATTTTCTAGACTTTGTTATCGCGGTGGACGTTTTTGTTTATCATTATTGTATTGCTTTTACAACTGAAAATGCTTGTTTTTAATTATGTCCTGTGTTGTAAGGAGATGTTCTAACGCAAGGCGATTTAAGCCTGAAGGAATTACATTTCACCAGTAAGATTTTTCATGAATTTTCTTTGCAGCCGTTTATAACAGTATAACATTCTAGTTTTTCAAGAGGTGACATGTTTAAGAGGTGGTTGGAGAGTTGAGCGATGAATACTCTTGGTCAGTGAATAAATTTGTTTGCTTTAATAATTTTAAAACAACAGATTTTATAAAAAGTAATAATCACATTCGCCCAAAACTTAATGCTGTACCAAGATTGGAGATGTATCAGGCCGAGACCGAGGTAGTAGACACCCCATCTACAAGCTTAGTTAGATCTGTAACTTCAGTTCAGAATATGGCCTCATTTACGTCTTCGATGTCCTCTTCAGATGATACGATAGAGTTGCCAAGAGATGCTAAACTGAAACGACACCGAAGCAAGGTACAAGCAACCAAGAGGTTACACAAAGTAAGCAAAACAGAATATGTAGTAGATGTACATTTCACCACGATTTTGGGAATGTCCAGCATTTGGACAGCTGTAATAAATGTAACAAGCCAAATCATTTTGCAAAAGCATGCCGGTCCAAATACCAGGTGAATCAAATAGAAGGAAGTGCAGAACCTAGAATAGAAGACGAAAATTTCACTATTGGAGCTATATACAAAGTAGAGGTAAATGCAATACAGAAAAATTTAAAAGAATGGACCCAGGAAATTAGAATTCAAAATTCAGTCGTACAATTAAAGCTAGACACAGGTAGTCAAGCCAATTTGTTGCCCATTAGTTTATATAAAAACATGATGAAAGATAATAAACTACAAAAGACAAACAATAAACTGATATCGTACACAGGCAATGAGATAGAACTGGTGGGTTGTTGCAAATTAGTGTTTTTTTTTCTTATGGGTTGCGGTTCATTGGCCCGCTGTACTGAAGCTAAAGCTTATTGTACCCCCATAGTCTCCCTATTCCATGAGACCCGTTCCTCCCATGGAGGCGAGTATACGGTCGATGGGAGCATTGGCTATCTCTTCCGGTGTCACTGATGGTTCACCGAAATGTCCAATCCTTCTCGCCGCTAAGGCCGGGCATTCACATATGATGTGGTGAGGTGTTTCCTCCTCTTCACCACACATCCTACAATCTGGATCATCCTTCACCTTTATGTTGGTGAGATGTCTGTTTAGTGTGCAGTGTCCTGTTAGGATACCCACTGCACATCTTAGCTGATTTCTGCTCAGCTTCAGCAATTCGTTAGTCTTTGATTTGGATGGGTCACCTAAGAACATGCGTGATTGTCTCATTCCTGGTGCCTCTCTCCAATGCAAGTTATGTTTCTGCCTTAATATTTCCTTTACTGCGCCTTTTGCGGTGCTGTATGCGATCCCGCATGTCGGCTCGGGTCCTATCAAGGCTTTTTTTGCTCCTTCTTTGGCCAGCCTGTCAGCTTTCTCATTACCTGAATTTCCCAGGTGTCCTCGCGTCCATTCCAATTGTACATTGTTGTGTTCTGCCAGTTTCGCCAGGGGTTTCAGGCAGTTTCTTACTGTTTTGGAACGTATTTCTACTGCCTCCAGAGCTCTAGGAGCTGCCTGGCTGTCAGTGATGATACGGATTCTTCTGTTAGTGTATGACATCCGTATCATTTCTTATGCACAAGCCTCTATGGCTGTTATTTCTGCTTGGAACACGGTTGCATTGCTGCTCAGGTTCAGACTGAAGTCTGTCCCTGGTTGGTCTCCCGCAATCCCTGCTCCGGTACTGCTTGACGTTTTTGATCCGTCCGTATACCATATGGTATCATTTGGGTGACTTCGCATCTGCCTTTTGCCCTCATCTTCCCTATCAGGACTGCGTTCAGGAACGCTTACCGAGTACACACAGTGTACCTGTACTCGTTCAGAAATAGTAAAGTTACTCTTAGGTCAACTACCCTACAACGTTCAGAAATGGCTTAGTAAGTCGCCAAAAGTAAACCATGATCGCCGCGCTCCGGAGCCCAGCGATAATCGCCGCACATGCGTAGTATAAAAAGTGAATTAAGTTTGAAAGGCAAAAGCTATATCTTTGTTTGAAGTGAGGTTATATAGAAAATATTTTTTTATTAACAATTAACAATCTTTAACTTTTTCTTAAGTAAATGGGAAGCATGTTCTCAACATGGGTCAGATTTGTCTCCAAAATGTTGTGTTTTATAATTTTATAAGATTTGAATAATTTGATCGCCGTAACGCGTTCATAAACAAACATCGCCTCGGTACACTACGCAAAGTTTCTTTGTTTACCATTACCCCGGTATTACTTTCTCTTTCTGAACGGGCTCCAGGTATAATCACCCTGGAGGTTTTTGTGAAGTTATAAGTTGTGCTGATTCTGTCTGACTGCATTTCAAGTAGTCGGTTTTTTCCCAGTTGTTGGGCTATTTCTGTATGATATCCTTTTCTTGGAAAAGTCTCATACCCGTTGTTTCTTAGCCTGTAAGTCGCTATCAATGCCTCATTCTCCACTACTAGATATAGTGGAGGTAGGCAGAGCAGCGCTTCCATAGCTGCGGTAGGCGTTGTTGTCATGGCCCCCGTTATCCCTAGGCACGCAAGTCTTTGTAACTTGTTTAGCTTCCTCAACGACTCTCCTTTTCCAACTTTGTGCCACCAGATCAGGGAGGCGTAGGTTATTATTGGTATCACAACACTTTGGTAGAGCCACTGTACCATTCGTGGTTGTAGTCCCCAGTTCTTGCCCACCATTAGTCTGCAGGCCCATAGTGCTCGCGTGGCTTTGGTGGTCACTTTCTCTATATGAGCTTTGAAGTTCAGTTTGGTGTCTAGAGTTAGTCCCAAATACTTGGCTTCACCGCTCATTTGTAATTCTTTTTCCCGAAGAAATAGTTTCTTCAGGTTCTGGATTTTTCTTTTTCTTGTAAAAGCTACCACTGTGGTCTTTCCTGGATTGACGGATAGACCTTCCTGGGTGCACCATTTATCTACCGTTTTGAGGGCTCTTTGCATCATTTCTGATGTGACGTCCTCAAATTTTCCTGTTGACAGGATGGTGATGTCATCTGCATAACCCTGCGCATATATTCCTTGCTGTTCTAATTGTACTAGGAGTTCATCAACAACCAGACACCACAACAGGGGTGATAGGACACCCCCCTGCGGGCAGCCCCTGGTTGCCGACATCTCCTCTGTCGTGGAGCCCAGCATTGTTTGTATTTTCCTGGTTTTGAGTGCTGAGTCAATCCATCTTGTTATCGACTGCTTGACTCCGCGTCTCTTCACTGCTCTGCTTATAGAGTCGAATGAGGTAATATCGAAAGCCCCCTCAATGTCCAGAAAGGTTCCTATAGCCGTTTCCTGGCTGTCCAGTGACCTTTCTATTTTGTGAGTAAGCTCATGTATGGCTAGCTCACATGATTTTCCTGTCTGGTAGGCATATTGGTTTCGATGTAAAGGTTTTGAATTCATAACATCGTCCCTGATATGCCTATCCACCAGCTTCTCCATAGTTTTCAGGAGAAAGGATGTTAGGGTGATAGGTCGGAATGATTTGGCCTGGGCGTAGGTCTCACGCCCTGGTTTTGGTATGAATACCACCTTTACCATCCGCCAGCTGGTTTTCACATATCCTAGGGCCAGACTGGCCCTGAATAATGTGCACAGGGGTGTTGCAAGTTTGCTTATACCCTGTTTTAGTAGTGCCGGGAATATTCCATCTACCCCCGGTGACTTGAATGGTTCAAACGAATTGATCGCCCACTCAAATTTTGTTATATTAATTACACTGTTGGCATGTTTCCAGTCCTCTTTTGACGCCCTCTTAATAGGTATGTCTTCAATTGGACCGTTATGGTTTCGTGGGATAGCTACACTGCCCGGCAAGTGTGTCTCTAGGAGTAAGTCCAAAGTCTCCTTCTCGGTATTTGTATAGTCACCCTGTTGTCTTTGCAGTGATCCAATTTTACCTTGATTGTCTCTCTGTAGAATTTTCTGGAGTCTAGCAACTTCCGGAGTGTTTTCTATCTCCTCACAGTGCTTCCTCCATGATTCCTTTTTTGCATCTCTTATGGCATATGTGTAGTCGAGACGGGCAGTTCTATATTCTTCCCATCTGCCAGACTTTCTCGCCTGATTGAAAAGCCTTCGAACCGCTGCTCTCCTGGAGGAGAGCTCGTGATTCCACCATGGGGTCTCACGTTTCTGCCTCTTCTCTTTTAGGGGGCAGCTTTGCTCGAAGGCTGTTTTATTGCTGATGTAATGTATTCATTCATCAGTTCCACTTCCACCGGTGTCTGTGGCTTTGATGGGCACTCCTTCAGCCCTTGTTCCAGGATCTCATTAAATAGTCCCCAGTCGCAGGTCCTCGGATTCCTACCCATCTTGTTCACTTCCGGTGGTGATTGTATTTTAAATCTTACGTACCTGTGATCCGAGAGCGATGGTTCCTGAGACACATGCCACTCACTGATCACTCGCCCCGCACATTGTGTCGCGATAGTAATATCGATAACCTCACTCCTTGCCGTCGTGACAAAGGTAGGCTCGTTTCCACGATTGACTACTTCTAGCTTATTACTAATGCTAAATTCTAGGAGTGACTCACCTCTTGTATTGTTGTCCGTGCTCCCCTAGATAATGTGGTGTGCATTGGCATCACAGCATAAGATGAGCTGTGTCTGGCTAGCTTCACATTTCTGTCCAGTTCTCTAACTTCCTGGGTAGGAGGTTGATCAGGTTGATCGTATGGAAGGTAAATGGATCCTATTACCAGCTCTTTCGTTGACCCCTCCATTTCTATGCTGGTTTGTGCCACCATTAGGTCTCTTGTACATAGTCCCCACATTGGTAACAGATTGATATTTTTCTTTGCGATAATGCAAGCTCTTGGGTGGTTACCGCCTGGGCTAATTACTTCCCAATCTCTTCCCATCCCTAATCCCCTAATCTGCCCCCTATACACCCAGGGTTCTTGTATCAGTGCTATATCTACATTGTTGTTTTTAATGTGCTGCTGCAACGCGGCCGATGCCGCTTTACAGTGATGTACGTTCACCTGTGTAACGTTGAATGTAACATACGGTGGTCGAGAGTTACTGCTGGTCCTCTCCCTTCGCAGCCTCTATTCCTTCGGGTTCGACTTGCGTCCCCTGGTCGACTTCCATCTGCTCCCCTCCCTTCTTCCTCCCCAGGGCCTTAAATAGGACCCTGGTTAAGTTCAGGTAGGGTTTGCATTGAAGATCCTCAATTCTTTTCCACGAAGCCTCGTCCATCAGTAGGACAAGTTGTTGTCCCTTCGGATCTGGCTTCGTGTCGACTACAGTCCAGGTATTCGTCTGAAGCCCTGGGTTCTGTATTCTCAGACGTTTGAGCGTTTTTTCCGGTTCCTGTGCTGGCCCCGGTATCCACACCAACGTTCTGACGGGCTTGGGTACATCCTTGGCATCACATGTGCTAAGTTTTGCACCCTCCCAGGGTACGCATTTCTCCACCACCCGCACTAGCCAGTCCTTTGTGGCCTGGTCAGCGCAGGAGGCTAGGAGAAAGCCCCCCCGTAGATTAACCCCCGAGAATCTTGGCGGTTGTTGTCCTTCTGCTACGTCATCAAGAGCGTCGGTCAGTGCAGTCTTTACTAGATCTGCCTGCTCCGAGCTCAATGACGTCTCAGGGTAGCCATTAGGTATTATAGCCACCTTGAAATCTGTGAGCGCTGCAGCATAGGCAATTAGTGTGTTACGTAAAAGGCATTAGTAAAGAGCTACCATTTTATATAACAAGAAATGAAACACCACCTTTACTAGGTTTAGAAGGAATACAGAATTTAGAGTTGTTGCAGCGAGTGGAAAATATTGTAGCAAATGAAGACGAGGAGCAGAAAAGATGTCGGAGAATAATAGAATCATACAAAGATGTGTTTGAAGGACTGGGTTGTGCAAACTATGAATATACAATAAAATTGAGAGAAGATGCACAACCAACCATAGCAAGATGTAGAATAGTTCCCCAAGCTCTCTTAAGTAAGGTAAAAATAAACTTGACGAAATGGAACTGAAAGGTATTCTCAGCAAGATAGACGAACCAACAGACTGAACGCACCCTATTGTGGTTGTGATGAAACCAAGAAGGGGACATTAGACTATGTATGGATCCGAGACCATTGAACAAATATATTGAAAGGGAGAGGCTACAGTTACCAACATTTGACACAACTTTAGCAAGCATAGGGAAGGCTAAGTATTTTTCAGTGTTGGATGCATGCTCTGCTTTCCACCAGATTCCTTTAGATGAAGAAAGCTCGAAATTGTGTACAATAACGACGCCATATGGTAGATACAGTTATAAAAGTCTACCATATGGCCTGTCAAGCTCATCGGAAGTATTTCAGAAAGCAATTAATAGAATAGTAGAGAAAGTACCTAGTACAGTGGCATATGCAGATGATGTCTTAATTTTTGCAGAAAGCTTAAAAGAACATAATAATAGATTAGAGGAACTGTTAAGACAGGCAAGAATAAATAATATAAAATTTAAAAAAGACAAGACACAACTAGCGGTAACCAAAATAAAATATCTGGACACTGGATTTCTCAAAAAGGTATAGAAGTGTGCGAAAATAAAATAAATGCAATTACAGATATAGAAGAACCTAAAAACAAGAAAGACTTACAAATATTTTTGGGAATGATTAACTACCTTTCACGATTTTTACCAAATTTATCAAAAGAAACGGCACCATTGACAAATTTACTAAAAAATAATACACATTGGGTATGGACTAGGAATGAGGATTTGTGTTTTAAGAAGTTGAAACAGATGGTATGCAATGCTCCGATATTAGCCTTATTTGACAATGAGAAAGAAGTAGTTATTGCTACAGATGCAAGTAAAGAAGCAGTTGGCAGTGTTCTCCTTCAAGACAATCAACCAGTAGCATATTCTTCAGCATCACAAACCCCAGCACAAATAAGATATTCTGTAATCGAGAAGGAACTCATGGCTATAACCACAGCATGTGAGCATTATCATTATTACGTATATGGGAGGCAATTTGTTGTGCGCACAGATCACAAGCCACTAATAGGTCTTGTAAATAAACCTATAGATGACATGTCACCGAGGCTGCAAAGCCTAGTGTTACGTTTAATGAAGTATGATGTGAAATTAGAATACCATCCAGGTAAAACAATGTACGTGCCAGATGCATTGTCAAGGTTACCCAGGTCTAACCGTCGACCACTTAATGAGAATTTAGAAGAATACAAAGTCCAAACAATAGTAGTAGCAAGTAAACAAAGAAAAGAGTCTAAAGGAAGACGTTGTACCAAGAAGAAGTGTAAGAATTTCCAGGCCGCCTGGAAAAGATTATGTCACAGTCGTAGAAACCGCTGAAACCAGAATACCCTTGAGGGGGGACATGTGACATATTGTGGAACATACTTCGTAGGTTAGAATTATTCCGTGCTATGTATTATTATTATGATGATCTGTGAGAATGTGACAACTGACAACTGAGAAATATAAATATTCATTATTCACAAAACGTTTATTAAATATTAATAGTAGTTAAATACTTTACATAATTAAAGGAAACAGTTCGTCACGACTCACGAGTCCGAAAATGCACTTTCTGATTCATCATCATCTAAAATGAATTGCACTGCAGAAAAAAATCTCAATTTGTATTTAATTTGTAAATGATAGATACTTATGTCACTTTTATTTTAATTTCAAATGTAATGATTACATTTCTTTCATACTCGCAGAAAGTAAGGTTAAGGAGCAACAAATTTGTGTTCATCATCCAAACAATAGAAGGTGGGGATAAGTAGTTCTGAGAATTCTACCGCGAGAGGCGGAACAGACAGAACTGGTTTTTTTGGTCCGAAAACTAGTACGCCAAACATCGAGGTGAGCTCCCACCTCGATGACGCCAAACGCCCAGTTTCATCGAATCCTGAAGTATAAAAAACGCCTTAGAAGTGAAACTTTTAGTTCGGAACGTTCCCGGCCGTATTTTCAAAATATAATCGAACATATTCGTGCATGATCATTAGTATACGAAATTATTTCGACTAAAGGGAATAATTGTTATTTTCAAACACCATGCGATTTAACATATTCGTGTGATCTGAATGTTCGCATGATAAACGTGACAACGTTGTACAAATACACTTGTAACCACAATTAATCTATGAAAATTTCTGAAATCGCTGACAAAATACAAGGACTACATGCTACATGTCAAATGTAAAATATTCGGACCGTGCAGCAAAAAAATACGAAACTTACTTTTCTGGCATTAGTTAAAGATCCTATTCTTGTAGATGCTTCCATGAACGGATTCAGTAAATCAATAAGATTTAACGCTAAGGGTTTTGATAGACGATATATTTTTATGAATTGGTTACCACTTAAATCCTCAAAAGGATCCACGAAACTATACATCCTTCGTCGTCTCTATGCTAGAATTTCTGCTTCCTCTAGAGCAGCTAAACCCGCAATATTTATTATTTCGTTTAATGCCATTTTGCTATACAATTCAACTATTCACGTTATAATGCCAGCCAGTGCTTCGTGGTATATCTATTTTTATAGGTTATGTGTCATTGTACTCGACATTTTCCTTATATTTGTTATTATTCGTATGATAAAATCACGTTTCGTGTGGTTTGACCCATGCGATGTAATTCGGCTGAAATTATTCGTATACGTATGTGTTCACACGATTCGAAAATACAATATTTATGTTTTACCCAAAAATACAGAAGATTCGTACACGAGACTTTGTTCGTGTGGTTTCGAAAATACGGGCCCCCCGGACTGCCGGGACTCTGTAACTCGTAGCAATCTATCTGTCTTTGTTTAGCTTGCTGAAAAATGCGCTTACCATCTCTTTTATCGTATCGTAGCGAGCGTACAGAGTACGGCCACTCTGGGTGCAATTCTCGAGCTTCTACGAAGAGGTTCGTATACGGAAAACACCGAAGTTCCGCACAATTTCTTGACTTCTGTATTCTTGAATTATTTTCTCTACGAAAAAGGAATTCGTCTACGAATAGATCCGTACAACATTTTCCGATTGATACATAGCACTCGTATTTGTGTATTATATCAATTCTATGCGGAAATCAGTCACAAATGTCACAATTATTGTTTACGTTCTGAGGTTACGTTTTTATTTTTGTGGACATCGGTACCATATACAGATAATTTATGTGACAATTTTTATTTTATAAATAGATAGGTAGGTGGTAGGTGTACGATTGTAAATATATATTCTGATAAAATTTGCTAAAGGTAATTGAAAATTTTTATAAGCTCATAGACAACATCAGTTTTTAGATAATAAATAATGGATGATATTATAAATACGCTTGTGTAGTCGCGTGTCGGGGAGACCGCCGTGCCATCTCGCGGATTTGCCGTGTCAATAAGTGGCTGGTGAATGTCAAATTTGCCTAATTTAACCGTGAAATGCCTGTGTAGTATCTAAGTGATTTTGTGTAAAATTAAGTGTTATTTCTCCAAATAAAATGATAATTGAAATTACTTGAGGGTTTTTACCTGTAAATACAAGTATTTTCCGCAAAAAAAACTTGAGCAAAGGGAAAAAATTGCTTGAAAGTACGTGAAAAAAGTGGTTGACGGACAGAGTAGAAAATTAATTGGAACAGTTTTAAGGGAAACCCCAGGAACTCATAGCACTCGAAGACACGAAAATACGTATACTCCGGTTGTACAGGTACTTTCTTAATTACAATAACAAATATAAAAGAGGTTAAAATTAACGAATATGAAATGTATTGGAAATCCTAGCAACAGGTGTAATGCTGCCAAGTTTTTGCAAAAATTGCTTGTTGTAGAATATTGTAGGAGAATTTGTATATTTGTGTTAACATTTATAATATTTTTTTGCAGCTCGAATCAGTACAATTTTGGACACACATTGCAACTGCAAAGCAGGAAAAAGCTTCTGTAAACACGCCGCAGCAATTTGCATTTTTGTGAATGTAAAAAATCCTACATGTTCAAAAACGTATCAACCTATAATATGGAATCGACCTCCACAAATACAGCTTGATAAATACCATAAAGGATGTAGAACTGAAACATTATTTCCTTGCAAAGGAAATAGGCAGAACCAAGTATTCAGATTTAAGGATTTAAAAAACAATAACGACCAGCATTTGTCTGAAGACTCTCCACAGACTGAAATAATCAAGAGCTAGATCGAATTGCACAATCAAATAATGCACGAAAGAATGCTTGAGCAGGAAAAAAGAAATATCGCAAAGAAAAGTTTTCTTGAAAAATTGTACCATTTGCAGAGCAACTCGAGCTTTCAAATTTACAATGCTTATAATTGTTTCTCAACGCAAAATATGAACACAAAATTTGCGAAAATAAGTTGCCCACAAGAATATTTATGTAAATATCAAAGTCGACAAAGAGAAATGGATGAAAATGGCTTTCAATTCTATAGGTCATTCAAATACTTATATGGGGTTGCAGCAACGATGCACAAGGATTACCTGCAGTGAAAAGGAACATAGAATCAAAACAAGAGTAGCAAATTTTCACACACTGACAGAGCAGAAAAATAAAGCACTAAAACCGATCGCTATCCAATACGGACTTGAAATGAAATTAACAGCAAGATTACTGTTTGAAGAAACATACGGATACCGTGTTCACGAAGTCGGTCTGATTGTGTCTTTAAAACAACCATATCTGGCATGCAGCCCTGACAGTATAATCGACGCTGGTGAAAATATGGAGCTTTTGGAAATCAAGCGCCCGTACAGTTGCAAGAACACCAAGATTGTGGATTTCCAGACTAAAACGTCATTTGTTCCATATCTCATGTTCGATGAAAATGGAGAATTGTTTTTAAAAGAAAATGACAAGTATTACACGCAGATTCAAGTTTTCATGTATATTTTGGGAATTCAAATGTGCCATTTCTTCGTATATTCGTAGCAAGATCATGTGTGCCTGAAAATACCAAAAAGCGAGTAATTTTTATCAATATTAATTCCAAAAATCGAAATGTTTTATTTTGAATATTTTATTCAGTCTTCTTAATACCATTGTTTATAAAGTATTATTATAAACAATGTTAATACATAGGCAAACGGCATTTTGATTCGTATTGTGATTAAAAAACATATTTCAATGTTAATTACAACGCAGATTTTAACATATTTTATAATAAAGAATTATAAAATCCTTTTTTTATTTTTTGCGGATAAGGGGTTCCTTGTTTAGCCAATACACAGGCTACGTACATGATTTTATCCATGTGTGGAATAAGTTTTATATTTATGTGTTCTAGGATTTTAAAAACTTTTATACGTTGAATGCTTCTTTCTCCATCATGGATTCTCACTAAAGCTATTGAGTATCCATGTAATACTTCCTCGCACGAAAATTGCGGATTAAAAGCAAAAGGAGGCATAGTAAGTGTACATTTTCTTTGTGACAATTCTTGCTCTATTCCAGGAAATCCCTTTGTCAGCTAAAATTTGATCTCCCGGCTTAACCAGAATCAGAAAACCAGTCATTAACTATAATGCACTCAGACGTAAGTACGACCTCCATATCCTTTCGATACAAAACTTATATACCCACTTGGAGTAATAGCCATCAAATATTTTAATGTAAAATGAGACTTGTACGTGGAATACATAGATGCTCGCATTTTCACAGTGGGAGGAGTTTCGACAGTTCGGGTAATTTTTGAAGGTTTCTGGTAAAGTAGCTTTTACTGCTTCTTTCGACGGCCAAAAAATCCATATTTTTGTGTGATAAAATACAGTTTCCAAAACACTATAAAAAATATCACTTGCTGCCTTGGTTGATATTTGAAACAAGCATCCAAGAGCAACAAAATTCAACCCCAACTTCATTTTCATTAAAAACATTAGCAGTCTGTCTTCAGCTTTCATGACTTTAAAATAACCTGGCTGGCCATACACATTTGGCTTGATAAAATTTAATAAACTATGGAAAAAGGATTTTGTTATTCCACACAATTGTTTGAAAGAACTATCGTCTTTTTTTTTTTTAATCACTTATTTAACGTCGGCCTATTTCCGCTACGGAGGCCAATCACCGACGCCAGGAGCCGAGCAACCCCCAACCTGGAAATTTTGCCGAACCTCTTATCTTACTAAGAGTAGGGATTTTTTACTTGCCTAACATTTAATAGACAAGGGACCGACTGCTTTACATCCCCTCCGAAGGATGGTATATCCTCAATACACCTCTCGCCTACAGTTGTATTGCTTCTGCGATATAGCTGATATACAAGCCGCTAGAAGTAGGGAAGCGAGACCGCGTCTTTCCACGGATAGTCCCCATCCATGTACTATACGCGGTAAATGTTGCTTTACTTCTAATATCGCTATGAAGTGAGTGAAGTCAGTCCTCCGCTCGCTGCCCGACTATCGTCTTGCATATCATCGTACCACTGAAACCCATTTCGCATTTCACAATCAGGACTCACATGAACAGATTGCGTGCAAACCTTTCGTGGTTTTTCAATAACAAAAACTTTTTCACTTTCCTTCTGTAAATTATTAACTGTAATGCTCGTTTGAGTTGCAGCTTCATTTGTTGAATGGTCTTGCCAGCAATATAAAGTAAATATAAAACTGTAATTTCGGATTTGCATTTCGGCGATTAGCGCAACCCGGGACGCAAAAAGCATGCCCGATGTTTTTTGCACCCCTTTTGTTCATTTGACGCATTAAAATGTTTATTTCACACAAAAAAATTGTTTTTGAAACTCTTTTTATCGTGGTTTTTATCGGCGTGATGAACAGAATACAGTTTGTTTACCAGCCATGTTTTGACACGATGTAACCACTATGCGGCGCCACTGTAGCTACTACACAAGGGTATATTGCTGCAATTGGTGCTCTTGAAGAGGCGGAAATCGACAATTTAGCACCGACACGTTTATTTCACGTTAGGAATAATCCATTTGAATCATTAATTTTACCTTCAGAGTTCAATAGAAAAATGGCAACCGGTCAACAAACGATAACACTTGTCAAATCAAATTACAAAAAATTCCTAAAATTTTGTAAGCGATCCTTTAATTCTTGTGGAATACCACTTACTGCCACTATGATGGCTAAATATTACTTTCCTTCGATACTAAAATGAACCAGTGTAATTGAGCATAATAACAAATAAATATAGATATTATTTATGATGAATTGAAGTTAATATTTTATTATACGTTCTTGCTATTAATTAACTTTTTGACAATTCAATTCTTATTATTAGATTTTATAAAGTACCATGGTATAAGAAAACATGGTATGCTCATTAGACAGACCTAAAAATGAAATCGCCGCGCATGACGTCAGCTGGCAGACACTTGACACTGACACAGTCGCAGTGCTTTGCTTTGGTTTGAATATGTTGATCTGTAGAATATGATGTTTTCCAAGTTTTCTTGTAATTTAAATGCTATTTTCTTAATAAAACGTGTTTTGTAATAGTACCGTGATATAAACATGTTATAATATGTAAACGTGTAAATCGTCTAACGTGATTTACGGCTGTGGCTGTGGCAAAAGGTTAAAACTATACCCGAGTGACCAAAGGGAGTAATATAAAGTATTTTCGGTTTCCAAAGGATGCTAATTTAATAAAACAGTGGATTATTGCTTGTAGTCGCCAGGACAAAATCAATGTAAAGAATATTAAGTTAAGTAAATTTTAATCTGTTTCTTAAGTTATTTTTCTGTATGAAACCTGTAGAAAAAGTAAAACGTTTAAATTTTGCATGTCATATTCAAATTTAAATAAAGCTACATATTTTTATAATTTGTTGTTCTTACTTCATAAAAAATTTAGTTCAAAAATAATAAAAACTTGTGGTGCTATTCTGTAACCCATTTTACAGCGCTGGCTGTAAGGGATGTAAGCCTTAGACCTTGGCTTTTTACATCCAATATAAAATATAAAGTCTAATAAATTCTATACCATAAAATGCAACTGTAAATTTATAACGGAGATGTAAAGTGTTATAGAAAAACCTAACCCTAGACTTATTTAATTTTTATTTGTAGTTTGCATTTAAATAAACTGCTGAATATTATAGAAAGTAAGATAGGCTGTCTTAATAAGTAATAATAAAAAGTAAAGTTGCCATTTACATCCTGCTATAATTTTATAGAGGTGTATGTTTATAGCGCTATAAGAGAAAGTTATAGAATAGATCATTGATATTTATGTATTATATGTTTATTAAATTTAATCATATGGCAACACAACTTGATAGAAATGATAACAAAACTAAGAAAAATGACCTAAAAGCAGCGACAATAATATTTATCACAATTCTCCATACCTATTACATCACGAATTTCGAATTTTGTAATCCAGCTGACGTCATATTGTGCGAGAGAGATAGCTTTAGGATACGCAAGAACATACCGCGTAAGCTTATGTGTATCGTGTAAAGTACTGTCAGTTCCTTTTTTCGTTTTTGTCACAGCTTGCTTTTCCTCGGATCCAAGACACTTCAGATCCGGCTTCGGCTCTAACATCTCTGCCGGCCTTGAGAGGTATAACTTTCAACACATTTTATTTTAAGCTAATGACACATGGTTTTTTTTTATTTTTTTTTATTTTAAATAGGTATATCTCTGATTTATCTACAATATCTTAAACTAATAACATTGTAATTTGGACATACAAATGGTTTCAATTGTCATACAAATGTCAAACACTTAATACTATTAGCAAAATTAATAACTTGCGAGTGGCAAGTTCAAACAATGTTTAGATTTCATAAATCGTGAACTTATATTCGGACTTATACTATAAATAGTCCATAAAACTCAGGTCTATTCTAGGGGAAGCGCACACACCTTTGTTACGGCCCGTCGTAATAAAGCACCTTGCACCTGCACTTCCACAACTCTTACAACGTCATCCTTTCCTGGAAACATTGCAGTCACTCTACCAAGGGGCCAATGAAACGGTTGAACGTTGTCCTTTTTAACCAAAACCAATGATCCGACTTTCAATAATTCATTGGATTGTTGACGCCATTTCACGCGCGTTTGGAGTTCGTTCAAGTACTCTCCTTGCCATCGGCGCCAAAAATGTTGTAACAGAGCCTGCAGTTTTTGAAATTTATTAAGCCTATTTTCTGGCACAACTTCTACATTTGGTTCAGGAAGGAGTGTCAAGGGTCTCCCAATAAGAAAATGTGCAGGCGTTAACGCGGTAGAATCGTCGGGATCGTTATAGAGAGGGCAAAGAGGTCGTGAATTAAGAATACCTTCAATTTCAGTCAGCAAGGTGGAGAAATCTTCATAAGTTAACGACGCATCGCCCAAAATTCTTTTAATATGATATTTACAACTTTTAATGCCGGCTTCCCAAATTCCGCCGAAGGTTGGGGACCTTGCCGGTAGTGATGGTGAAAACAAGAGCAAGACCAAGACCATGATAGTCTTGGTCTTGTACACTTAGTCTTGGTATTGGTCTTGCATCGCCACCTTTTGTCTTGGTCTCGGTCTTGGTCTTGCACTTAGTTTTGCAGCAAGAGTCTTGCTAGTCTTGCACTCCCCATCTTATAACATTAGGTCCCCGGATATAACATGTATTTGCTTGCTCGTTTTAGTTTTTTTATTTATTTTTTTACAATTTTTTGATATTGCCGAACTCTCCTCACTTTCACTACTACTTTGGCTGGACGGTATGAAACAACTACTTCCACTTAGTGAAAAATCCATTTCTTCGTCCATTTTGGAAACACGTCTTCACTTTAGAGTCTCGAAGTTTGAAATAAAAAATACCTCTGTCTTGCTATATGTATTTAATACAACTGAATTATTGTCGTCGAAGGCACACAGTGATTACAGTGATTTATTTCACACGATGTTGCCAAAGCTGATAGATTTACACAAAACAGTTCGTTTACTGTTTAAAATTGCATATGTTACTGCAAACAGCTTAAATAAAATAGTAAATTATGTTACAATAAGTAATAAAATATAAATAATATAACAATAATTTTAAAATTATTTTATAATTGACAACACTGTCCTCCGACCTGGACGGCTCGTGCAGGGGCGGACTGGCCGGGCGGGCGGGCGGGCGCAGCCCGCCGCGCCCCTATGTTCGGTGCCTGCCAGCGCCTCCCCTAAACCGTTTGTTTGTTAAGCGCGTAGTTTTACAAAAAATAAAAAATAACAGTACATTGTGTACCTAGTAGGAAAAGCCTAACATTCCCGGACGATCGTGAAGATTGCTCTTCTTGCGCCTCGACAAGCCACATGGAGTCCAGGAATGTGCTTTTACTACGAGGTACACATATTATTTTTTCTGAAATCGCAATCAATATTATAAATTAATTAATGTAGACAAAAAACCGTGCGGGAAAGTACTTTCCCGGACGGTTTTCTGATGGTTGCTTAGCAACGAACATGGTTGCTTCGCAACAGACGTCTAACCTACTAGTCAGTTGAGAGATTTTCATTTATTATGAAAGTATTTCATATTTTTTTATGTTGTAAGACATCGTTTCTTAAGTTTGTTGTTTATTGTAAAGAGTTTATTTATTTTGTTTTTTTTTATAATAAAAAATTACTGACACATATTTAGTTATTTCCAGTCATAAAAAGTAAATAATATATAAACATAAGAAAAGCTTAGGTTTGGCGCCCCCCAGTGGCGGGTGGGCAGG
Source organism: Rhagium mordax (assembly GCA_963680705.1). NCBI lineage: Eukaryota > Metazoa > Arthropoda > Insecta > Coleoptera > Cerambycidae > Rhagium > Rhagium mordax. The sequence goes on from OY796662.1 coordinate 33,103,765, forward strand.
TTGGGCAGGGCCCACCCCGAAAAAAATTAAGAACTGTTTCGCACTCTATCGAAATAATTTTTTTTTGTTTTCTTTTTGTGATTTAAATTGGTGTACATTTGCTTTCTATTTATATAGAACAATGAAATGTTGAAAAATATTAAAATTGGAGTTTAGAAACTATTCGAGATAATACCTAATATCCCCCGCTTTCCAAATTTAAAATCCCGCTTAATACTATACGTTCTAATCCGCTATTATATGAATTGGGCTGGCCCATGCTCCTTCCTAAACGTCCGTAATAGCTAGGCAGTACGCTCACTTCATTGATGTTAGATTTGCCATCTAAGTACCCGAGCGTATGTCGCGTACCTATTCTGCCTCAGCGAGAATGAGCGGGCCGCATATTGCTAAATAACCGTCAATCCGTCTGTTGGGCCGCAATCGAACTGGGCCGAACGGTGAGTGCTAAACAACATACTTTTGGGTCACTTTCGCGTTCCGAAAAGTCGGTTGTTTAGTCAATCAAATTTGCAACTAATCCACCAATCGACGCTATTTTATGGTATGTCAGTTATTTTATTCTGACAGTAGATGATAAGTCATAGTTTGTAGATATATTTATTAAATAATTAGCTATAATAAATTAAAATTACATTTACTAAAAACGTGTAGAATATATCCAATTAACCGAAAAATCGTATAAATTGAAAATTTATACAAAAGAAGAAGCTGAGGTAAATATTAATCTATAATTATTCATAATTTGTGTGGGTGTGTGTGTGTGTGTTGTAACAAATTTAAGGTATAACACAGTAAGGGGATTCGATAGGATACGAGGTAGTTTTCTGTTAATCGAAGTTTTGCGGATCAAAAAAATCTCAATTTTATATTCTTTTCTTCGTAAAACGTGACGTGGCAAGTACCTGTTGATTTGATTTGCAGTGTTTTTTACGCATTTTTAATATTAAAGAGCATAATTTTTCTATAATTCAAGCCCCGTTTTATATTACTTTCACATCACGAGTGACCAGACGTATCATCGGTAAAGACATTTTAATTTTTTTTCGTTAAAAATATAGGTGTACTTTAGAATGTGGTATAATTAATGCATTCACTTACATTGATAAAGTTCTAAACTACATTTAAATATAGAACGAGTAGATTTCGTGTTAGTTTTATTGTGCCAACATAGTTATGTTGTATAATATATAAAATTATTAAATTACAACGTCTTCATATGGATTTCGTGAGGTTAGGTTAGGTGTGCCAACATGGTTATGTTATATAATGATATAATAAAATGATTAAATTACGTCTTTATACGGATTTCGTGAGGTTAGGTTAGGTGTGCCAACATGGTTATGTTATATAATGATATACATATTAAATTGATTAAATTACAACGCCTTTATATGAATTTCGTAAGGTTAGGTTAGGTGTGCCAACATGGTTATGTTATATCATGATATATTAAAATGATTAAATTACAACGTCTTTACGCGGATTTATAATTTGTGTAAAAAGTCGTATTTAAAGTGTATAAAGTGATAGAAATAGAAGTAAAAATATTTTTTTTTTAAAAACCATACGTCTCCGAAGAAAAAAAATATTCGTGTTCAGAAGACCCAATTTAGGGAGTAACCAAAATTTCAGCGAATTTTAAGCATCTTCTAGCTTTGCAAATAATTACCTTTTAATTTTTTTAACCACTGTATATGGTTCATCCAATGATTTTTTTACTGTTCTATAAGCCTTTTACCATCTACTGCTTTTTAGAAAATATCAAAAATCGGCCGTACTTAAACTTCACCGAACCCCAAAACAAAAGAGATAGTGCTACATGCCTTTTTTATTTTTATTAGTAGTTAATGTCGTTAATGAAGAAAATAAAGTTGTTTAGTAATACGTAGTTTATTTACATTACAACAATAAATTAATATATGCATGGGTTATAACATAACAAAGTGAATTTTTAATTGTGCACGTCTTGTCTATATAACCGACGTTTAAGAATCAGCCGAGGATGGATAGTATGTTGTTTAGCATTCTCCCTTCGGCTGCGGCCGAATGGATGAATTGACGGTTATTTAGGAATATGCGAGCGGGCCGGCCCGTTGGCGCGATCAAACGGAAGAAAGTTTTCGTTCTAGAAAATAAAATCTAGCCAACACGCGTAATCACTAATGCAAAATGCGAAATTATAGATAATATACTTACTAACTTTAAATATGGAAATGTTAAATCTGTGTGAAACAATAAATAACATAACATTTATTATTACTTCTTAGCCCATAAGTATTGTTATAATTTAAAACAGCGCGGAACTCGCGGAAGGACCCGCCAGCTTTTAGAATGTATGGGCCGGCCCTCGGGACCCTCCGGAAATTCTCGGCTTCTCTTATCTTGAGAAGGCAGAAGGGGTTCTAGCAGTATATCGTGGGGTTCTAGTTTAGTTCCCTTACAATCGCATGGTGTAATTTTCATGGTTTTTGACATTAAAACAAATTCAAAATTTTTTTATTATGGCTTCTACTAGTGGTATATTGGATAAGGATGAAAATCACGGTCAAAGTCAAATCCAGTTAGTGGTACGAAATAAACAAGATTATAGTACACAGTACAGTTGGAAAAACAATTTAGTTTATTATGTTTAGATGACAAGATTTTTATTTCTGCATTAAAACCATGTCCAAATTAAAAGATAATCGCGGTAATAAAAGCAGAGGTTTTAATACAAATTGGTATCAAATATACGAATTGTTAACCAGGATGTGAAACAACTAATAATCATATTGTTGGTATAAGTACTGTCTGTTGTTTAACGAAAAATCAAACAATCCCTGGATTCACTGAAAATAAAATTATTCGGCAGACAAAATTTTCACACTATTTATTTCCCAAAAAGATAGAAGAGTTGATTTTGTATAAACCTAGAGTAGGTATATATACCAAATCATTTTTGTTAATTATGTTGTGTAGTGTGTAGATTTTTTTTTGTACGTATGTTTTAAGAAACAAGGTATAGGTATTACACTACGCTACGACCACTACCTACCTAATAAAACTTTCTTTTGTTATCAAAAATCGTACCTAGTTCTAGTTCTATTTGGATGAAATTACCAAAGGACTGAAGGTGAATTTTTTTATACTGTTCATATTTAAAAAAAAAACTAGGTAGGTATACAAATAGCTATAAATTAAATGTTTAACGTAACAGAATTTTTTCAAAGGATTTCAAAAATGTTAATAAAACAATTACGTCAAACGAAAGTGGGAAAAACAAAGCAATCTTGAAAATATTTAAATAACAAGTTTAGTACATAAATTTTGAGGTATACTTTTGTAAAACACAATGACCTTGAAAATCCTGAAAAATTTTCGCCTGCGGCGCTACGCAGGGAGCTGCTGCCCCCCGCACCCCCTGCAGCTCTTGCCCCGTGTGCACAGCTTTTTGCCCTACCAGCCTTAAGCACCACGAGCCGCCACTGGCGCCCCCTTGCCCATGTCGCCCTCTACCTTTTCTTAACCTAGTCCGTCCTTGGGCTCGTGGCGTCCACAAAAAACTGCGATGCAAGCGGCGGATGGTTGCAACAAAAGATATGCGGCTCGTAAATCAGATTAGCTGCGCCTTTGACTACAATATACCTAGGTATTACTTAAATTGCCAAAACGCAAGACTGCAAGAGTCTTGCAGCTCAGTCTTGTTCTTGCATGAGTCTTGCAGGCTTAGTCTTGTTTGTGGACTTGCTCTTGCACTCACTAGTCTTGGTCTTGGTCTTGTATCGCCATCCTTTGTCTTGGTCTTGGTCTTGGTCTTGTAAATAATGCAAGACCAGGACCAAGACCGCAAGACCAAGACTTATTTGGGCATCACTACTTGCCGGTATAAAATGCCAAAATACTCTATCCTCGACTAATTTATTTGAGATAAAATCATTTTCAGAACTCAAAAACTCATATAATTTTTTTATTTCATTATTCGCACCAACAAAGTTGACCGTTGTCGGAGTAAATGTTATTTGGTTTACCCCTTCTACTCATGAATCGTTTGAGAGCGGCGAGAAAGGCAGAAGTGGTGAGATCTGTCACTAGTTCCAAATGAACCGCCTTAGTACTCAAACATATTTATTAAACACATGTAGCCCTTAATGATTTTTGCCCCACGGGTCTTCCTATCCTTGATATTGTACGGACCACCATAGTCAATACCGATATTTGTGAATGGTGCATGATTGTTAACTCGATACTCGGGTAGATCGCCCATTAAGTATGTCATTTGTTTTGGTTTATTACGAAAACAAATTATGCAATGTCTGACTATCTTTTTACATACATTTCTAGCCAAAAGAGGCCAGAATTTTTGTCTAATTGAGCATATCAAATTTTGAACCCCACAATGTAATAGTTTTGTGTGTTCGTGTACCTACTATTAATTCTGTCAATCTATGACTGTTGGGTAATATTATTTGATGTTTTTGATCAAAACTTGCAGCAGAATTTTTTACTCTTCCCCCTACGCGAATAACATTTTTATCCAAAAAAGGATTCAAAGCCAGAAGTTTACTTTTTTTATTCAATGTTTTATTTTGCAATAAATCATTATAATCGTGTGGAAAACACTCTATTTGCGCTACCTTTACGCATAATAATGAATTTTCCATTTCTCCGGGATTTATCACACCTGAGAATTTATTAGAGTTTGGTCGGCAATTGTTTACAAATCTTAAGATATAACTTGTTACCTTAAGTAATTTATTAAACGATGAATATTTATTAATCAATTCAGAAAAAATACCGAAATTTTCTGTTAATCAAAACATTAGAAATGGAACGCTGTTCCGGAATCTCAAAATCTAAATTTATATTACTAATATTCCATTCAGATTTAGGACGTGACAGCCAATCAGGTCCTGTCCACCAGAGCTTTGAGTGGCGTAATAGATTAGCAGACAATCCGCTCGACAATATATCTGCTGGGTTTTCATGCGATCTAATGTGATACCAATCATCTTTTTTAATCAATGAAATAATCTCCGATACCCTATTAGCAACGAACCATTTGCTAATATCTCCTCTTAACCAAGCCAAGGTAATTGTCGAATCTGTCCAAAAATACTTATTATGAAAATTGATTTCTAATGAATCCAAAGTCTTTTTCGCTAAATTCGCTAATAGAACTGCTGCACACAACTCTAAACGCGGTAAACATACTGATTTTATAGGTGCGACACGAGACTTCGCACATAGTAAATGTGAAGAAATTAACCCATTTGAATTCTCGCACCTAATATATAAAGAAGCTGCGAACGCCTTTTCCGATGAATCAGCGTATCCATGTAATTCAATAGTAATATAATCTGATAATACGGAATGTCGCGGAATTTTTAGTTCATTAATATATACTAAGTCTCTTTGAAACCGTAACCATTTTTCTAATATATTTAAGGGTACATTCATTGAACTTAATTCTGGGAATCACGCCAAATTCTAAAAAATAAATAGAAATAAGAAAATTGCCAAAATATGTCAAGATAAAAGTGTAGTATCAAAGGCAAACCTCAACAGTTTGCCCCAGAAAACCACAGTATATAGTTCTAAATGAATATAAATACAATATTGTTATCTAAAATTCGTATCAGTGGTTTTCTAGTATTTTACACTAGAAAATATAACAAAATGTATATTATATAATATATAGATATATGTGTTTCATGAGGAACTGTACATAGTTCAATGGTAGATAGGGCCCATCAAGGTTAGTAACAAACCACTATTTAAAATCATTTTAGCCAAGTATTTAGGGTTGTACAGGGTGATTTATGAATTTTTACCAGAATTTGCTTTCGTTGCCTTTTTTTAGAAACTAATTGTCCGATTCAATTTATTTTCGGTACTGTAACGCCTCTTCCTTTCGATGTACAGATACTTACGTAACCTTTCTTTTTTATACGGAAAACTCGGACGCCAGTTGTTTCCCTTTTTGAAGTGTAAAGAACAACACTTTTGCTTCCTGGCGGTGTCCAGGAAAACCCTAGATAGCTAACAGTGAAGAAACGGTTTTTTGCCAGAGGGTCTTGAGATGACTATTATGTCCGGACGACTTGAATAATTTCTCAAACGGGTTAATTAGAAATTTAACAGAAATGATAACTCGGAATTTCTGAAAGGTATTATAACAGATTTATTCAATATACAATTCGGACGTTTAATAAAAAGATTTATGACGAAACAGAATAATATAAAATAAAATGCAGTAAAGCCTCAATTGACTACACAGTTGGCTATATACAAAAATGTGACAACTAATTTTCAGCTGGTAAAGGAAGTACAATGAGATTTCGGACAACGTGGGCTCGCAGTGCGAGAGAATCGAAATATACACACGCTATTGAATGGATCGGCCGGCGTTGACGGAAAGCAAGTGATAGACACCCAAATTAACGGAGTGCGGTGAACAAGGCACAGAGATTCTTTGACTTTTATTTCAGATTTGAAAACTACTTATTACACGCGGGTTTCTACGGCCTCAAATACAGAGTTTTGTTAAACAGGAAGTATATTTCCTTACCGAAAAATAAAGATTTAAACCATACACTGGGGCCATAAGACTACCAGACTGATTATCGAATTATTTCGCCAGTGTATGATAAATCCACGTTTTGAAAATACACTCGTTGGTGGCTGTACCCAACTACCAGACTGATTATCGGAAGGTACAACCGACGAATGTGTGATATAACATTAAATACAATTCAACGGAAACTTTAAACCGAACTCTGATTTGATTAAATAGATTTACAATGCGGCGATATTTACTCAATACAAACTGCAGTGAATCTCGGTGATTATTCAAGCTACGGAGCAGCGGTTGAATTACTAATGTTCTTACCAAAATGGCTTACGGAAAAAATTGCAAAATATACGTTTCGGGTCGGACTTTGCTTTCGAATGCGTAGGTATCGATAATTCGATTGATCTCGATTTGACCGTTCCCGGTGAATTTATTATCTTTTTTCGCTGACGTATGCGGTCGGCGCGCTCATACAATATGTAGAACTCGGACAGGTGGCTTGAATGTAGAACTCGGTTTACTAAGTCCGCGCGGGTTACGCAATTTATCTTATTCAACCGGGCTAACGGAAAACGGAAATGCATTGCTGATAATTTTTAAACTATATTCCAAAAAGAACCGGCTTGAAACGGACACGGATTAATATTTTAGCAAGTTTTCGTAACTAATGATTTTTACTTCCGGCTTGAACATTATTTTTGAATAATTAACTGATTTAAGCTATACAGGGGACTATCGAAAATTAATCAATTAATTTACCAGCTGATTTTACAATAAATTGATACCTTAATTATAACTTAAATGATAACAGAGTTACAGGGTGTACCCAAGTGACGGAGATAGTGAAATAAAACAGGCAATCCTTGACAGATAAAAATCACTTCGTTACAGTACACTTTAAGTACGATCAAATACCAACAGTACGCCATAATTACAAAACCAAAATTCCAGGGCCGTATTAGGAAAAATTTCTTTTTATCTGTGCCCCCTAAAAAGTTCACCCTGTATATGTTTTTTTTAAATCTTATTACTGAAGTTTGAAAGTACATAAACTACCAACAAAAGTGGAATACTTCGTTTTCTTGTCACACTTACAACAGATACAAAATAAACACATTAAATTTAAACATTATCTTGTTAAAATTCAAACTTTCAGTAATTCAATGCTAGTTGTCAAAGTTAATATCAATTTAAGTTGCTAAGTAATTATAACTATTATTAGTTAAAAATAGTATGAAATACCAACAGTTAGTCGCAATCAACAAGACTCCAGGACCGTATTAGGAAAAATCATCATCTCGTCGATTCCTCCTAAAATTTTCACCCTGTATATCTTATTCTTAACTTTACTTGCTATAATTTAAAAGTACGTAAAGTATCAACAAGTAGTGTAGTGTGATCCACACTTTCCAATAATAATTATGAACGTCCAACTACCGACACATAAGTTGTGTAGTAATTAAAGGGTAATCTAGTACATTCTGTTCTAATTTGTAATGTAGAATATTTTCTTGTTCAGTTCTAGTTTTAAGAAATGAACCTATTTTATTTAGTGTGCAGCTAAAGACATTTGTGCAGGATTTCTGCGAAAGTTTGTCAATTTTTTCTACAGTAGGAATATAATAGACTTTTTATCTAATGACACTGTTAACAAAAGGAGAAATGCAAAAATTCAGGGGTTGAGAGGGTCGAATTTGCCACCGAACTCTTAGAAAAATCGTAATAAATCAGTCCGAGTTTGCTACAGGTTCATGTTTGGTGGAGCAACTCAGAATGACGTGACAAGTATTGTGTAATTCAGAAATGCAAAAATTCAGGGGTTGAGAGGGTTGAATTTGCCATCGAACTCTTAAAAAAATCGTAATAAATCAGTCCGAGTTTGCTACAGGTTCATATTTGGTGGAGCAACTCAGAATGACGTGACAAGTAATGTGTAATTCAGAAATGCAAAAATTCAGGGGTTGAGAGGGTCGAATTTGCCACCGAACTCTTAGAAAAATCGTAATAAATCAGTCCGAGTTTGCTACAGGTTCATATTTGGTGGAGCAACTCAGAATGACGTGACAAGTATTGTGTAGTTCGGAAATGCAAAAATTCAGGGGTTGAGAGGGTCGAATTTGCCATCGAACTCCTAAAATAATCGTAATAAATCAGTCCGAGTTTGCTACAGGTTCATGTTTGGTGGAGCAACTCAGAATGACGTGACAAGTATTGTGTAATTCGGAAATGCAAAAATTCAGGGGTTGAGAGGGTCGAATTTGCCACCCAACTCTTAAAAAAATCGTAATAAATCAGTCCGAGTTTGCTACAGGTTCATATTTGGTGGAGCATCTCAGAATGATGTGAAAAATAATGTGTAGGTGTTTCAGAAACGCAAAAATTTAAAAGAAATCGGATTCGTATTTTAGTGACTTCTAAATAGCGAATTCTTTAAAGTGGCAGTGCTTTACCTTAAGTCATGTCTCGCCCAGCTCTTTTGATACTTGGTCCAGTGTATATGATGTTGGGTAATCAAAGTTAATTTCGTTAATGTCATACAGTGTTTTATATTGTTCAATTATATTTTTACTATTTCCTCTTAAACCATAGTATCGATAAATTATTTTTTTATTTATAAGGCCCAGTAAAACGTAAACTGTAAAGTCTTTATCGGATATTTTGACATGTTTGGTTTTGAATTTACAAATTTTAACTGAACAATCAAATCCTACGAATGGTACCGAATAATCCCACTTTAAATGTTTAGCACGATCAGAAGTTTCTTTGTATCTTCGGCTCTCCTCATTTATGTCCCTCGTCTCATAAATGCGTTTTAAATAGTTTTTATAGTGAAGCACTATGTATTCGGCTTCCAGATCACTCAGTGAAATATATTTTTTTTCTTTGACAGAACTGAATGCATCGTTATTGTACATCTTGCACGTGGAACATGTATAAACGTAGTTCGGATCTTGAATTGTACCAATAGAAATTGTGGATTCAATATCAGCACATGATTTTAAATGGAGCCATCTGCTACAAGTGCTACACTCTACATAATCGTCTTGCGTAGCGTTACCGCATTTTAAACATTTATCAAATATTTGTTCTGAAGTTAATAATAGTATATTTTGAAGAGTAATCCTAAAGAGCTCTGGGTCAAACACTTCTACCATTGAAGTCGTCACGAAATCATGTATGCTATTGATTTTAGTAAAAATAAATATATAATAGATCACAAAAATTCCACAATTGATACTGTCTCCATGTTCTTGTTTTGGATATCGAGAAATATTTGCAATTTTCCATTTCCTGATGTTGAGTTTTTCAATTTTTTGTATTCTATCTCGGGGTAATAAAAAATCTTTTAATTTTTTTGAAAACGTCATCATTTGAAACGGAATAGTTTTCCCCCGGGTTTAAAATGTAAATATTTTTTTCGCTAAGATCCAAAACGATTAGTACCAGTGAATTTCATTGTGATCATATGGTATTAAGATGTATTCAATTTTTTGTAAAGATTTTACAAACGGTTTAAATCTGCTATAGTTCGTGGCTTGTCCGTTAAGTAATAAGTGCGAAGATATGGTGTCAATGTAATAAATATCAGGGCATTCCTTCAATAAAGAGAAGGCAAGTGCATCTATACAATAATCGGATATCCATCTTTCCGTTCCCGATGGTAAGTTATCGTAATTGTTATATTTTGAAAGCATTGTTTTATAATCTGAACTGCTTAAAGTTATAGTTTGTTCCGAATCTGTGTACTTTCCTAATATAAAATTATTCTTCATAGCTGATGTCATGTAGAAGTTATTGTTGAAAACCAAACCATTTTGAAGAGCTCTCTCGTCAGGTCTATCTTCGGAAGTCTTGTCATTATTTGAAATTCTACTATCATTATTATCAATTTCTTCTGGGATTTCTACTAATGGTTCGTACAAACTTACGACTTCTTTTTCTTCCACTTTATCTGCTGAGACAATCGGTTTTTCTGTCTTTAGCCTTTTTAAGTTTTTTTGATATAGAAAGCCTCTTGTTGTATTAACTCTTTTCCAGTCTTCCTTTTCTTCAGGGTTATCGATTTCTATTTTAGTTACATTCTCGTTAAAATATTTATTTTTCTTTCTTGGGACCTTTCCGATTTCTAGATCGATGGCTTTTAATTCCGTTTTGATTCGCCCGTGCACTTCTGATACAAACCGTCCCAGTTTCATATTAGTTTTACCGCCAAGAACATCTTTCTTTAAAATTTTAAACCAAGATTCCACATTGGAATTGCTAAAACGTCCAGTTTGCAATATATCACTCCATAGTGGGGCAAACGGCATCAGACGCTTCAACAGATATAAGCAGAATTCCTCCGACTTATACCGATTTTTCTCCAGCTGGGATATTACTGTCATCTCTTGAGTTCTCTTTGAAATTTGATCGTAGATTCTAAGGAAGTGGATAAAAAACGGCGTTGTGATATATGCACCCCTTACAGTTTCGTCGTCTACATCTTCTTCAGAAGAAATACCGCTGTCCTCTCTTAAGTTTAGAAAATGTTCAGATTTTTCATATGAATTTGAGGCTAGCTATTTTATTGCCCCATCAGAATTGTACGTTGGAGTAAGTAACATGATACACACATTCTCAAAATGAAATGATAATTCTTCCAATGATGTGCATTGCATCAAAACTGCAACGGAATCAACAATGACATTTTTTATTGCACTTTTTTGCTTGATAGAAGAAAGCCTGTTACAAATCATTTTAATGAAATGGGCACAACAAGATTTTAATGTAATCATGGAGAAAACTCGCGAATCGTCCACACAATTGGTAACAAACTTGTAGCAGATCTTAAGATAAGTGTACAGTGTCATATCATTAAAGGCTTGACACACTGATATCATTAAAGCGAAACTCCAGTCTGTAACTATAACCTTAAAAATTGGCCACGATTTGTTACACTGTGTACAAACGAAATGTTTGAAATTTAACAAAAAAGTTGTTATTGTAACAGAGTCATGCTTTGAAGAGATTAGTTCCGCAATGGGAATTATTCTTCCATTTAAGTTAAGTACTAATGGGTAATAGAGTACCCGGTGTCTTTATCGTAAATAGTTGCTCTAACAACACTTCCTATTCCATTAACATGATTAGTTTTATATTTTTGAACATTTAATTTATTCGCGAATTCTTCTGTTACAAAATTACTCTGAGAGCCTGTGTCCCATAATGCGCGACCGGTAATAATTTTCCCATCAACTAAAATATTCACTAATGCAGTCGCCAACAATATTTGCGAATGTGACGCCGCTGTCTCCGCATGACACATTTCATGCCGCGAAAAACTCAGAGAAATAGAGAGGAGAGAACGCTCTTTGACCTTCTGCGTATCCAATTTTGCTAAGACACCACGAGGGCAGACATTTTGAACATGATCACGTAGTTTGTTCAAGTTTGTTGTCGTGCAACTGCTAAAAAGTGTCGAGTAAAGTGAGGTTACAGTTATTTAAATTTTTTGGTGTGCGTTTAATTATATTTATTTATATAATAATAATAATAATAATAATAATTAATTAATATTATTATAATAAAGAAATTTTTATTAACAGGTACAGGGTAAGTCACGTAAAAGGTCCACCCCATTTATTTGGGTAATTTTGAATATATTTTTGGTTTTCGGGACTCTATTCTACATGATTTTTAACGTAGATTACGATTCTGATCAAACATTTTTTATTCAACCAAACATATACAAGGTGTTTAAAAATACGTGTTTATCTTAAATGGCACGCCCTATATATTTCTACACATTATTTATTTATGATACAAACATACAGGTATTATATATTTTTGAAATCCCCTCGAATAGCTGCATAGAAATGTGTAGAAATATATAGGGTGTGTCATTTAAAAAAAATACGTATTTTTAAAATCCCTGTATATGTTTGGTTGAATTAAAAATCTTTTATCAGAATCGTAATCTACGTTAAAATTCATATAGGATAGAGTCCCGAAAACCAAAAATATATTCAAAATTACCCAAATAAATGGGGTGGACCTTTTACGTGACTTACCCTGTACATAACATTTTTTCATTGCAATCTAAGTGCTTATGAAATCGTTTCCTTTGCAATCACTGTTTATTTATTGATGTGAGTGCTTATTTCGTTTCAATACGTGCTACAAATTAAAATGGACAATGATGAGTTTGATGATGACATACAGGTGTCTGGGACACCACCAGAGAGTAACAGCTGCAAATAATGTGACTTTAAATTTTCATGGATTATTGCCACGAAAGAGACACGACCTCCCGATCTGAGATTTATCTTCAGTTGAAGCTATCTCTACGTTATAGTCAAATTACTCCCATGCTTAGATCAACACTTAGTACAAAGGAAGACATTGATATATCAAAATATTCGAAATTACGCGTTTTCCTGAAACGTCAAGGTGACAGCTATAAACCAAAGAAGTCGAAAGTTCTGTCAAATGAACAACTTGAAATATTTATTACTCAAGCACATCATATGTACTTAATGAACAAGGTAGGTATACGTTTAAAATGTGAGAATGTTAAAATTATCTAGATATTTATGTAGTTTTTACTTTTTAGGTTGCCTTAATTTGGTGTAGCAGGTACACGTCGCGTGATGAACTGTGTCAATAATTAAATTTGTCTGCGTATATTTATTTACTGTCTAAAATGTAGATAAAAAACGAGTCCGAGAAACTTACTTTCCCAGCCTAGGCCGGGAATAGTACATTGTGTTGTACCTAGTAGGAAAAGCCCAACATACAAGCAACACAGAGTCCGGGAATGTGCTTTTCCTACGAGTTACACATACTATTTTTTCTGAAATCGCAATTAATATTATTATAAATTAAGAAATTTTTAAAAATACATAACATTTTTTCATTACAATCTAGTCGCTTATGAAATGTTTCCTTAGCAATTACTGTTTATTTATTGATTATTTAATTCGTGCTAGAAATTAAAATGGACAATGATGAGTTTGATTATGACATCCAGGTGTCTGGGACCCCACCAGAGTTAGTAACAGCTGCAAATAATGTGACTTTAAAAAGACATGATCTCCCGATCTAAAAATGTCATGATTTCCAATTAATCTTCAGTTGAAGGCATCTCTACGTTATAGTCAAATTACTCCCATGCTAAGATCAACTTAGTACAAAGGAAGACATTGATATATCAAAATATTCGAAATTACGTGTTTTCCTGAAACGTCAAGGTGACAGCTATAAACCAAAGAAGAAAAGTCCTGTCAAATGAACAACTTGAAATATTTATTACTCAAGCATCAGATCATATGTATTTAATGAATAAGTTACGTTTACAATGTGAGAATTTTAAAATTATCTAGATATTTATGTAGATTTTACTTTTTAGGTTGCCTTAATATTTGGTGTGGCAAGTGCATGTAGCCGTGATGAACTGTGTCAATAATTAAATTTGTCTGCGTATATTTATTTACTGTCTAAATTGTAGATAAAAAACGAGTCCGGGAAACTTACTTTCCCGGCCTAGGCCGGGAAAGTACTTTCCTGGACTCGTTTTTTGATGGTTGCTTAGCAATGGACTAAAATACTAGAACACGCTATTTTGGGGTCTGATATTGCGCCGAGAAAGTAGACATTCCTGAGCGATTTCAGAAAAAGTACTTTCCCGGACTCGTTTTTTGATGGTTGCTTAGCAATGGACTAAAATACTAGAATACGCTATTTTGGGATCTGAAATTGCGCCGAGAAAGTAGACATTCCTGAGCGATTTCAGAAAAAGGAAGTTTGTAACAGTGACAACTGACAACATAACATCAATGACAAATCTTACAACATGAACCCTCCGAAATTTGAATTAGGACACGCCCACCGGTCTGTGGTTGGCCCACCGAAAACGACGTGTTGTGCTTTTTTTATAGCGTTTTCTACTTGACGAAAACTGAGCACTGAGTGCGCACCGAGTGCAATTAACATGTTCCACTTAGTTGCACTTCCACAGTTTCGAGTGTTCTACTTGGGCACTTGCACTCATATTGTCGCACTGAGTGCAGTTTTTTAGCACCGTATTTCGATGACGGTGCTAGTGCCAGTGCAATAAAAATATGGCGTCTGATTTGTTTAGTTAGTTGTTTAGTTATATAATTTGCAGCATATTCGTCGTCGGCTGAAAATGAATTCCTGCATGTTATTTTATAAAATATATTAAAGTAGGTATACATATTTGTTAGCCGGGAGAAGAGATTTCTGTCCCCTTTGGTATTTATTGTTATTAGATCCTCATTAATTAAAAAACAAATATTGAAATTGGCTGAACCGGCCATGATTAGGTTAGGATTATTATTGATAAGATGAATTAAAATCATGATACAATAAATTACAAGATATTTTCGATAGCCGTCCGAAATTCGTCTGCTTTGCGCATGACGTCACCTGGAGTTACAAATTTAAATTAATGGCCTTGTAGTTCATGATAGAATGTTTATTGTATCATGATTATAAGCGTAGGATCTTCACTTTCCGATAGGTAATAATGTAAATATGATTAGGTTCAATTTGTGCATCTCAAATTTGCGGCATTTTCGAATTATTGTTAAATAAAATTGCAAAAAGTATGTTTTCCGGTCTTTAACTTGAAACGCTGCCAAAATGAAGCTAGATAGAGGAAACTTGCTTAGAGCCTTTTTTGTAGAGCATTAAATTTCCTACAAAAAAGTCCGCGACGCCATACCTGTACAGGGTTATCCAACGAAAAGGCCCACCCTTATATTTTCTTTATTTTTCGAGTTAGGAAAAAATATTTCAAATAAAAGTTGTAGTGAATCAAATGAACTCATTTAAAACTCCTGCAAAGAATATACAGGGTGTTCCATAAAAGCGGGACAAACCTAACTTACATTTTTTCAAATGGAACACCCTATATTTTTTTACATTTTTCAAATCTGTGTTTTTTTGTGATTTCAAATATATATATATATATATGTTGTATATTATCTTTTACTGTTTTTTAATTATTTTAAATTTCGTGAACAATATTATTTATAACACCAGCATCTGCATGCAGTTAGCCAATATATATATATATATATATATATATATATATATATATATATATATATAAATTTTAGTTCAAGATGGGGTGGAACACTTTTTAAAAACAATTTCGAAGTCTAGTACACAAAATGCGTTTATTCAATATAGCTACAAATGCGACTATTTTACTCAAGAGACAAGTTTAATCTACCTATAAAATGTTATAATTATGAAAACAATAAGAATGCCAGCGCAGCAGTAATGCACGCGTACGATATAATGCTGACCAACAAGATTAACTACATATATTTATCTAAAGAAAATGACTGATAGAAATGATATCATTATAATACCATATGAGAATATAATTACTCCCCTCTAAGAGGAAAACAAAGGGTTAATTTTTTCTTTGTTTTCTAATATGATTTCATTTTGTTCAGTCATTGGAATTTTATTATTTTCATTTTTATGTCTAATTAGCATCTGAACTATTTGCTTTTTATTTTTCAAGCAATATCTATATATTAATAAAATACAAAGAATAATTACAATAGTTATTACAATGTAAAGTAGCACATTATTAAAGTCTGTTTTTAACGTAACACTCTCTAAGTCCTGGATATGGGTTAATTTGGCAGACTTATAAACGTCTGTAAGTCTGTCCGTGTGTATTTCTCGTAGCACTAATGGTGAGTCACGTGATGAAAGTTGCACAGCTGTTTTTATGGGCAGGAGATTTATAGATGTTGAGTCAATGATCACATCCTTATTTCGAAATGAATAATTAGATATTATAATTTGGCAATTTTCGGGAATTTTAATAAGATAAGGTTCGTTGATTTCCACGTATTCCTGATGTGGGCATAGTTTCGTTATTTTTTCTTCTTTTGCAGGGACGATAATTACGTTGGCGTCGTCAACTGGTTCTATAAGTGTTTTATATATAGAATTTACCATAATAGTATGACAGTTGTGGAGTTGATTCCCTCTTAGAAGTTGTGGAATACAGCTTGGAAGTTTATTTGGGGTTTTCTCAAAATAAATGCAGTAATTTTCTACGATGCTACATGCTTCTCGTAAGAAATAGTGGTCTTCATTGTCTATTATAATATAGGGTTCAGGTGGAATTAGGATTTCGCCTTTGTGGGGAATAGGGAATAGTTCATAATAGTCGAATAGATTTTCATCGACTATTGGTATGTGAAAATTAAATAAAAGTTTATTTTTGACATAAAGAACTTCTATTTTAATTATTTCTAAATATGATTGTTTATATTTAAAATTTATTATACCCTTGGGATATATTAATTTCATTGACTCTAGAATATTATCTAATTCAATTAGGGATAGAATATTATTATTTACAATGTTTAATTTAGCAAATAATACACTATTTTCTAAAGTGTCCAAAATTTCGATCATGTTCTGACAATCTATAATCATTATGTTGATCCAATTTTGCAATTTCAAAAATGAAGTGTTTTTATCAGTTTTTATTTGTAGTACTTTAATTTCTGCATACACTTGATTTTGATTATCTATTATTTTGTCCATTACGTTAGTTGTTTCATTCATAAATTGCTTTGTGATGGTTAGCATATTTTTCAAGTCGTGATGTAATTTTTGTTGATTATTGTCTATTGTTTTAATCGCGTTGTCGTATTTTTTTTCGTCATCAGAATCGAGAAGTCCAAAAGCCCACTTTTGCGCTTTACCTATTATATTTAACAGTCCACGTTTCTGTCTATTTGCTGGTTTTAAATTTATATATTTATTCATTGCCTTTTTGTGCAAGTATTTTAAGTGATTAAATATTTCTAGTAAAGAGGGTGATAATTCATCTTTTTCGATAATATTTTGTATAAGTTCTATATTAATTTTTATTGCTTTTAATGGGTCCTCAAATTTTTGCACATCTACGTATTTTACGTATGTGTGTTTTTGTTTAACTAGTTTAGCTTTACTGACTAGGAAAGGTAATAAGGGGTTATTTATCGGTATTAGGGTTATCTGTGCTCCTGCTATGTGAAGAAATATTAATGTCCATGTTGTCAGCAACATCTGCAACAACATTTTTTTATTTAGTTATTTTTCTGGGTGGTTTAATTATTTTTTTATGATAATTTCCGCGTGACGTTTCAACTTTATTGTCTAAATCCGTTTTTAGTTCTATAGGTAGATAGCGTGGTTTATGTTTAGCAGAACTGATAGTTATTTTTTTATAAATTTGTTCACCTTCCCGTGGTGTATAGTCTACGTTTTCTTTTCGAATTTCTTTTTCAGTTAAGTGTCTTCTAGCTCTCTCGTTATTTTCGTTTACTAATTTATTTATTAACTTATAATGAGTTGCTTGTTTATTTAAATAATCATTTATTATACAGTGATCAGTTAATTCATAATTTGTTTTAATACTTAAATTTCCTTTAACAATTTGGAATGGTGTGTATTTCGTTACGGAATGAATAGAGTTATTGTACACTAATAAACTTTGACTCATTATCATTTCTGAGGTACTTTTGTACGGGCTTTCGTTTTTTAATAAGCGATATTTTTCTATAATAGTAGAGTGGAAACGTTCAATAGGAGAATTACTATTAGGGTTATTGGCTGTAATGTAATGTATGTTTATACAATGTATTTTTGCAAATTCTTCTAGTAGTAAGTTTTTAAATTCTGTACCCCTGTCACATGTTATTTTCATGGGTACACCGAAGTGCGACATAAACTTAAGTAATCCTTCGATTACACCTTGAGCATTTTGATTTATTGCGTATGCTTGTGCAAAACGACTAAAACTATCTATAATTGTTAAGAATTTTGTGTTATCTATTGAAAAAGTATCGATATAAATATGATCAAAAGGTTTTTCTCCTATTGGTGTATTTTGTAATACGATTTGATTTGGTTTTCTTTCATATTTACAAATTTGACAATTTTCACATGTATTTATAAAATTTCTTACATCATTAATTAAATTTGGCCAATAGTAGTTTTTTCGTATGTCTTTTAAAGTTTCTGTAATGCCTGAATGTCCTGTTTTGTTAATGTGATGTTTCTTTAGGGTTTCTTGAATATCAGATTCTTTTGTTAATTCTGTGAGGAAACCTGTGGCTTTTGCTATTAAAATATTTTTGTAAGATAGGTATAAACAAATTTTTGTAATTTTCGTCAATTAAAATACCATATAACGATTGTGGTTTAATTTTTTCTTTAAAAGTTTTAATTATTTCTTGCTCTAATTTATGTGTATCTCTGCACGGGAAAACTATTGAGAGTCTGGTTTTTGTGCCAAAAGGTCTTTCTATTTTTATATTTGTATTGAGAATATCGTCGCTCATTGTTACGATTATTTGATTATGGAAAGTGTTTATAGCACGATCTGATATAGGAATATCTAAAATAGGGTTTTCTATAGCAGAATGTAAAGTATCGTTACTTGATGATGGTTTTTCAAATACAGGGGGCACGATAGTTAAATCTGAAATAATATTAATTTTGCTAGTTGAAGGTTGGGGGTCGATTATGTTGACGAGAGGTTCAATAGGATTTTGGTCGAGTTGTATTAGGTCTTCCAGTGTTAGGAAATCGTTTTCAACACGGTTTTCGTCGTTATCAGGATTACCTATGATAGATTCATTTTCTAACGGGTGAATTTCAATGCGTGAAAGTGCGTCCGCGACTTTGTTGTCTTTTCCTTTTCTGTATTCGATGTCATAGTCGTATTCAAGAAGTTTTAACCTCCAGCGCATGAGTCTAGAATTTGGTTCTTTTAGGCTATTAACCCATTGTAAAGGTTTGTGGTCTGTTATGATTTTAAACTTTCTACCAAAAAGGTATGGTCGAAAGTATTTTGTAAAGTTAACTACGCTGAGTAGTTCTTTCTCTATTGTCGAGTAATTTTTCTCTGCGTCATTTAGGGTTCGGCTTGCAAATGCAACCGGTTTTTCTAAACCGTTTATTTTTTGAGATAATACTGAGCCTATTGCAAAATTACTAGCGTCTGTGGTAAGTATGAAGGGTTGCGTGAAATCAGGATATTGCAATAAGGGTTCGTTACTAAGAAGTGTTTTACAAAGTTCAAAAGCGTCAATAAATTTTTTATCATGAATTATTTTTACATTTTTCTTTAGACACGAAGTTAGTGGTTTAGTAATTTTTGCGAAATCTTTAATAAATTTCCTATAAAATCCTAACATACCTAAAAATGATTTTATGTCACGACTAGTTTTTGGAATTGGAAATTCTTGAATTGCTTTAATTTTCTTCGGATTCGGTTTTATGCCATCTGGAGTTATAATATGACCTAAAAATTCAACATTTTGTCTTAAAAATTCTGATTTGTCAAGTTGTATGCGTAATTTAGCATCACGTAATTTTTTGAAAACTAATTTTAAATTTGCAATATGTTCTTGAAGAGAGGTACTGAAAATTATAATATCATCCATATATACGAGGCAAACTTTATTTTGTAAGTCGCGTAATACATGATCCATGACTCTTTGAAAAGTTGCTGGTGCGTTTTTGAGTCCGAATGGCATACGGAGGCATTCATAATGGCCGTTTTCGACGTTGAATGCCGTTTTTTCGATTGAATTTTGATTCATTTCAATTTGGTGAAAACCACTGGCTAAATCAAGGGTAGAAAAATAGTTACATTTACCTAGTTTATCGAGGATATCGTCGATGTTTGGTATAGGGTATCGGTCGTTAATTGTTTTTTCATTTATTTTCCTATAATCTACGACAATACGCCATTTCTTTTTTCCACTAGCGTCAGCCTTCTTTGGAACTATCCAAATTGGACTTGACCACGGGCTTTGACTGTGTCTAATTATACCGTCGTCTAACATTTTATTTATTTGTTTATTTACCTCTTCTTTGTGACAGAAGGGAAATCGATAGGTTTTCGTGTGTACCGGAATTTCGTCCGTCGTTTTTATCTCGTGTTTAATTTTGTTTGTGAATGTCAATTTGTTGTCATTGTTGTGAAATAAGTCAGAAAATTCAGAGATTACATTTAAAATTGCATGTCTCTCTTCGTCATTCATATGATCGGTCCTAATTTGATTTAGGGTATCAATTTTGTTGTCTTTATACTTGGGAATGAATGTTTCAAAATTAAAAATTTCTACTTCGTCCGTTTGAAGTTTTGTAGCATGAAAAGGTTCAAAAAATGTATAACATATAGTATGATTGCTCGTGTTTTGAATTTCAAAAATGGCTTTAAAATTATCAGCTAGGGCAGCTGTTTCTGGAATCCAGATTTCTTTATATTTAACATCGGGTATAATTATATCACCTTCCTCTATATCTACAGGAAACCTTTGTTGTAAACTTGAAAATGGTGGAATTTCAATAGTAAATTGGTTTTGTGTACTCTCATGTCTATAATTGAACGGTATTTGAATTTGATTTCGATTATATAAAATTTGGTTTTGAAAATCCATGGTGAGTTCTAATTTTCTAAGTTCTTCTAAACCTATTATTCCGTCAAAATAGTCAGAGAATGGAAATAGTGTGAATTCAATATCTTTTATTATTTGAAATTCAGGAAAAGCTGGAATTTTTATTTTACCAAGAACTTTTTTATCACCAAGAGGCGTTTTTAAAACCGAAGGACTTTTTACTATATATTCAGGATAGAAATGTTCGGCTACTATAGGTCTAATCATGTTAATGTTACATCCAGTATCTATTAAAAGTTTTAATTTAGGGTTTTTTATTTCTATAAATGGAAGTGCGTTTACGTAAGCGTTAAATGCTATGTCTGATGCTGTGGTTCTGGACTTTTGATAAAATTTTGTTCAATTTCTTTATCATCTGGGGTATTTGATAGGAATTCTAAGAATTCGTCAGTATAATATTCCGGGTATTCATTTGGTGGGTTATCGTTAAAAAACTGTTGTTCTGCCGGGTCAGAAATCTCGAACGATTCACTAATAGACTCGTGAAATAAATCATTTTCAACATTATGCAATTCTTCCGCAATATAATTTAATTTTTGTGTGGGTTTAAACCATGGGAAGTTATTTTTTATTTGTGAATGTGACATTGGTTTTTGAAAATTTTGATTTAAATTTTGATTATTTTGTACTGATGGTATTCTACTTTGTACAGACATTGGTGTTGGATTATTTCTTGGAATAAAGTTGTTATTTGGTTTAAAAACATTTACTCTATTAAAATTATTAGGTTTTCCAAATACTTGTTGATTTGTCGCGAATCTATGTGCGGGTAGATTTCTAGGTTGTACATTAATAGGTTGACTTGGAAATTGTGTTCTTTGGAAATTTTGATTTCGGGTGAAATTCTGTTGTCCCTGTGAATTTTGAGAATTTGAAAAATTTTGATATCTCCGTTTTTGCATACGATTATCGTATTCAATTTCGGATTCTTCGTTAGCTACAATTTGCAACGCCGTTTCTAATGTTTCAGGATTTTTACATTTCACAATTATGCGAATATCTTTACTTAAGTTATTAATAAAGGTGGTTAATGCTAACTGTTCATAATTAACAATTTTTATTTGCTTAACTGCGGCTGGATCGCCTGCTTCATTTAATTTTGCAACAAGTAAACTACGTAATAACTGTAATCTAGTTCCGAATTCTGCAAACGTCTCGTTTTTATTTAAGTATGCTGTCATTAAATCGTTTAATAAAGTTTTTTCGCTCCGTCTGTCTGAAAATGCCGAATGTAAAAATTCTTTAATTAAAGGCCATGAGTTTAGCTCATCTCTAGGACTAACTAATTCTGATGCATGTCCCCGTAATTTTGATATTATGGTTCGAACTATTGCACGGTTAATCGGATTATTTACTTCCTTTCGATCTTGGAAACTTATTACCAAATCATCACAAGCACCTATGAATGCGGGTAACATATGTTTATCACCATTAAAATTTGGGATGTTTTCGGAATAAATTCTATATAAACCTGAGTCCATTTTTTTTTTATTAATGATTATAAAACTAATTATCAATAAAAACGTTTATTTTAGGATGGCTAATGGAATCGTACCACTTACCAACTATAGTTACAAAGTGTAAAAATAGTCAAAAAATTTAAAATCGTAAAATATTTTGTAAAAATGCGTATTTGAAAAATAAAAGTTCTTTTTATTTTAACAAAATACTGCTTGTTGATTTTCTTAAATTACTTGTAACAAAGATAGTTACGTGGTTTTGTAAAATGCTTCTTGATTGAAGTTTCACAAAAATGTTCGCAATGAACTGTCTTAAAATTAAATACTCATGAAAATCTATTCGTTATAGAAATTGGAGTGGACAAGAAGGAAAATAGACAAACTTACTTTGATGTAGATCTGGCTAGGCCCTCTTGGAGATTATTTGCACTTGCACTTGGGTTGACCACGAACTGTCTTTTTTTCGAATAGCGATTTTTTTCTATAGAAATAGAAGGGTGGATTTGCAGTAAATTACCCTCGCTATCCTACCGACTGCGCCAATTTTAGTTCAAGATGGGGTGGAACACTTTTTAAAAACAATTTCGAAGTCTAGTACACAAAATGCGTTTATTCAATATAGCTACAAATGCGACTATTTTACTCAAGAGACAAGTTTAATCTACCTATAAAATGTTATAATTATGAAAACAATAAGAATGCCAGCGCAGCAGTAATGCACGCGTACGATATAATGCTGACCAACAAGATTAACTACATATATTTATCTAAAGAAAATGACTGATAGAAATGATATCATTATAATACCATATGAGAATATAATTTATATATATATATATATATATATATATATATATATATATATATATATATATATATATATATATATATATATATATATATATATATATATATATATATATATATATATATATATATATATATATATATATATATATATATATATATATATATATATATATATATATATATATATATATATATATATATATATATATACGTGCACGGCTATCTTAATCGCCTCCATACATCACACAGGCACCCAAGGCTCCACGTTAAGGAAGTACGTTTTTTGTGTGTATTTTGTGCAAATGGTAAATAATAACACACTTCTACACAAGCACCAAGAGAGGGGTAAGGAATAAGCATTCTGAATATATACAAATTTTTGCCATATTTGTAAATGTAACACACCTCCAAATACAGAGTAGCGGAAACGCCTCTTCTGTATAAGTTTTTGGTACACTAGAGTTCGGTTACGCCTCCAGCAGTGTTGCCACATATTTTGAGCGGGAGTGGGGGGTGAGTTCGTATTAAGATGATGCGCTAGAATATTATTCGTTTGTGTAGCAGACCAGGTGGTATGGGTGCAGTCGTTTCGAAGTAAATTCGGACTTAATTTTTTTACTGGAATCGGTTTTGAAACTTACCAAATGGTAAGCTGGTCTGATATTGTTTAAAACAATTTTTGTTATAACAAATAGAAAAATTTAGATTTTTTACTTAAACTAATTTTTTTTATATATTTTGACCGAATTCCAACAAGAACTGTTCATATTGTTTAAATACTAATTGTGGCATTTCATAAATTTTTTCTCTTCCTTTTCTTTTTTGGGGATTTATTACGATATCTCTTGAAATTCCTATCGAAAGATCTTGATTTATCTAAATAATACTCAAATTAACCAGTTTAAAACTGGGAAGTAACCTCTACTCCTTTGACGTGATGCCAGAGGGACAGTTAGAGCGTGTTTTTTGACAACTAATATGAATTAAAAGAATACAAAAATACTGCGCTGGCGTTTCTTAAACTACATCTGTTTCCTTCTTCAAAGTTTAGGCTTTAGATTTTTTTGTAATGTGTAGAATAATAATAATAACAATTTTCTTTTACACCGTGTTAATCTACAAGTAACATAAAAATCTAAAGCCTACATTTTGAAAAAGGAAACAGATAGATTCCAAAACGTCAGTGCAGTGTTTTTGTATTATTTTAAATCCTATTAGTCATATTTTACAATTCTCTTTCTTTGCTTGATATGCATTGTTTATAAATGACTTTGTTTAGGATTTATACAAGCATAATAACAACAAACATATCCAAATTGATATACTTATATTGATGTTTCATCTCTAAACATGCTATTATTAAATTCATTGGACTCTCTTTAATACATGATGAATACTGGGATTAAACATCATAAAATTCAAAACGTCTAAAATCAAATTATAAAAAAAAATTTTTTTTTTCAACTCACCACAAAATTCATTCCTAATGACCATAATGGTCACCAATTAAAAAACGAAGTCCACAAGAAGATGTACATATTCTTTGGTTCTTACAAGATAATTTTGTTATTATTGGGCCAATATAAGGCTTGAATAAGGTTGTTTATAGACAACAAGTCTCGAATAAAGAGAGGTATAGTATTTTATAAGAAAACATAAAAATGTAGGCGGCGTTAATTATAGAAATTTGTTTTTTATGGTTACATGACAGTTTATTAATTATAAAATGTAAGTTCAAGTAAATCACTTTATTTTGCGAGATTAATCGTCCACCTGAAGAGCTTGTGAGAGCGAAAGAATATGTACATCTTCTTGTGGACTTCGTTTTTTAATTGGTGACCATAATGAATGAATTTTGTGGTGAGTTGAAAAATTTTTTTTTAATAATTTGTTTTTAGACGTTTTGAATTTTATGATGTTTAATCCCAGTATTCATCAGGTATTGAAGAAAGTCCAATGAATTTAATAATAACATGTTTAGAGATGAAACATCAATATAAGTATATCAATTTGGATATGTTTGTTGTTATTATGCTTGTATAAATCCTAAATAAAGTCACCTATTAGTCGTCAAAAAACACCCTCTAATTGTTCCTCTCACATCACGTCAAAGGTGTAGAGGTTATTTCCCAGTTTTAAACTGGTTAATTTGAATATTTGTTAGACAGTAATTTCAAGAGATATAATAAATCCTAAAAAAGGAAGAGATATTTTCAGTTATTAATTTTTAAAAATTAATAACATTGAAAATATCAAGTTTACGAAAAATAGTTATTGTTGGAAATCGGTCGAAAAATATAAAAATAATTAGTTTGAGTAAAAAAAATGTTATTTTTCCTTTTTTTTAAAACTGTTTTAAACAATATCAAACCAGGTTACCTTTATTACAAATATTTTCGTTGGCGTCTTAGTAGTTGTATTATTGCAGCAAGGAACAAAACACCATATTCGTGCCACCATATTTCTTTTATAATACTGCTCATAAACACAGAGAACGCTCACTGCATGACGAACCCGTACAAGCCTCTATCTTGGGAACGTTTCTTAGCCTCTCTGCTTTTAGGTGATTTCTATTGCGAATAACTGGCAAAATGAAAATATACAAATTTCTTTATTGTTACATTAGTTCATAATACCAATAAATCTATTATTTCCAATTGAAATTAAAATTTTGTGGACATGCCTATTGTCATTTGTCAATTGTCAAGTTTGGGGTTATCTTTGCTGCTGTTTATTGTTAAGTTGTGGTTAATTAATAGCGTTTTCCACTGACTGCACTCGTGCGGAACTGAAATAAAACAAACTTTGGCAATTTCTTATGGTCCACTGGTAAAATTATATTCATGTAGTGCACACTTAGTGCAGTATTTTCCCACGACCTTCTGTATCTCGTGCGATCGTGGAGTGCAATATGGCGCATTCAATAATTAACAAAAAATGTTTAATAATCAATGAACTTCTCGATAGTTCCTCATCAGATAGTAGCGAGGAAGAGACAATAATAAATGCTATTAGAGAAAAAGGCCATATCCCAAAAATTTACAATTTTGTTAGCTCTGTGGTACATAACCTATCTAATAAATAATAAAATAAATGTCTCTGGTTGACACAAATATGTTCCACTGGGTAGACCCACTATTTACTTACAAGAGGCACCGTGGAGTGCGTGACGTCATTTGCACGCACACGATGTGAACTCAGTGCTTGTCAGTGGAAAACGCTATAAATTATTATTAAATTATGATGAGTTCGAGTTCAAATTGTATTGTATTGTAAATGTTAAGTATTATTTTGTTTCTGCAAAATTCAAATTGAACTAGTTTTGCCGCCGAATTGAACTGTCAAAAGTGTCAATAACAATCAACAAAAACACCCAAGAACTCAAGTACCTTCCACCTTCGTCGAAATTTCTGAGAAACCCGAACAATAATATCACGTGATCTAAAATCTGTTTCACTTTAATCTCTCAATTGATGACAATGCCGAACTCAATCCGGTACTGTCTCCTGAACCGATTCCAGCAAAAAAAATCAGTCCCAATTTACTTCAAAACGACTGCGCCCATACCACCTGGTCTAAAATAAGTTAACAGTTTAAATTATGCTCAGCATATGAACACCTTTAAATTTAATAAAGCATAATCTGTGCTCTACAAAATCCTCGTGCAGTTTGTCAGATTAAAAGCTCTGGGCCGTTCATAGGTAAATGTCACGATACACATAAGCTTACGCGGTATGTTCTTGCGCATCCTAAAGCTATCTCTCTCGCACAATATGACGTCAGCTGGATTACATAATTCGAAATTCGTGATGTAATAGGTATCGAGAATTGTGATAAATATTATTGTCGCTGCTTTTAGGGCATTTTTCTTAGTTTTTTTATCATTTCTATCAAGTTGTTGCTATATGATTAAATTTAATAAACACATAATATATATTTATCAATGATCTATTCTATAACTTTCTCTTATAGCGCTATAAACATATACAACTCTATAAAATTATAGCAGGATGTAAATGGCAACTTTACTTTTTATTATTACTTATTAAGACAGCCTATCTTATTACTTTCTATTTTCTATAATATTCAGCAGTTTATTTAAATGCAAACTACAAATAAAAATTTCATTCACTAAGTCTAGGGTTAGGTTTTTCTATAACACTTTACATCTCCGTTATAAATTTACAGTTGCATTTTATGGTATAGAATAGACACTATTTTATATTGGATGTAAAAAGCCAAGGTCAAGGGCTTTACATCCCTTACAGCCAGCGCTGTAAAATGGGTTACAGAATAGCACCACAAGTTTTTATTATTTTTTAACTAAATTTTTTATGAAGTAAGAAAAACAACAAATTATAAAAATATGTAGCTTTATTTAAATTTAAGACATGCAAAATTTAAACGTTTTACTTTTTCTACATAGGTTTCATACAGAAAAATAACTTAAGAAACAGATTAAAATTTACTTAACTTAATATTCTTTACATTGATTTTGTCCTGGCGACTACAAGCAATAACCCACTGTTTTATTAAATTAGCATCCTTTGGAAACCGAAAATCTTTATATTACTCCCTTTGGTCACTCGGGTATAGTTTTTACATTTTGCCACAGCACAATTCAACATTTTAGCCGTAAATCACAACGTTAGACGATTTACACGTTTACATATTATAACATGTTTATATCACTATACTATTACAAAACACGTTTTATTAAGAAAATAGCATTGAAATTATAAGAAAACTTGGAGAACATAATATTCTACAGATCAACAAATTCAAACCAAAGCAAAGCACTGCGACTGTGTCAGTGTCAAGCGTCTGCCAGCTGACGTCATGCGCGGCGATTTCATTTTTAGGTCCGTCTAATGAGCATACCATGTTTTCTTATACCATGGGTAAATGTATGGTGTGGAATTTTAGATAATAGAGTAATAGGGCCAATATTTTTTTAGACACTTTAAAAGGAGACATAATATTTTGCAATATGTCATTTCCAGTTCTTGTGCGCTTTATAATTTATCGCATTTTTGCCACTCTGTAACATTTTTGTATTGGGTAATAATATTTTACTTGCTTCCGTGTAGTTTAGTAAAATAATAGCCGAAAATGTTAAATTGGTCGAATTAATGCATATTCAGCCGTTATTTGACGTGTCCAAATTTGAAATTCATATCTTGTAAAACCCAGAATATACCAGGTGACCACGAGATGTCACTTGCATCTATCTATATCTTCTTGGTTTTACAAGATATGAATTTCAAATTTGGGCACATCAAATAATAATAATAATAATACTTTATTTATCCAATTGAAAATTACATTGATATAGGACAGGTCAAAAGAAAAAACAATTAATAATTAATTATCATTTTAACATTAACACACAAAAAAAGAGAAAAAAATTAAAAAGCTAAATATTCATCTACACTATAAAATGCATTTGTAAGTAACAAATTTTTTACATTTGATATAATTTTTTTTAAATTACAGGATTTTATGTTTATATCTAATTTATTGTATAGCACCGTACCGACATAATAAGGATTTGATTTATAAAGTTCTAATCTATGTAACCAGTGCTGCAAATTTTCACCGTGACGTGTATTATATTCATGAGGTGTATTTTGAAAAGTGAAACTGTTCAAATTTTTCTTTACAAATGTTATTATTTCGAGTATATATAAACACGGTAAAGTCAAAATTTTTTCAATAATAAAACTCCATTTGCAAGATTCCCTATACTGCAAACCATAAATAGAGCGTAAGGCTCTTTTTTTCAGCACAAATACACGATTAGCTGTACTAGAATTTCCCCAGCAGATCACTCCGTATCTAATTGTGGATTCAAAATTTGAATAGTAAAATATTTTCACTACATTTTTGCTCGTAATTTGGCATAATCTTTTTAGAGCAAAACAAATACTTGCACATTTCTTGCATACATAATCTATGTGAACTTTCCAGTTTAGTGACATATCTACATAAATACCTAGAAGCTTAAAGTCAGTTACTTGCTCAATTGTTCTATTCTGAAATTTAATAAGTGGACTAGATACATAATTGGCGCCAACAGGATGAAATTGCATTGAAAACGTTTTATCTTGGTTCATTGCTAGGTTGTTTGAAGTGAAATAATTAGAAAGGGAAAACAGATTATTCTGCACGAGTTCGGACATTATATTTACATCATGATTGCATGATAGGAGAGACATATCGTCAGCAAAACCACAGTAAAACGTGGAAATAAAGTTTTCAATATCATTTATATATAACAGGAATAGGAGTGGACCCAGTACACTGCCCTGGGGGACTCCAATATTAACTTCCATTTCCCGCGATCTTTTACCATAATATTCAACGAATTGCTTCCTGTTCATCAGATAGGATCGTAAGATTTTATTGCACTGACCACGCAATCTATAACACTCCACTTTTTTAAGTAAAGTGTCATGGTCCACGCAATCAAATGCCTTCGATAAATCTACAAATAAGGCCATAACTTTGTTACCTTCATCAAGATTTTTGTAAATATGATTTAGAAAACTCAGTAGAGCAGAAATTGTAGAGCGGTTTACTCTAAAACCATGTTGGTTAGGTGATAAAGTATGCAAGTAACTTTTCGATTATTTTGGAAAAAACTGATAGTAAAGAAATGGGACGGTTATTACAAATTTGTTTAGAATTTCCCTTTTTAAAAAGACATATTTTTCGAAATTTTAAGTAAGTCTGGAAAAAGACCTTCAGCAAAGCAATGATTTATAATGTCAGATAAGGGTTTTGCAAGAAAATGGGCACATTGTTTAATAATTTTTATAGAGAAATTGTCATGTCCAGTTGAACTTGAATTTTTCAGATTATTTATAAAGTTAATAATTTCAGACTCAGTCACATCATGTAAAACAATTGATTCGTTTACAATACTCAACATATTATGATTATTAGTTTTCTGTTGATTAGATTTTATAATAGATTTCGGAAGATTTATAAAGTATGAATTAAATTCATTTGCAATGAGAATTTTATTATCCACTTCTACATTATTTATTATCATGGTGGATGTTTCATTTTTTATTTGTTTGTTTGCTCCCCTAATAGATGAATTAATAATATTCCAGACAGTTCTTGTTTTATTTTCAGAATTTATTATAATATTGTCAAAATACATTTTCTTTGCATGCCTTATAACACGGTTATAAATAGTCTTGTAATTTACGTAATAGTTTTTCTCAATTATACCTAGATTTTGCAAGTTTAATAACTCTTCTAAGCGTTCAGATGAAGTTCTTATTCCTGTAGTCAGCCAATTTTTATTGTCTGATGAATGATTAAAATTTTTTGTTACCATTATAAAGCTGGTATCATAATAATATAATAATATTTCGTAAAAAAATTTATATTTGTTGTCAATATTATTTTCCATAAGAACATTTTCCCATGTTTCAGCTTTGAGATAGTCAGTAAACTGAGAAATATTTTTTTTAGAGAAGGATCTGTATTTGTAAGGCTCAGAGTTTTTGTTAGTGATACAGTTAAAAGATATCTGTTGAGCAGAGTGATCTGAGACGCCAGTATGAAGTACATTTTTTTCAACTAAATCATCATTAAAATTTGTGAAAATATAATCAATGGCAGTACTACTTTTATTACTAAATCGGGTAGGTTCATCAAAAACAGGTTTAATATAAAAGGAACTAACAAGATCAATAAGTTCAGCAGTTTCGTTGTTCTTATTTAGGTAATTTATATTTATGTCACCACATATTATTATTCTGAAACACTGTCTCTTACAAAATAACATTTTTCAAATTGCGCAAAGAAAGTTGTGATATCAGACTGCGGGGCTCTGTATAAACATAATATATAATAAATTATATTGTTTACATTTAACTTTATAGCTGCACATTCAAAAATTGTATCAATGCTTAAACTAACCACATTAGACATTTCCATTACATTGAGCGTATCTTTAACTATTACAAGAACACCACCATGAATAAAGGATTTTCTGCAGTAAAAACTTTTTATGCTGTATCCCGGAAAATTAATAAAAACTATTTCATTTTCTTGAATCCAACTTTCTGACACACACAGTACCTATTATCAATATTCGCAGTAGATAGAAAAACTTCGATGTTTTCAATTTTATTTTTTAAGCATTGAACATTGTGATGCACGACGTTTATCACATTTTTTTGTTTACAGCACAGTTTTTCGTCTATTCTAATTATATAATATATAATAACGGCTAATATGCATTAATTCGGCCGATTTAACATTTTTTGTCGCTTCAGGCATTGAGTAAATAATATAAAGAGGCGCAACCGTCAAGGGGCCGAGATTTTAGTGTTGTATTTTTTTGCCAATAACTATAGAATTATCTACAATATTTAGGGCTATGCAACCGAATAACAAATACCTTCTCGTAGCACCAAAAATTGAAAACAATCCTGAAGCTATTGGCAAAAAATACAATACTAAAATCTCGGCCCCTTGACGGTTGCGCCTCTTTATATTATTTATTTACTCAATGCTTCAGGTTTCGCCGAAAATGATGCACTTTGGAATTTTAAATCGAACACCCTGTATATATTTTTACATTTTTTAATTCAGGAGATCAAAGGCACCTACCTGATAGAGATCCATTGTTAAATATTATTACTTTTTTTCATTTCTAGTTGAATGTTATTCTTATGTATTTTAATGTATATGAAGATATTGAGAATTATTTGGTACCACGTAATCGGTAATTAAATGCTTTATTGAAATAACATAGTGAGCCACAATGGTGCCATTTAAAAAAAATTAGTTAATTTGGAAAAATGATTTCCGAAATGTTTAAAATCTTATAACACAAATGTCATGTGGCATAATGTCAAAAATATATTTTTTGATTAATTACCCAAGCAAAGCAAAACATTTTTTGGGATTACGGCAGCCTAGATAAAAAATTAAATTTGCTCATAAAAATGTCAGCCATTAATATTTTTATCTCAATATGCTATAACTGTATCCAAAATGACATCCTGAATCTAAAAATGTAAAAATATGTTCCAAATAAGGTATCACAAGTCCTTACTTCCCATTAAAAAACTTAGGGGTTGCAACTGCTACTCGAACGGGGTTGAATTAAAAGATGAAATTTATACGTTGCAGGATGTCATTTCAGAATCCAAAATCGACGTAGGTACCTAGGGATTTTTAAAAAATATGCACAATAATTGAGATAATGAATTTATTTCATTTTCATTTTTTTTTACATATTTTATACTGGTTTAATAACTGCAATTTTAGTTACTTTTTTATGTAAAACATATTGAAATACTACGTACACTACCAACATTAATTTTTCAACCAAAGGAATAAATAAATAATTTTACACACACCAAAATCATTCACACAAATTTTTGTTCTGAATAAATAAAAACGTTAAATTATGTTTATTCTTATTTTGTTTTAAATAAGCTACTTCCAAATTATTTTTGAACTAATTGTATTTTCTGAGCCTGAGTAATAATTGTAATACTCGTCTATTTTAATTAATCATTAATCAATATGTCAATCTAGTACTAACACTAGTTACTAGTTGAACAACTATATTACTTCATAAACAAAGCTAGTACGTATACATGTTAATAAAATATTATTGAAGTCAAATCGCACGCGAGCGCTTTTCCACAGAAGGTAAAATATCACCAATGAATAATATTTACATAGATATAAAACTAACTTACTAACTTACCTCCGTACACTGTTGCCATATTTCTGAGGTGTATTGGTGTAGAGAACATGTGGAGGCAAATTCTACTTAACCACCATTTGTAGCGTATATGCGTATTAACTGGTGGCGCCTACTAGTGGAATTACAGTGAACTACATTGTATAACTGTATATGTACACCATACCAATTGGCCTCCGACAGAAAATTTGGGATACGCCTACTAATGACGTAATAATGACAATGAACATGTTTTACACATAGGTTCGTATTGGTCACCGATTTTTCGAAGTCGCCTCCGATTTTGGAGGCGTATTCGTTAAATACGTATATCATTTTGGAGGTGTATAAGACACTTTGCATATATATATATATATATATATATATATATATATATATATATATATATATATATATATATATATATATATATATATATATATATATATATATATATATATATATATATATATATATATATATATATATATATATATATATATATATATATATATATATATATATATATATATATATATATATATATATATATATATATATATATATATATATATATATATATATATATATATATATATATATATATATATATATATATATATATATATATATATATATATATATATATATATATATATATATATATATATATATATATATATATATATATATATATATATATATATATATATATATATATATATATATATATATATATATATATATATATATATATAGATAAAGGGTATGTTGTGGCCTCCAAAGTAGATACCAAAGATACGTTGTCACCTCATTTATAACGTTATGGCCTCCGATTTCGGAGGCGACAACGTTTCTCCTATTTTTCATCGGTTTTGGAAAGAAGGTGACATCTAGAGTTCAAAAACGAAAATTTGTTCGGAGGCGACAAAGTACCTTCCATACTCACAAATAAATATTTTAGTTCCTATATATAACGCTGGCGCTGATGTCGCATTCAGTATTCAATGAGAGCACGTTGTCACCTCCTGATATATAAAGCTGAATTTTTTGTCACAAGCGTAGCGTTCCCGCCTCCTTAAAAAGGCAACGTCGCAGGACATTTCAGCATATTATGGGCGAGTTGCTTTATTCACGGGTTGATCCACCAGATGTGTTTTATCTCGTTCTAACCTCGGACATAGAACGAGATAAAACACATCTGATGGATCCACCGGTGAATAAAGCAACTCGCCCTATGAGATTGGATAGTGATAATTTAAATATGTCATCAATTATGTCATTTGAACATCCTAAATTATAGTTATTGTTTTATTTACGTGGCATACTGAAAATTTTTGCAGAAAACCGGAATGATACAATATATCAGCTTTGAAATTTTTCATAATTCAAGAAGCTATATTTCAAGATATGATTGGAATAGATATTAAGTATAATATATTATATATTTTTGGAGAAATAAAACAATATAACTTACTTTTAGCTTAAGACGTATAATTTCATGCACATCTGGAGATTCTTTGTAAAATGTAATGTAAGACTAAAAAGTGGGTGAGAACGTGTCAGACTGTACAGGCCAGTACAGGGATATTATCGAAAGATTAACCCCTTATGACATTTTTATTCTTCTAAGAAAATAATGGTAAATACAAAAGTTGTGCGAAATTTTCCCGCGATCTCACCGTACTTATCGAAATTACAATTATACAGGGCGTTCTGGAGATACAAACCTAACTTGTTTTTCTAAATGGAATACCCTGTATGTTTTTATATTTTTGAAATCTACGCATTATCCCGATTCCGACGATATACCAGGTCACCACGAAATGACGCTCGTCTCTATATCTTCTTGGTTTTACAAGATATGAATTTCAAAGTTGGGCACGTCAAATAACAGTTAAATATGCATTATTTTGACCGCTTTTTTACTTTCAGTCGCTTTGAGTTTCACCGGAAATGACACTAACTTTGATTTTTTAAATGGAACACCCTATAGATTTTTACATTTTTGGATTCAGGAGGTCATTTTGGATATATGTAGTTATGGCATATTGAGATAAAAATATTAATACTGACATTTTTATGAGCAAATTAAATTTTTTACTAGGCGGCCGTAATCCCAAAAAAAAAAAAATATTATTTCATCCCGTCCGGAAAGTACAACAGTACAGTATTCATATGAGGCCGGAAAATGAGACATTACGGTATCAGAGCCGGCAAAGTACCGGAAACCACCGGAAACTTATTACGAACCAATCACAAACTGTTATTATACCTTTTGACAGTTGTTTGACATAAAAATCAACCGTAAATTAAAAAATAGTGTCAAATGTCAAATGACATAAGAAAATAACCAAGTGTCAAATTATACAAAAATGCTAATATACAAGAAATGATGGGATGAAATAAAATATCATTCGACACACGTCCGTAAGGTGTTATTCCAGCCTCGTTTAGATATTCTAGACTCGGCTCCTGCCGTCGCCTCGTCCATAATATCTACTCGACTGTAACAAGTCACCTTCCGGACTTGTGACGAAAATTACTATTGTTATGCTTCAGTAATTAATAAAAAATACAATTATGACGTTATGCCATATGGCATTTGTGTTAAAAAATCTTAAACATTTCGGAAATCATTTCTCCAAATTAACTATCCTTTTTTAATGGCACCATGGTGGTACACTACGTTATTTCAATAAAGCATTTTATTACCGATTACTTGGTACCAAGGACTTCACTATATCTTTATATTGTAATACATTAATATACATAAGAATAACATTCAACTAGAAATGAAAAAAAGTCAATATTTAACAGTGGATCTTTATCAAGTAGATGCCTTTGATCTCCTGAATCTAAAGATGTAAAAATATATGCAGGGTGTTCCATTTAAAATTCCAAAGTTAGCATTATTTCCGGTGAAACCAGAAGCGACAAAAAATGTTAAATCTGTTGAATTAATGCATATTTAGCCGTTATTTGAGGTGCCCACATTAGAAATTTATATCTTGTAAAACCAAGAAGAGATAGAGGCAAGTGACATCTTGTGGTCATATTCTTGGTTTTAAAAGATATGAATTTCAAATTTGGACACGTCAAATAACGGCTGAATAATATTTATTAATTCGACCAATTTATCATTTTCCGTTGCTTCCTGTTTCACCGGAAATTATGCTAACATTGGATTTTTAAATGGAACGCCCTGTATATTTTCACATTTTTTATTCAGCAGGTCAGATGCTAGAGATCCACAAATATGAGTTTTTTTTTTCATTTATATCTTTTTGAATGTTATATTATTCTTATGTATTTTTATGTATTATAATATGAACAAATCCATCATGGTGCCATTAAAAAAAAATAGTTATCCTGAAAAAATTATTTTCAAAATATTTCAGATCTTATAACACAAATTTCATATGATATAATACCATAATTGCATTTTTTGATTAATTATTGAAGCAAAATAAAACATATTTTTGAGATCACGGCCGCCTGGATGAAAAATTAAGTTTGCTCATAAAAATGTCTGCCAGTAATATTTTTATCTCAATATGCCATAACTGTATCCAAAATGACCTCCTGAATATAAAAATGTAAAAATATATAGGGTGTTCCATTTAAAAAACCAAAGTTAGTCACATTTCCGGTAAAACCGGAAGTGACCTAATTTGAAATTCATATCTTGTCAAAACAAGAAGATATAGGGACGAGCGTCATTTCGTGGTCACCCGGTACATGTATTGTATGTTTGCTCAACTTTTTGCTCAACTTCTTCTAATATAAATTTTTGCAAAATATGTAGAAAAACAGGGTTGCCTTGAAAATTATTGGTTAGAAATACCATTCTGCATTTTATTTTGTTATTTTATACTAGGTAAATCATGTTTTTACAAAAAAAACATATTTTATGAAAAGGTGTTCCACATGCCACATAACAATCAATAATGCCATTTTTTTATTCGATTGAACAAGAACCATTTTGACTTAAAAATGTAGCCACCAAAACTAGGGCTAGTAAGAGAAATATCAAACTAAAATAGTAATGCTTTTGTTTCTGACCAAACTGATTTGACGCCTCCTATATTTTCACATAATTAATTGGATCGCGGAGAAAACCGCATGTTTTTGATGTTGAACTGATCATCTGTGCAACGTAACATGTTTCAAAAATTCCTATTTAATTAATAAAATAAAGTAGAAAAATATAAAATTTTCGTGGCAAAATTGATTCTTTTTATTTTGCAGACATTGATATTTGATGTCTATTGGGCAATTAGGCCAAGCGGCAAGTATTTTTTCGCCACAAATTGATAATAGCATCTTGTTTCACAGACATAAAAAATATGTCAAAAGTGTGATTACCTCCGAGGTCGGAGACTACCCTTAATTTTGCAATTTAGGTACAATAATCCGGTTTTCTAGCAATAACTGGTATCCTATTCATCCTACGTGAGAAATGGTGGTATACAAAATTGAAGATATTAAAATTCTCTATATGATTTTTTAATACTAACCGCACAAAATTGAAAAATTCGT
This sequence comes from Rhagium mordax, assembly GCA_963680705.1. Classification (NCBI taxonomy): domain Eukaryota; kingdom Metazoa; phylum Arthropoda; class Insecta; order Coleoptera; family Cerambycidae; genus Rhagium; species Rhagium mordax. The sequence goes on from OY796662.1 coordinate 33,141,343, forward strand.
GACGGTCACAGCGAGCGAAAACCTTTGGTCTGAGCAAAAATATGTAAAGTTTATAGAGAATTTTAATGTCTTCAATTTTGTATACCACTATTTCTCTCGTAGGGTGAATAGGAAGCACCTTATCGTTAAAAAACCAGATTTTAATACATAAATCGCACAATTAAGGGTAGTCGCCGATATCGGGGGTAATCACACTTTTGATATGTTTTTTATGTCTCTGAAACAAGATCATTAAGAAAAAAAAATGTATTATCAATTTGTATTTTTTTGTGGGTTTTTTCGACCTGCCGCCGTATGGACTAAAAAGGTTGGATCAAATATACAATACATATACAGGGTGAATCAGTTTTAATGGGATAAACGCAAACGAATAATAATAATAAAATTTTGTTATATAAACATATCCTCAAAATTGCTTAGTTTGTGAGATACCAAGTGTTTTTATTTTATATCTTTGAAACGGGAAAAGATATTTCAGTCAAATTTGGTATATGATAGTTTTGGACAAAACCACATTCATTCTTGTGCTCCTTAACATTAACACAAGATCCAGTGGCATACAAATCGGGGCCATCTGATCCCCTTTTTTAAAAAAGTGGACGCGTCTGGGTTTTTTTAAAGATTTATAATAATTTTTATAATCGTTTGTCAATTCTAAGTAAATTAGGTCTCTACAAGTGTTAACCATAATGTATTTGATTTTGAGTTATTTCCCTATTTGTTATTAGAAATGTATAAAAACTTGAAACCTGGCAAGATGTTGTTTAATGGAAAATTGAATTAAATTGACGACTTATTTTAATTATAAATATAAATGTCTGTTTAGTTTAATCTTTTGACAATAAACTCTTACACCTTAATTGAATTAAAGGTTTTTAATAGATTTACGTCAAAGTTGAATACATATTAAATATAATAATGCAATAAATTCCAATAATATAGCATTCTTACAGTTGCTTTAAATATTAATAAGTTGTATCAATTTCAAAAGTCTCGCCAGTTTTCCATTAATGACGTCAAAAACGGACGGTCTCGTTATTGGTTAAAGTCCAAATAAATTCGTTCGTGCACGTGACGTCACAATACTAACCTCAAAAATATGTAATTTTTACGATTTTCAAATATGCTGCTTTTATCAAAATTTCTGCTCCTGTACTATGAACTAAAATCTTGTTCAGTGCATTATTAATGAAGTTTTAATTGCCTTAATCTAATAAAATAAGATTGTTTTTGTTGGTTGGAAATCCAATCTATAATTAGCTGCCTATTTTTAATAATCTACAAAATTAAAACTGCAGGGTGTCCCGAAATAACGTGAAAACCTCTTAAGGGTATTTCCTCATCAAGAAATAAATATAATCTCTTATGTACAGTAAAGTCGAGAACGGCCTCCTTGAGCCGCTAGATCTCCTCAAAAGGGGGCACCAAAAAGTGATTTGATTTTTTTTTTTTTTTTTTTTCGAAAGTGACTATAGCTGGCGGAATGAAATTTGGGCACGACTTTGTACTTATGGAAGGTCTTCTTAATAGGTAAAAGTTAACAGGAGTTAAATTATTATGCATATACAGGGTGTCCCGAAATTAGTGGTCATCATTTTACCAGCTTGTTCAAAAATAAGGCAAGAAGTTCCTACAAATATAGCCACAGAAAGGCTTCCTAAGGGAGCTACAACCCTTTAAAAGTGCTTCCTTGATGATGGTTTTTAGTTAATATTTCCGAAACCGGTGAAATTAAAAACATGAAATTTTGGTCAATTACTAATCATTTTATGACCAATAAGGTAGTGTAAAAATGAATCAAAAATTTCATTCAGGGGTGGGTCAAACAGGGAGGGGGTGGAGTAAAATGCCCCACAACTTTTTCGCATGTAAGTTTTTCCAAATTTTGGTAGCAAATTATGGAATACCAGAGTTTTTTCTGCAATAAAGGTATTCTAGTTGTACTTTGATATGGCGCACCGTTTTCGAGTTATTTGAGTTTCTGGAAAACAATAATCACAAAAAAATCACAACGGAACGAGTAGGATGCACAGTTCTCTAGGTACTTAGTATCTAATTAATAATAGAATTATGCTGAAATGATCGCTTCCAGGGCGCTACTGCAAAAAATAATAATAGGACAATTTTATTATTAATTACTAATTAAATGTAAAGTTTATGTTAATAGGCCTATGACTTTGCTAGAATTAAAACAAAAAATATGAGAAGAAATTAATAGAATTCCACCTGAGATGTGTTTAGCAGTTTTTAATCACATGGAGAAGGTATTGCAGGAGTGTTTTGACAGAAATGGAAGGCGCTTCGACAATATAATTTTTAAAACATAAAATCCGCCTATATTATGTGTATTTTTGTAGTAATAAATTTATTTTAAAACTTCAAGCAAATTTATTATTAGCCTTTAAAAAGGGAATTCCATTCCTGGACACCATGTATAAACCACAATAGTTGAAATGTTTTATTGTGTATTTTAAGTCCCTAAAGGAGTAGTTTGTTATTTTCCTTATGTTTTATATCTTAATTCCTCTGGTTCTTATCACCCCCAATCATGATTAGGTACCACGTATCTTGGGCAATGGGAGTCAAAACAACTTCTTTTTAAGAAAATTAACCAGAATTAATCAGAACGGTATAAAACTAGTCAAAAAAATATATTTTTTAACCTTAGTTATTACATTTTCGAAAGCAAATACGTTTCTTAAGCTGTAAAACTTATTAGCAATTTAATAAAAAATAAAATGTAATATATTATATTTTATTAGTAATATATTAAAGTAATATATTAAAGTAATTTATTAAAGTGATATATTAAAATGTAATATATTACATTTTATTTTTTATTAAATTGCTAATAAGTTAGTTTTATAGCTTAAGAAACGTATTTGCTTTCGAAAATGTAATAACTAAGGTTAAAAAAATATATTTTTTTGACTAGTTTTGTACCGTTCTGATTATCTCTTCTTGGGTAATGCGAGTCAAAACAACTTACTTTTAAATTAAGAAAATTATATTTCTTTGTCATGTTTTTAATAAATTTTATAACTAAACAAACGTACTTATAAACAAATATATTTTGTTGACTCAGATTTTTACAGTTCTCCTTAACTGACCACAATTTCCTTGTCCTTCCCTACCTTACAAAAGTCATGTTCCTCATTTATCCCATTTTATTTAATATTTCGATAAGTAATATTTCATGAGTAAAACATTCTGAAACTGAATTTATATTCATATTAAAAACACGCCCTTATAATGCACGGATACAGAGGTGTCTTTGTGACCTCCGATAATGTGACAACACTGTCGGAGCCGACAACGTTATTAACGTGAGCGCTTATATATAGATTTCGGAGGTCACATAGTACTTTATGTGGTTTCCATATATGACCTCCTTAAAAGTCAAACTTCTCTTCCCCTCTTTTGAAATACAGATTCGTGACCCTCTCCTCACCCCATATATGAAATTTTTTTTTCTCTAGTTGAACGGGGAGACCCGGAGGCGAGGTCGCCTCTTCCATGTAGTGGAGGTGACAACATACCGCGTATAGATATATATATATATATATATATATATATATATATATATATATATATATATATATATATATATATATATATATATATATATATATATATATATATATATATATATATAAAGCAAAAGTCGGTAGTTATTAGACGCGGGGAGTACATAAACAAATGAACAAAATTCACAGGGATTCCCGCAACCGCAGACACGTGTTTCGGACTTATTGGTCCTCATCAGTACGGTGTAGCTAAGTTCAAGGATGTAAGTGACTTAGAAGTATCAAAAGGAAACAGTTAATTCGAAAGACATTGACCAGAATGACACAGACTACGACGATGAAGCAACAACAGCAATAGCAACAACCTCCTCCTGTTTAGAGTCAAAACCCCCTATAGCCGCCACTAGGTCAATATGACCCACTATAGTTGTCACTGGATTTCAACCCAACCACAGCTGTCACAAGATTGCCGCCATGCCGACGCACTTCATCGCAACAGTCCAAACCACTCTGACCTATCAGTTAGAAAAAACTGGAAGGAAGCAAAGGAAAACCAGTTACAGGAGCCAGTTACACATTTGAGGCTTCAATCGGAAGACCCTGAATTCCAGGGCATTTTATATTGTCCCAGGGTTGGACTTCCATGCAGGTAGTTATATTTACCTCCGTGGCGATGTTGTGTTGATGCCCTGGAATTCAGGGTCTTCCGATTGAAGCCTCAAATGTGTAACTGGCTCCTGTAACTGGTTTTCCTTTGCTTCCTTCCAGTTTTTTCTAACTGATAGGTCAGAGTGGTTTGGACTGTTGCGATGAAGTGCGTCGGCATGGCGGCAATCTTGTGACAGCTGTGGTTGGGTTGAAATCCAGTGACAACTATAGTGGGTCATATTGACCTAGTGGCGGCTATAGGGGGTTTTGACTCTAAACAGGAGGAGGTTGTTGCTATTGCTGTTGTTGCTTCATCGTCGTAGTCTGTGTCATTCTGGTCAATGTCTTTCGAATTAACTGTTTCCTTTTGATACTTCTAAGTCACTTACATCCTTGAACTTAGCTACACCGTACTGATGAGGACCAATAAGTCCGAAACACGTGTCTGCGGTTGCGGGAATCCCTGTGAATTTTGTTCATTTGTATATATATATATATATATATATATATATATATATATATATATATATATATATATTCTCATATGGTACTATAATGATATCATTTCTATCAGTCATTTTCTTTAGATAAATATATGTAGTTAATCTTGTTGGTCAGCATTATATCGTACGCGTGCATTACTGCTGCGCTGGCATTCCTATTGTTTTCATAATTATAACATTTTATACGTAGATTAAACTTGTCTCTTGAGTAAAATAGTCGCATTTGTAGCTATATTGAATAAACGCATTTTGTGTACTAGACTTCGAAATTGTTTTTAAAAAGTGTTCCACCCCATCTTGAACTAAAATTGGCGCAGTCGGTAGGATAGCGAGGGTAATTTACTGCAAATCCACCCTTCTATTTCTATAGAAAAAAATCGCTATTCGAAAAAAAGACAGTTCGTGGTCAACCCAAGTGCAAGTGCAAATAATCTCCAAGAGGGCCTAGCCAGATCTACATCAAAGTAAGTTTGTCTATTTTCCTTCTTGTCCACTCCAATTTCTATAACGAATAGATTTTCATGAGTATTTAATTTTAAGACAGTTCATTGCGAACATTTTTGTGAAACTTCAATCAAGAAGCATTTTACAAAACCACGTAACTATCTTTGTTACAAGTAATTTAAGAAAATCAACAAGCAGTATTTTGTTAAAATAAAAAGAACTTTTATTTTTCAAATACGCATTTTTACAAAATATTTTACGATTTTAAATTTTTTGACTATTTTTACACTTTGTAACTATAGTTGGTAAGTGGTACGATTCCATTAGCCATCCTAAAATAAACGTTTTTATTGATAATTAGTTTTATAATCATTAATAAAAAAAAAATGGACTCAAGTTTATATAGAATTTATTCCGAAAACATCCCAAATTTTAATGGTGATAAACATATGTTACCCGCATTCATAGGTGCTTGTGATGATTTGGTAATAAGTTTCCAAGATCGAAAGGAAGTAAATAATCCGATTAACCGTGCAATAGTTCGAACCATAATATCAAAATTACGGGGACATGCATCAGAATTAGTTAGTCCTAGAGATGAGCTAAACTCATGGCCTTTAATTAAAGAATTTTTACATTCGGCATTTTCAGACAGACGGAGCGAAAAAACTTTATTGAACGATTTAATGACAGCATACTTAAATAAAAACGAGACGTTTGCAGAATTCGGAACTAGATTACAGTTATTACGTAGTTTACTTGTTGCAAAATTAAATGAAGCAGGCGATCCAGCCGCAGTTAAGCAAATAAAAATTGTTAATTATGAACAGTTAGCATTAACCACCTTTATTAATAATTTAAGTAAAGATATTCGCATAATTGTGAAATGTAAAAATCCTGAAACATTAGAAACGGCGTTGCAAATTGTAGCTAACGAAGAATCTGAAATTGAATACGATAATCGTATGCAAAAACGGAGATATCAAAATTTTTCAAATTCTCAAAATTCACAGGGACAACAGAATTTCACCCGAAATCAAAATTTCCAAAGAACACAATTTCCAAGTCAACCTATTAATGTACAACCTAGAAATCTACCCGCACATAGATTCGCGACAAACCAACAAGTATTTGGAAAACCTAATAATTTTAATAGAGTAAACGTTTTTAAACCAAATAACAACTTTATTCCAAGAAATAATCCAACACCAATGTCTGTACAAAGTAGAATACCATCAGTACAAAATAATCAAAATTTAAATCAAAATTTTCAAAAACCAATGTCACATTCACAAATAAAAAATAACTTCCCATGGTTTAAACCCACACAAAAATTAAATTATATTGCAGAAGAATTGCATAATGTTGAAAATGATTTATATCACGAGTCTGTTAGTGAATCGTTCGAGATTTCTGACCCGGCGGAACAACAGTTTTTTAACGATAACCCACCAAATGAATACCCGGAATATTATACTGACGAATTCTTAGAATTCCTATCAAATACCCCAGATGATAAAGAAATTGAACAAAATTTTATCAAAAGTCCAGAACCACAGCATCAGACATAGCATTTAACGCTTACGTAAACGCACTTCCATTTATAGAAATAAAAAACCCTAAATTAAAACTTTTAATAGATACTGGATGTAACATTAACATGATTAGACCTATAGTAGCTGAACATTTCTATCCTGAATATATAGTAAAAAGTCCTTCGGTTTTAAAAACGCCTCTTGGTGATAAAAAAGTTCTTGGTAAAATAAAAATTCCAGCTTTTCCTGAATTTCAAATAATAAAAGATATTGAATTCACACTATTTCCATTCTCTGACTATTTTGACGGAATAATAGGTTTAGAAGAACTTAGAAAATTAGAACTAACCATGGATTTTCAAAACCAAATTTTATATAATCGAAATCAAATTCAAATACCGTTCAATTATAGACATGAGAGTACACAAAACCAATTTACTATTGAAATTCCACCATTTTCAAGTTTACAACAAAGGTTTCCTGTCGATATAGAGGAAGGTGATATAATTATACCCGATGTTAAATATAAAGAAATCTGGATTCCTGAAACAGCTGCCCTAGCTGATAATTTTAAAGCCATTTTTGAAATTCAAAACACGAGCAATCATACTATATGTTATACATTTTTTGAACCTTTTCATGCTACAAAACTTCAAACGGACGAAGTAGAAATTTTTAATTTTGAAACATTCATTCCCAAGTATAAAGACAACAAAATTGATACCCTAAATCAAATTAGGACCGAACATATGAATGACGAAGAGAGACATGCAATTTTAAATGTAATCTCTGAATTTTCTGACTTATTTCACAACAATGACAACAAATTGACATTCACAAACAAAATTAAACACGAGATAAAAACGACGGACGAAATTCCGGTACACACGAAAACCTATCGATTTCCCTTCTGTCACAAAGAAGAGGTAAATAAACAAATAAATAAAATGTTAGACGACGGTATAATTAGACACAGTCAAAGCCCGTGGTCAAGTCCAATTTGGATAGTTCCAAAGAAGGCTGACGCTAGTGGAAAAAAGAAATGGCGTATTGTCGTAGATTATAGGAAAATAAATGAAAAAACAATTAACGACCGATACCCTATACCAAACATCGACGATATCCTCGATAAACTAGGTAAATGTAACTATTTTTCTACCCTTGATTTAGCCAGTGGTTTTCACCAAATTGAAATGAATCAAAATTCAATCGAAAAAACGGCATTCAACGTCGAAAACGGCCATTATGAATGCCTCCGTATGCCATTCGGACTCAAAAACGCACCAGCAACTTTTCAAAGAGTCATGGATCATGTATTACGCGACTTACAAAATAAAGTTTGCCTCGTATATATGGATGATATTATAATTTTCAGTACCTCTCTTCAAGAACATATTGCAAATTTAAAATTAGTTTTCAAAAAATTACGTGATGCTAAATTACGCATACAACTTGACAAATCAGAATTTTTAAGACAAAATGTTGAACTTTTAGGTCATATTATAACTCCAGATGGCATAAAACCGAATCCGAAGAAAATTAAAGCAATTCAAGAATTTCCAATTCCAAAAACTAGTCGTGACATAAAATCATTTTTAGGTATGTTAGGATTTTATAGGAAATTTATTAAAGATTTCGCAAAAATTACTAAACCACTAACTTCGTGTCTAAAGAAAAATGTAAAAATAATTCATGATAAAAAATTTATTGACGCTTTTGAACTTTGTAAAACACTTCTTAGTAACGAACCCTTATTGCAATATCCGGATTTCACGCAACCCTTCATACTTACCACAGACGCTAGTAATTTTGCAATAGGCTCAGTATTATCTCAAAAAATAAACGGTTTAGAAAAACCGGTTGCATTTGCAAGCCGAACCCTAAATGACGCAGAGAAAAATTACTCGACAATAGAGAAAGAACTACTCAGCGTAGTTAACTTTACAAAATACTTTCGACCATACCTTTTTGGTAGAAAGTTTAAAATCATAACAGACCACAAACCTTTACAATGGGTTAATAGCCTAAAAGAACCAAATTCTAGACTCATGCGCTGGAGGTTAAAACTTCTTGAATACGACTATGACATCGAATACAGAAAAGGAAAAGACAACAAAGTCGCGGACGCACTTTCACGCATTGAAATTCACCCGTTAGAAAATGAATCTATCATAGGTAATCCTGATAACGACGAAAACCGTGTTGAAAACGATTTCCTAACACTGGAAGACCTAATACAACTCGACCAAAATCCTATTGAATCTCTCGTCAACATAATCGACCCCCAACCTTCAACTAGCAAAATTAATATTATTTCAGATTTAACTATCGTGCCCCCTGTATTTGAAAAACCATCATCAAGTAACGATACTTTACATTCTGCTATAGAAAACCCTATTTTAGATATTCCTATATCAGATCGTGCTATAAACACTTTCCATAATCAAATAATCGTAACAATGAGCGACGATATTCTCAATACAAATATAAAAATAGAAAGACCTTTTGGCACAAAAACCAGACTCTCAATAGTTTTCCCGTGCAGAGATACACATAAATTAGAGCAAGAAATAATTAAAACTTTTAAAGAAAAAATTAAACCACAATCGTTATATGGTATTTTAATTGACGAAAATTACAAAAATTTGTTTATACCTATCTTACAAAAATATTTTAATAGCAAAAGTTTTAAATTAATACAAGCCACAGATTTCCTCACAGAATTAACAAAAGAATCTGATATTCAAGAAACCCTAAAGAAACATCACATTAACAAAACAGGACATTCAGGCATTACAGAAACTTTAAAAGACATACGAAAAAACTACTATTGGCCAAATTTAATTAATGATGTAAGAAATTTTATAAATACATGTGAAAATTGTCAAATTTGTAAATATGAAAGAAAACCAAATCAAATCGTATTACAAAATACACCAATAGGAGAAAAACCTTTTGATCATATTTATATCGATACTTTTTCAATAGATAACACAAAATTCTTAACAATTATAGATAGTTTTAGTCGTTTTGCACAAGCATACGCAATAAATCAAAATGCTCAAGGTGTAATCGAAGGATTACTCAAGTTTATGTCGCACTTCGGTGTACCCATGAAAATAACATGTGACAGGGGTACAGAATTTAAAAACTTACTACTAGAAGAATTTGCAAAAATACATTGTATAAACATACATTACATTACAGCCAATAACCCTAATAGTAATTCTCCTATTGAACGTTTCCACTCTACTATTATAGAAAAATATCGCTTATTAAAAAACGAAAGCCCGTACAAAAGTACCTCAGAAATGATAATGAGTCAAAGTTTATTAGTGTACAATAACTCTATTCATTCCGTAACGAAATACACACCATTCCAAATTGTTAAAGGAAATTTAAGTATTAAAACAAATTATGAATTAACTGATCACTGTATAATAAATGATTATTTAAATAAACAAGCAACTCATTATAAGTTAATAAATAAATTAGTAAACGAAAATAACGAGAGAGCTAGAAGACACTTAACTGAAAAAGAAATTCGAAAAGAAAACGTAGACTATACACCACGGGAAGGTGAACAAATTTATAAAAAAATAACTATCAGTTCTGCTAAACATAAACCACGCTATCTACCTATAGAACTAAAAACGGATTTAGACAATAAAGTTGAAACGTCACGCGGAAATTATCATAAAAAAAATAATTAAACCACCCAGAAAAATAACTAAATAAAAAATGTTGTTGCAGATGTTGCTGACAACATGGACATTAATATTTCTTCACATAGCAGGAGCACAGATAACCCTAATACCGATAAATAACCCCTTATTACCTTTCCTAGTCAGTAAAGCTAAACTAGTTAAACAAAAACACACATACGTAAAATACGTAGATGTGCAAAAATTTGAGGACCCATTAAAAGCAATAAAAATTAATATAGAACTTATACAAAATATTATCGAAAAAGATGAATTATCACCCTCTTTACTAGAAATATTTAATCACTTAAAATACTTGCACAAAAAGGCAATGAATAAATATATAAATTTAAAACCAGCAAATAGACAGAAACGTGGACTGTTAAATATAATAGGTAAAGCGCAAAAGTGGGCTTTTGGACTTCTCGATTCTGATGACGAAAAAAAATACGACAACGCGATTAAAACAATAGACAATAATCAACAAAAATTACATCATGACTTGAAAAATATGCTAACCATCACAAAGCAATTTATGAATGAAACAACTAACGTAATGGACAAAATAATAGATAATCAAAATCAAGTGTATGCAGAAATTAAAATACTACAAATAAAAACTGATAAAAACACTTCATTTTTGAAATTGCAAAATTGGATAAACATAATGATTATAGATTGCCAGAACATGATCGAAATCTTGGACACTTTAGAAAATAGTGTATTATTTGCCAAATTAAACATTGTAAATAATAATATTCTATCCCTAATCGAATTAGATAATATTCTAGAGTCAATGAAATTAATATATCCCAAGGGTATAATAAATTTTAAATATAAACAATCATATTTAGAAATAATTAAAATAGAAGTTCTTTATGTCAAAAATAAACTTTTATTTAATTTTCACATACCAATAGTCGATGAAAATCTATTCGACTATTATGAACTATTCCCTATTCCCCACAAAGGCGAAATCCTAATTCCACCTGAACCCTATATTATAATAGACAATGAAGACCACTATTTCTTACGAGAAGCATGTAGCATCGTAGAAAATTACTGCATTTATTTTGAGAAAACTCCAAATAAACTTCCAAGCTGTATTCCACAACTTCTAAGAGGGAATCAACTCCACAATTGTCATACTATTATGGTAAATTCTATATACAAAACACTTATAGAACCAGTCGACGACGCCAACATAATTATCGTCCCTGCAAAAGAAGAAAAAATAACGAAACTATGCCCACATCAGGAATATGTGGAAATCAACGAACCTTATCTTATTAAAATTCCCGAAAATTGCCAAATTATAATATCTAATTATTCATTTCAAAATAAAGATGTGATCATTGACTCAACATTCATAAATCTCCTGCCTATAAAAACAGCTGTGCAACTTTCATCACGTGACTCACCATTAGTGCTACGAGAAATACACACGGACAGACTTACAGACGTTTATAAGTCTGCCAAATCAACCCATATCCAGGACTTAGAGAGTGTTACGTTAAAAACAGACTTTAATAATGTGTTACTTTACATTGTAATAACTATTGTAATTATTCTTTGTATTTTATTAATATATAGATATTGCTTGAAAAATAAAAAGCAAATAGTTCAGATGCTAATTAGACATAAAAATGAAAATAATAAAATTCCAATGACTGAACAAAATGAAATCATATTAGAAAACAAAGAAAAAATTAACCCTTTGTTTTCCTCTTAGAGGGGAGTAATTATATTCTCATATGGTACTATAATGATATCATTTCTATCAGTCATTTTCTTTAGATAAATATATGTAGTTAAAAATATATGTAGTTAATCTTGTTGGTCAGCATTATGTCGTACGCGTGCATTACTGCTGCGCTGGCATTCCTATTGTTTTCATAATTATAACATTTTATACGTAGATTAAACTTGTGTCTTGAGTAAAATAGTCGCATTTGTAGCTATATTGAATAAACGCATTTTGTGTACTAGACTTCGAAATTGTTTTTAAAAAGTGTTCCACCCCATCTTGAACTAAAATTTATATATATATATATATATATATATATATATATATATATATATATATATATATATATATATATATATATATATATATATATATATATATATATATATATATATATATATATATATATATATATATATATATATATATATATATATATATATATATATATATATATATATATATTTGAAATCACAAAAAAACACAGATTTGAAAAATGTAAAAAAATATAGGATGTTCCATTTAAAAAAATGTAAGTTAGGTTTGTCCCGCTTTTATGGAACACCCTGTATATTCTTTGCAAGGGTTTTAAATGAGTTCATTTGATTCACTACAACTTTTATTTGAAACATTTTTTCCTAACTCGAAAAATAAAGAAAATATAAGGGTGGGCCTTTTCGTTGGATAACCCTGTACAGTTCACCTTTCACCGGTCACCGAACAAAATCTCGCGTTGATTAGCTGTTACCTGTTGCCGCCCCTTTGTAATGGCCGCGTGATAGACGAGTTTAAAATAATCCGATTCGAGGTGCATCGCAATTTGATTTTACCTTCGAAAACGAGCAATCTTCCCTTAAATCATTTATTACTTTACAATTTTATTAGGTTCATGATATAAAAAAAAAATGTATAAAGTTTATTTATGATTTAATTAATTATAATTGCTTCTGAACGGTGGACTATGCAGGTACGCCGTGATTACTTTTAGAAATCTTGTGCTGTCAAGGCTTCTTTTGTAGGGAATTTAATGCTCTACAAAAAAGGTCCAAAGTAGTTTTTCTCTATCTAGCTTCATTTTGGTAGCGATTCAAGTTAAAGACCGGAAAACATACTTCTTGCAACTTCAATTAACAATAATTCGAAAACTCCACAAATTGAACTCAATCATAAGTTCATGGATATCCTATGCTTCCTAAACATACCCGGAAATTTCGGTTTGATTTTGTGTCTAATTCTGCACTTGTAGCTTATTTAGATAAATAACCTTATTGAATATTTCTGTATTTTTTTTTGTTTTTATGTCTCTATTTTACGTATTTACCACAATAAAAAAAATAATTTTGTGTATTTATATTTAATATTTACAATTATTTACATGACAATATTTAACATAATGGTATATTAAAACAAACAAAAAAAATAGAAACATTAAATTGTGGCAGAACTGCAAAAAAAAGAAGATATTTTTCCTGTAAAACAATTATGACTAGTTTAATAGGTAAGTACTTTTTTGATACAGAACCATACAGGATCGATATCGAGATCGATATCCTTCATATTGTTATTCTTATAAGATTTTAAACATTACCAATCTATAGGCCCCAACATACAACAGACTGCGTTCTTTTTTAGCAATTTTGCCCGCTCGGGTAAAACTGTACGGGTAAAAAGCAGTCACAAAACTGAGGTGTGTGGCTGAAAACCGTGCTTCTTGCCGGCGCTGGCGTTCAATATCTGCCAACGGTTGATTTTAACCATTTTGAACGTGCTCGTGTAAGTCGGGCACGCAGGTAAAACGACGATTATCAGTGTCGGGAGTGTCCACGTCGTAGGGTGATTTCTTTTGTTTCTTCGTCCATTCGCAGATAATTAAACCAACCACCTTGTTCTACAACTCATTTGATAGAGTCTTACGTGGGAAAATTGTCTCCTTGTTTAAGTGATCACTCTTCAAACCATTTTAAACATTTTTCTGTTTGGTTAATTATCATCTAATGCCGCCGCCACCACTTGGTTTGATTGCTTATTTTATAATTTGCCACCGCACAATACATATTTATCAATAATTTAAACACTTTTTTTAAAATATAACCACTCAAAGCACGGCAAAATAATGAGGAACAATAAAAGTACACAGCAAGAAACGTCACCAGGTGACGTACGCCAACTGATCGCTTGGCTCCTCCCACATGCGCAATATATCTTTATTTATTTATTTATTTGTATCATGAATTAAAATCAGTGCACACTTGAGAACGTGTTCTATTTACCTCGCACTAGTGCAGCACTGGCTGAGTACTAATTGCACTAAGTGCGCCCTCGGCACTTGCCGAGTTTTTGCAAGTAGAAAACGCTATTAGTGTCGTCTCAAATCTTGCACGCACAGACCTAAATAATTAGACTGATTATGAACGCACTGAGCAGCCATTGGCGCATGCAAATACAGGAGCCGTCCATTTTTCAATACTTTTTGTTTACACATATAAATTGAACCAATGAAATGCTATCAAGTTTGTTTTGTAGTGAGGGTTGCATAATATGACTTTAACTGGCATTTGGGAGACGATCCGAAACAACAGTACTTAGAAGGGGAAAGTAGTTTTGTACGTTGTAGGTTGTATGTCCTCTATGTAGTTTTTACATAGATATATAATATATATAATATAATTTGAGAATTTTATGGGCTTCAAAAACTAGTAACTAAATATAAACTAAGAGTAATTTTAATTTCTAAAGTGCCTTCTACTTTTTTTAGTCCTTTATCTGCAACTGTAGAAGTATGTTGAAAAACTTCTAACTCTGAAATAACTTTTCATCGGCATGAATGTTTATATAAGGATTTACCAAAGTCATCCATAAACTATATTGAAAAATTAGATTTTGTAACGTAGTTAAGAAATACTTATACAACCTTTCCATTTCGGGCATTCATATTAGAAAAGAACTGGGTAAGTTTATTTTATTTCAACATCATAATAAAGTATTTATTCTACTGCCGTGCGTAAAGTACTAACTTTACACACGCTGTGTAGTGCTTAAAGTAAAAATTTCATATAATCGCCTATAATAATAATCATAGCGTATTTCAAAAACGTTAAATATGGTTACATAATTAATTTAATGTAGTCCATTATATTAATATAAAGTTCCATTTCCGAAAAAATTTCACTTTACACACTTGTTGCATAGGTATATAACTATTTTCACAATAATGTTTATTACCTATTACTTAATATTATTTTTAAGGCACATTTAAAAATACACTCAGTTCCATAAAAAGTGATCGCCGACGCACTCGATTTTTCGTGTAATTTTAAAGTTCTTTAATTCTTCAACCGGTGGACCGATTTGAACATTTTTTTTCTCAGTTTATAGCAAAATTCATTCTCTATGAGCCGGATTAGAAGCAATGGTGAATTCTTCCATATTTCATGGAAATTAATGGAGAATTTTAAACCTAAGTTTTTTCACAGGTTTTCAAAACACTCTGTGGATTATTCTCGCATTCATGGAAAAATCATTTTGTTTTTTTGTTCACTGTTTTATCGCTGGTACTTTTCGAGATATAACGTTTTTACGTGAACCCTTCTTTTTCGTGTATTGAGAAATGATGCACATGATGAGTGGTCATAATCACTGCAGAATTGTATAGCATATAAACCAATAGAAATTGTCAAGGTTTTTAAATACACTCAGTTCCAAAAAAAGTGACGCATTTGATTTTTGACCTAACTTTTTTTCTTTTTTTTTAAACCAGAGTACCGATTTTTAATTTTTTTTTATTTGTTGGTAGGTAATTCCTTTGTCTTTCAAAAAATAAAGAGGTGGAAATTTATTTCATTGTAGGATCACATTGCTTTTGAAAAAGCAATTGCTGTTGCCATAGCAATTAATTTGTTGTATGCCTCCATACTTTGTTGTTGTGTCATTAATTTAGTGTCATTAAAGAAGTTTTAGAGACTAAAATTACACAAAATGCCTCAAATAAATCCTGAACAAGTTTATAATTTTGTGTTTAATTAAAATGTTTTTTAAAATTCGTACCAGTTTATAAAACTCGGTAAATTCAGAAAGTTGGTAATACGCAAGGTTTCAGCAAAAAAGCTGTAATTCGGACAATTTTAGAGATAAATCAAAGAATGAAAAAACAAAATGTTTATTAAAAAATGGTTCATCGAATGCAGAATGAATAATTTTTCCATGAATGCGAGAATAATCCACAGGGTGTTTTGAAAACCTGTGAAAAAACTTGAGTTTAAAATTGTCCATTAATTTCCATGAAATATGGAAGAACTCACCATTGCTTCCAATCCGGCTCATAGAGAATGAATTTTGCTATAAACTGAGAAAAAACATGTTCAAATCGGTCCACCGGTTTAAGAACTACAGAACTTTAAAATTACCCGAATAATCGAGTGCGTCACTTTTTATGGAACTGAGTGTAATTACAGTAAAATATTGGGCATTTACGATAATTGGAGCGCTACATACCGCAATGTATCAGAGCGTTCGATAATAAGAACATATCTACCGAACCGCGTTCGGTAAATGTATCGAATGTATTCGCTACATCTACCCGATCCAAAATTTATGGATCGACTACATCGGTTGGTAAATGCGGTACAACCTTAAAATATGATTTAAAAAACTTAATTTTTGACATTTTGTGAGTATTTGAGATATGATAAACCCATCACTGTCGAAAATAATGAAGTAATTTAAGATGAGGACGGAAACATTTATGTATATGTATAATGAATTAAGTAAGTAAGTAGGTATACCTAAATATGCATACATATAAATGTTTTTTTACTTTCCATTTTGACATGGCGAGCAGTATGAACTTATGAATAAGCATAAAATAGAAAAGTAATTCAATTTTTAATTATTTATTAATTAGTCAAGTGATGCTTTAGGTTACATTTGAAATTTTGCGTTCGGTAATTCTTAGCTCGGTAGATGTATTGACATAAAACAGCTGATTACCGCAATGTACCAGGATTCATTACCCGCTCCAATTATCGTAAATGCCTTTATACTTTCAATAACATTCTTGACTCAAAACTACTTTCCGTTACGACTGCGATGTTATTTTTAAAAATTCCCGCTTCCAAGTATATAAAAATGGCGGTGTTCAATATTTGCAAGTAGCTAGGCTTGAAAGAACCTTCTCCTATTTTAAGTTCTGTGCTTGCACGTTGCACGATCGAAAGCAGCTTTGCTAACCTCAAAAAAATTAAAATTTATATATTTGCGTTTACATTTGAGTTGGTAACCATTTATTTACAAATGGTGGAAATTTAAAATGAGTTGTCAATAATTACACAATTAATATGCCTTGTGAATTAGACGATAACGTTTCAGATGAGAAAGTAGGAAAATCAAGAAAAATAAGCCTGAAATTACAGAGCCATGATCGAAAAGTGAGGAAACTGGCCTATATTGAATTGGAAACATTTTTATGCAATGAAGAATTCAATAATCAAGAGTTGCGAACTATATTTTGTGAGACACATATGTATATTTTAAATGGATTACGGGATAAGTCTGAAGTTGTAAGAGAACAAGCAATTCTATTTTTAAAGTATTTCATCATCGACAAATTGCCTTTGAATGATTTCTATCTTACTTACATATTTCCTGTATTGGTAGAGAGAATCGGAAGTGTAGAACTAATAGAGGAATCAGAGGAAATTAGACTTCAGTTGTTACAGCTACTGGATGCAATAATTGTAAAGTATTCAAATACGGCTCAGCTAAAACCATTTTTAGGTGATTCTGTTTTAATACTTGCTGAAACAGTAAAGGACAAATATCCAGCAATTAAAGAATTAAGTTGTCATTCGATTATAAAATTGGCAAAAGGTTTATCAAGAGATTTTCATATGCAAGCTGAAGTTTTAATAAAACCTATTATATCTTGTTTTTATCATCAGCGATATAAAGTTCGTCTTGAATCAATTAATGCAGTAGGTGAAGTTGTTATGCATAGTACTTACAAGGGGCTGGATGAAGTTGTTGGTCCTTTGGCAGAGAGGCTTTTTGATCAAATACCTGCAGTTAGACGAGCAGTAGCGAAAACTGCAGCTAGATGGCTTCTAGAATATAGAGATCGTTACTCTTTCTTTCATAAAATATTACCATTGCTACTGACAGGTTTACATGATGAAGTAATAGAAACTAGAACTGAATCGGGAGATTTATGGATAAAAGTTGGTTTACAGTTCCAGCAAGAAAATGAGAAGGATTTAAAAGATCAGTTAGGTAAGTAGGACCTACTTTAGTAAATAAATAAAATAAAATAAGTAAATATTATCTGATAGATAAATATTAGTAAGGCAAATTTTATTCAATATTTTAAACGATTTTATATATTATTTAACATTTGGTACCCACTAAACGTTTGCTGTTGTACCAAAAGAATGAAAATTTTCTGTCATTTTATAAGGAATCAATCATCAATTCCTTATATTTAAAGAAGATATAAGCTTTATTCGTTTAAGAAATGTTGAGGCAACAACAACTTGCACTTGTCATGCAGCGTCAAATTCATCACGTGACTGTTGTGAGTTGTGTCAACACACGTTTTCCACCAAGCCGGTTCTATAACGAATATAAAATTGGTGTTAGATATAAAAATCTAACCTAACTTTCAGTTTATTATTATTGTTATTCATACCTAGGTAAATTTATACACGTTTATATAAGTTTGCAAGTATCTAGGCATGATTTTTCCCTCAAAAATGTTATATTTGAAAGTAATGCGAGTGAAATGCTATAGAATAGTAGTAAGATGACAACTCACGTCACAATTTTCAGGTTACGACCTCCATGTCTTTTGTTCATCTGAGGTTGCCACAACTAGAACATGCTCATACAGCATGTTCACTTCAGGTCAACCCCAGGCAACACCAAGGTTGACACAACGCTTTTAAAACGAATAAACCTAAGGCAAACCAAGTTCAGTTGTCTATCTAAAACGAATACGTTTTTTCGTGACGCAATGACTTGCGTCACATAAAGTCATCTAAAACGAATAAAGCTATTGTGTTCAGGTGGCTACTTTTGTGTGACGAGTACCATGAGCATCGTGTGATGGAAATCTATCTAACTTAAAATATCTTACTTATACGGTATACGATATATGACAAATTAAAATGTTTTTATTTAATCCTGCCGTTGAAATGTTAAGAAAAAAAATTAAAGTTTGTAATGACTGTTAGTTTAGTTTATGCCCACTAAACCAAATAACATCGCAAACTCGTGAAAATGATATTATCATAGTGACTGTGACATCGTACTTTATGTAGGCAGCCACGCCACAATCACTTCACAGCAACGCTTAATGTCCGCAGGCAGCCACGTCCCAAAAGTGACCCACTTAATTGCCACTTTATAGCCACTGCAAAATCATGCGAATGTGACAGAAAATTAGTAACAGAAATGATATTTATCAAACTAAGTTTTGTATATATTTCATGAAAATTTGTTACTATGTAACCACACAGTAATGATTAATATAAATAAATTATGCCATATTTATTTCACTTCAAGGTAACTGAATAGAATTGGTAATGAAACGAAAAAGACACTACATTCTTGCTTAAATAATGACTTAATAGACACTACTACTATATAATCTCTACTGTACCTTAGAATCATAGTAGTTATAAAATGTTACTTTTTCGGTGAATGTCATGTTGTGCCATTGATGTTTGTTTTTTGAAATACCACCATCCCAGATCCTAGGACTGCCTAGGTTGGTGGAATCTCAAAAAAAAATAGCATCAATGACCCAACGTGGCATTCACCGAAAGGAAGCCATCACTGATGGATGCCTTCCATCACCTGTTGTCATCTCACTTCTGTGATGTACTTGATGTTTCACTGTTTACCTATATATACTTCATTAAAAAATCGAAGAAACAATTGTTTATACGTTTTCTCAATATTCTGATGAGAAATCGTAATGGACAGTAAAATACCACATGAATTCATAAATATATTATATTAATTGAACGTAAAATTATAAAATTTATTTAGTAATAATTCGATATTGTTTATTGCTTGTATATATTAATAACTTAGATTATATATTAATAAAGCACCATTTTATCCTATTTGACATGACAATTCCTAGAGTACCTATGTTATAACTAAATAAATATAATAAATTAACAATAACAAATTCTTGTGCTGTTTCTAAATCGTATAGACTTGGATATTTTAAATCCTTACTTGCACGTTTTGTAATCTTCTTTTTATAACCTCTTCCAACACGGTGTGACAGAAATGATTCCGACTCTGACGACTCCATTTCCACTAATTTCTTTTCATACTCTCTAGCCGTGGCATAATCATCTAAATAATTTTAAAATTTAAAATAGATAAAAACTTCGATTCTTTTCACTTAACAAATTCTTTAGTTATCTGGCACGCATACGCTTTCCACGTCATTTCAGGATCAACCATTTTTTTCATGATATTCTGAACATTTTTCTGTTTTCTGGGAGGCCACCTGCATACAAGTTGCGATTCATTATAAAATATCCATTTGCTTGGAGCTATTGCCAATTCGTCTCCCTGATTTTCTAGCAAAAACTTACTACTGCATATTTACCCTAAACAATTAATAAGTATTAACAATTTTAAGTGTTCAAGTTAAAAAAAAATAACAACATTATAATGTACAGGGTGTCCCAAATTGCTTGATTTTGGCTGGTTTTCCTATTTCCAGACCAGGTAGAGAAAAACTGACATGAGTCTATAGCTCGATTTTTGTGAAACGTCGATTGGTGAAAACCACATTTCGATATCTTTAACCGTTTCCGAGATATCGGCAAAAATTGACATTTTACAGATTCCAAAAAACTTTTTTTTAATGTTAAAAAATGTCATTTTTGAACAGAAATGTGTTATATTGGCAGCAAGGATGACTAGGCATATGTATTTTTGGAAAGCTTATTTTTTTTTCCTATTTTCTAAAGTCAAAGCCAACTATGGTTTCCATTTGAAATAACAAAGTTAGCTTTGATATCAAACAATCGAAAAGCGATATATTTTTTTTGACAAATGCATCTTATTCTACGTCAAAAAGTGCCTGTAGAAAGTTTTTACCGTTTGAAAAAATATCCACAAATAAAAAAGTTGACAGTTTTTCAGAATCTGCAAAATGTCAATTTTTGCCGATATCTTGGAAACGGTTAGAGATATCGAAATGTGGTTTTCACCATTCGGCGTTTCATAAAAATCGAGCTCTAGACTCATATGTCAGTTTTTCTCTACCTGGTCTGGAAATAGGAAAACCAGCCAAAATCACGCAATTTGGGACACCCTGTACAATGCAGGGGTAGATTACATTGCAGACAACATTTTTATTTATCTATAATGTAATAATGGCATAACTATAGTTCGGTTACGCTATAACATCTTGTCGTACTGTGTATGTGATTAGTGAAACACTTGCATTTTATGTCTTTCAATTGTATCGCTTAAGTTTTTAATTGGTATTGTATTTTTAAAAATACATCTTAATGAATAGCACAATGTAGGTACTAATTATATGATACCATAAGTTCCACATCCGTTTAATTTTTATTTAACGTCATAAAATAAAAAAAAAGTAATGAGGAAAAACGTTTGTTTACAACATATACTATTAGCATTACACTGGCTGACTATTTTTTAAGTTGATTTTCTAACTATCCGACATATATTTTTTAAATAATAATTACAGTCTTATTGTTTTGGGCAGTCTAAAGTATAGGTTACTTGCTAAATTAATCGGATGCTTTTGCCTGCTAATAAGGCAAAACAGTATGTGAAAAAATTGATTGCTAATTACCTACCTACTAATAGAAAACAACAAATACTTACCTCAGTAGTGAAAATTAAACAATGAAGCGAAATTATTAATAGTACTAATATAAATATACACACTAAAAAATACAAAATGTGGAAATGAAAGAGAGACTCGTGTGTCTCAGACACAAGACAACAACGAACAGACGCCCAGCTTGGCTTGGCTTCCGTTTAATGTGATTGGCCACTGGCCGTATACTAACAAATGGCGGCAACCAATCACACTACTTTGCTATCTGTCAGTGTCACTGGCGCGAATATCAAAATAAGTGAATTAAGTACAATTGTAATTTGCATGGGGAGGGCAGCGAGCGGAGGACTGAAAAAAATTGCATGGGTTTATTTAAAAGAAACAAATTAAAATACATCAATAAAGTAGTTTTTTTCATTAATTAGTATTAACAATAAATTGTGAGATATATTCTTCTTAAGTACCATAATAACACCAAAATATTTATAGTAAATTTAATTAAACAAGAATAATATTTCATGAAGGAGTAATATAATAATATAACAGTGAGCGGGACAAAGGCACTAGAAAGCGAATCAAATAGTTTTCCATATTTTTTCATTTATATCATCATTCAGTAAGTCGCTAATATACCTGCTTAATATCAAAGAAAAGTGAATGAATTTAAAGTCATATTTTAAGACTCACAAATTAGTCGTCATCATGATTCTTAAATTAGCAATTTTACGGTTGTATATTAACACTCACAAATTAGTATGAGATTGGGACTCCAAAGTGATTAAGTTTTCAGTTGTTTACTGCGACTCATTGTTTAGTATGAGATCGTGACTAAAATGTGAGTGGTTTTTCTGTTTGACAATTCAACATTTATAAATTCGATATAAAAATGATGTGGCATTTGTGGACGTCTAACATCTCCACTAAAAAGTTAGTGGCTATAATGTGGAAAATATAAACCATGGCATAATATGTCGTCACAACCACGTATTACTATGTCACTCACAAAAATTCACTAGAATGTGAGTGGCCACGAGGTGATTGTGGCAGTTTGTGTTCACTGGGTGGTTATGCATGGGCCATGGGGTGAAAATCAACATAGACGCAGATTGTGTTACTATAGTTCGTGTAAATAAAGGGTTTACCAATAAGAGAGGGTAGGCTTTGAAATGTCATTGCACCTATGTTTGAAAAGTTATCGTTGTCAAATTTGACAGTGGTGTCAAGTAAGTCTTTACATCTAATTATTATACATATACATATTTAAAGTAAATGAAAATGAAGAATTCGAGTTAGAATTAAACAAAAATAAGCACTATGATCCAGATAATTAAAAAAAAATAACATATACTTCTATGGCAAAAAAAGAAATATACAAATAGTTCATTTAAATATAAGTAGTATTAGAAAACATTTTGATGACCTTCTAATTTTTTTAGAAACATTTTGTTTAAGAGATCTAGATGTAATAGTGCTAGGTGAAACGTGAACTAATAACGATCTAAAAAATTATTACATACCTGGATTTACATCCATTCATAACAATAGTGAAAACAATAGATCTGATAGCGTTATAGTATATATTAAGAATAATATTAGGTTTGGAGTGGAACACACAGGCCCAGTCCTAGGGGGGTACGCGCCTGCGTGCGAGATATTTTTTTCCACCTCTTATACAGGGTGTCATTAGTTTTATGTTATGTCATTAAAAAACTGGCGAAGGGAATGACCAGATGAACAAAAAATCTTCTATAACTTAATTAAGCCTTCAGTTAGTAGAAAAACAAATAAAAGAAATTTTAATGAAACTGTATTAAAGTATTATTATAATTTAATAATATAGCTTATTTTTAATAAAAGTATATAAAGATATCTAGATGTGATTGGACCAAATTTTTTAATAAATTACCTCAAAATATAAAAGCACTTAAAAACATAAAAAACTTTATGTACTCTGTAAAAAATATATTCATGAAAATTTTGATGTGCTATTAAAGATTTTATAATATAACTATTCTAAAGTTAAGATTCCATATTAATTATTATGTCACCAGAATTTTTATTATGATGTTGATTTTTTTTTTACCTAAATGTTTACTAAATGTTAATATTTTAGAGATCAGTTTACATAGAAATAATGATAATGTCACCTGAACTTGTATTACTATATTGATTAGAAATAGGTATTTTTTCTTTTGAGAAATTTATATATCTACTTTTGAGTGTGCGCATGCAGATGCTTACATCTAGGTGCACCATGTACAAAATGACAAATGTAATAATGTGTAATTAAAACCA
The DNA here is from genome assembly GCA_963680705.1 of Rhagium mordax. Taxonomy (NCBI): domain Eukaryota; kingdom Metazoa; phylum Arthropoda; class Insecta; order Coleoptera; family Cerambycidae; genus Rhagium; species Rhagium mordax. The sequence continues at coordinate 33,165,578 of OY796662.1, forward strand.
GATTGTATCTATACTTTATTAATTCAATAAATTCAAATTCAAATTATGGAAAGGTACACGACTGAACAACGTTTGAAAATGCGAATGGTGCTGCAGTTACAGTCAACGGGGAGATATAACCGGTCAATGATAATCAAGTTTCTTTGGCCTAAACTGGAGGAAATGGATCTCACTGACATATGGTTCCAACAAGATGGAGCCATTAGCCATACAGCTCACGAAACAATAAACTTATTGCGAGAACAGTTTGATGGGTTCATCATCTCTCGAAATGGGGATTTCATCTGGCCACCACGATAATGACCCCTTTAGATTATTTTTTGTGGAGTTACGTCAAGTCGCTGATTTACACGAATAAGCCACGCACGGTTGCCCAGCTTAAAAACAACATTGTCCATGTTATTAGTGAAATTGAGCCTCATTTATGTGCAAAAGTAATGGAAAATTGGGTTAGACGCATACAAGAAACCAATCGAGCCAATCCACTATATTTTATATGTTTTAATAGTTTAAATTTGAATGTTACACAAGTTTTGCTAGCTTTAATATCGTGAGGTAATTTATTATATTCATTAACACCTTTAAAAAACAACGAGTTCATTGTACTTCTATAACTGGCTCTAGATATATGTATAGACATCATTCATATTTCGTGTAAAATGATTATGTACGTTCCGATGGTAATTGATGAATTCCATAAAATACGATGGTGCATGATTATTTAAAATTTTATATAAAAACGTCATTGTTAATAAGAAAAGTCTTTTTTGAACCGAGATCCATTGTAATGAGTTCAACATTATTAAAATAGGCGTGTAACGATTACATCCCAAAATAATCCTCATACCATGATTTTGCAGTTTTTGCAGTTGCGAAATTTTGTTTAAATTGAATTGAAATAATAATGACGAACAGTAATCAAAGTGTGGTAATAAAATGGACCGATATACTTGTTTGAGCAGATAAATTTTTTGAAATTCTTGAAAAAAAGTAAAGTTCTTTTGATATTTTTTTGACAATAGTAAGTAAGTAAAGTGCGCATCAAAAGATAGTAGATTATCTAACTGGAACCCAAGATATTTAATGTTAGTTACAATTTCAATCTTCTTCAGAAAATAAATTTTAAGCTTTGCTAAGACTATTTTACATAGACAATTTTCGCCAGTGTTAAATTAATCGCGGCAGATTGGACCCCGAGAATGGACCCCAAACCTTGATTGCTGCGGTGGTCGGGTGCCGGCCAGGTGGCCTCGACTTCATTGCGCAATAATACGAAAACTAGTAAAACTTGTAACAGACCACTCCCTCTTCACTCAAATAAGAGTAAGAGAGGGCTTAAAACGTTGCCTAGACCGGCTTTGTGGAATTAAAACATTTTTATATTATAAGTTGTGTGTATTTCTTATTGTATAATACTGTTATTATTACTAGGGGTGCGCAATAAGTGAAATTTATTATCGATTATCGATAATGGAGAAACAGCGATAACGACCGATTAATCGATAATTCCAATTATAATTATCAGTTATAATAATAATAATAATAATTCAATTTATTAGCTATAGCTAAATACAGGGTGTTCTAAAAGTAAGCGATTAAAAAGAAACCACATATTCCCGAGGTCAAAATAAATCGATTGGACCAAATACCAAAATGCTTCCTAAGGGAGCTACAGGCCTCAAAATGTGGGCCCCTGAAGACGGTTTTTATTTATTATCTCCGAAACTGTTCACGTTAAAGTAATGAAATTTTGCACATCCATTAAACTTTCTAAACCTAACAAAATGAGGTAAATATCATCTCAAAATTTTTACAAAGGGTGGGTCAAGCTGTAGGGGTGGGGGGTAAAAATTACCGCAACTTTTTTATTTGTAAATTTTTTTGAGTTTTGACTTCAAATTATGAATTGTCAGAGTTTTTCACAAAGGAAATGCCCTCTTGTGCAACTTCGATCGGAGGCACCGTTTTCGAAATAAATTCATTTTAATATTCAAATGCATGCTCTAAAATGATTAGGTAAGTGGACTAATTCGTTTTCGCGTCGAAACAAAATTTAAGAGCCAAATCAAACCAAGATTTTCTTATTTATTTTAACAACTGCTCAAAATGCTTAAATTTTGTTTCGACGCGAAAAGGAAAAAATTAGTCCACTTATCTAATCATTTTAGAGCATGCATTTGAATATTAAAATGAATTTATCTCGAAAACGATGCCTCCGATCGAAGTTGCACAAGAGTGCATTTCCTTTGAAAAAAGTCAAAACTCAAAAAAATTTACAAATAAAAAAGTTGCGATAATTTTTACCCCCCACCCATACAGCTTGACCCACCCTTGGTAAAAATTTTGAGATGATATTTACCTCATTTTGTTAGGCTTAGAAAGTTTAGTGGGTGTGCAATATTTCATTACTTTAACTTGAACAGTTTCGGAGATAATAAATAAAAACCGTCTTCAGGGGCCCACATTTAGGGGCCTGTAGCTCCCTTAGGAAGCATTTTGGTATAGAGGTAAGTTTGGTCCAATCGATTTATTTTGACCTCGGGAATATGTGGTTTCTTTTTGATCGCTTACTTTTGAAACACCCTGTATAATACATATTTTTTAGGAATTACTAATAATATAATAAGAAAAATTTCGATACATACACACAGATTAACTATACCAGATGCGAATGTAAGCGTGGCGGCCTGTCCAACGGTCCCCACTACTTCCATCCTCATATATGCGGAGGGTTTAGTACGAGAGCATTATCGTGACAGCATGTAGCAGAATTTACGGCGATATATTGTTAGTCCGAGCGTTCGGATTTTAAATGTCAAAATAGTGTCATACGAGTATACAAATAGAGATCTAAAAACATCAAAAAAACCTGATAAAACAAATAGAAAACTTACAATATTATCCCATTTGTAAGCATACAATTTCATATTTGTTTTAATAAAAAATATTTTATAATATATTTTTATTGTTTTTCTCGAGCGCTCAAGTGGTGCAACTAACTCGCATCCACAAAAATAAATATTAAAGTCTTGTGGTGCAAAAAGCATGCAACGTTACGAGTAGCCGACGGGCCTTTGTCTAATACGTGTGTCGCGGACATGAAAGGCACCGCGCGAAGCACTCGCATCTGATATAGTTAATCTGTGACATACAATAATAAACTAACACAGTAACATATTCAGTCATAAACAATTATGACTACCTTAATTAATATAAAAGACCTTATAAGTGTTTTAAAAGTAAGCGTAAACCTTCTGGGGGCGTAATCCTCGGATAAAAATAAGACAAAAAGTTCCTATCAACATAGGTTCGGAAATGCTTTTTGAGGAAGTTACGGCCCTTCGAATGGGGCACCCTGAAGACGGTTTTCCCGCAATATTTCCGAAACCGTTAACAATCAAATTTCAAAAATACATACACTGTATAAACTTTTGACGCTGAACTCGATGCTGAATTCAGAATTTAAAAATTTTAATCAGGGGCGTCACATACCGGGAAGGTTAAGGGCTAAAATAACCCCATTTTTTTTTCATTTTAGTTTATTAAGGTTTTCGTTGAAAATTATAAAATTTCAAAGTTTTCTACGTAAAAAAGGTACTCTTAGTTCATCTCGATAGAATGAACCGTTTTCGAGAAAATTGATTATGAAAAAGATACAACAGTCGATCATACAAACGTTTGTCATTGTTTTCAAGTAATTTAAAGTTTTACTGATACTGATTGTCATTGTAACATGTAATTTAATTTTGGTCCAGTCTAGTTAGTAAATATTAAAATTAAAAGATTCAATAAAACAAGAACTTTTTTTATTCGCTATTTAAACTGCCGTAACTTCCTCAAAAAGCATTTCCGGACCCATGTTGATAGGAACTTTTTGTCTTATTTTTATCCGAGGATTACGCCCCCAGAAGGTTTACGCTTACTTTTGAAACACCCTCTATAAATTAGATTCTGATACATCCTTTAACATGATCATAACATTTTGATTTAAACGCATTTAGGTTTTGGCTTACTTTAATACTATTTGGCAATTCGTTATATTCTTTAAGTCCATTGTGAAATAGGTCATTTTGACTATTTTTGTTATGTACTGTCGGAAGAAAAAAGTTATTCCTATTTCTTGTGAAGTGTTCATGAATGTCATATACAAATTTACAGTTTTCTAATAAATGACTAGGTAACATATAAGGCATTTACGATAATTGGAGCGGGTAATGTATCCTGGTACATTGCGGTAATCAGCTGTTTTATGTCAATACATCTACCGAGCTAAGAATTACCGAACGCAAAATTTCAAATATAACCTAAAGCATCACTTGACTAATTAATAAATAATTGAAAATTGAATTACTTTTTTATTTTATGCTTATTCATAAGTCCATACTGCTCGACAGGTCAAAATGGAAAGTAAAAAAACATTTATATGTTTTGCATATTTAGGTATACCTACTTACTTAATTCATTATACATATATATAAATGTTTCTGTCCTCATCTAAAATTACTTCATTATTTTCGTCAGTGATGGGTTTCATTTTTCTCAAATACTCACAAAATGTCATAAATTAAGTTTTTTTAATCATATTTTGAGGTTATACCGCATTTACCAACCGATGTAGTCGATCCATAAATTTTGGATCGGGTAGATGTAGTGAATACATTCGAAACATTTACCGAACGCGGTTCGGTAGATATGTTCTCATTATCGAACGCTCTGATACATTGCGGTATGTAGCGCTCCAATTATCGTAAATGCCTATTATGTAACATTTTATATATAAATATCATTGTGTTAAATTGAATTGTTTATTTAACATTAAGAATATTGACACAGTCTAACATTAGCATAATTTTTGTATATTTATCACAATGTAATATCACTATTGCCTGGTTTTGTTTTTTTTTTTAAATAAACTGATTTCAGAATTGGATAACAAAAATAATACAGGGTGTCCCGATTTTAAACCGACAAACTTCGGGTACAGAAAGTTCACATGAAATTATGACATACCCCTTCTAACATTTCTTCTCTATCGAGCCTCCTAACGGAGATACAGGGTATTGAAAATTCAATTTATTTTTTGTTTTTCTTTAATAACTTCCACAATATTAAAGATAGGGAAACCAAACTTGGTACACATAGTTAGGTTGTGAGGGTCCATCTTTGCTATGGTTCAGAGTTGACTGAGGCGCGCCAGTGGCGTGGGGTGTGGTCACGTCGACATAATTTTAAGGAAAAAAGTATGTGCACTAATTTTTTTCGCAATTTTGATCAGATTTTTATAATTCACGGTTAATTTTCTAAAAAAACTTGCTCATGTAAAATTTTGACAGACATTAGTTTTCGAGATATTTGCGTCTGAACAATACGATGCACCAAAAACACAATTAATTAATTAAGATAGCCCTTTCAAAATTATTTTCAATCTGATTAATGTTTTTCTTCTTTTGCAATGAGGCGTTTTTAAGGCCTTTTGCAAGTCCATATTATTTCTGTTAAAAGAAAAATTTGTTTGTTACGAAATTACATAAACAAATTATCAACATCCAAATATAAAAAAAATCAACACCCCGTATTTCCGTTAGGAATGGCTATAGAGAAATTTTAGAAGGGATATGTCGTGATTTCATCAGAACTATTCCCGACATGATAATTGTGTTTTTGGTGCATCGTTTTGTTCAGACGCAAATATCTCGAAAACTAATGCCTCAGTCAAAATTTTACATGAGCAAGTTTTTTTAGAAAATTAACCGTAAATTATGAAGATCAGAATTGCGAAAAAAATTAGTGCACATACTTTTTTCCTTAAAATTATGTCGACGTGACCACACCGCACGCCACTGGCGCGCCTCAGTTCAACTCTGAACCATAGCAAAGATGGACCCTCACAACCTAACTATGTGTACCAAGTTTGGTTTCCCTATCTTTAATATTGTGGAAGTTATTAAAGAAAAACAAAAAATAAATTGAATTTTCAACACCCTGTATCTCCGTTAGGAGGCTCGATAGAGAAGAAATGTTAGAATGTATGTCATAATTTCATGTGAACTTTCTGTACCCGAAGTTTGTCGGTTTAAAGTCGGGACACCCTGTATAGTGGAACAATAATTAAAATGTGGTTGGACTATTGTTTTATAAATAATAATTTTTGACCATGAACTAAGATCCTTTCCTATGCGTCCCATGATATTTAATTTTTTGTGCAATTTTTTTGTAGTATATGAAGCATGGTTAGAAAATGTTAAATTATCGTCTATAACTAGGTACTAAGTATTTAATTTCTTTCACTTTCTCGATTTTTGCTCCATCAATGATTACGTCAGTGATATTGTCAGTATTATTCTGATTATATCTACTTTTTATAAGCATGAACTTTGTTTTTTCTACATTATTGACTAAGTTATTATCATTTTCACCCATGAAATATACAGGGTGTCCCAGATTTACACGGACATAGTGAAATGGGAGATAGAGCACACTTTGCTGAGTTCAAAACACCCCTACACTTACCCTTGAAAGTGAATGGTTTTCGAGATTTTATGGTTCTTGGCCAATTATTCATACCGCCATATTTTCGGAATGGCCGCACATACCGTAATAAAATTTGGTAACCATATTACACTCTTTTAGTTCAATTAAAAGCATAATTTATTTTTGAAAAATTCGAGGACCACACTCGTTTTTTTTTTAATGTTGCTATCAGTGCTTCGAACAACACCCTGTATATCACTTATTGGAAACTGTTAGTAAACATTGAAAAAGACAATGGATCGGTGTGTAAAATAACGTCATAATATTTTATGGCACACTTACTGTTATGTTTTAATAAATTTTTGAAATTCTCATTTGACCAAATTTTAAATTCTACAAATAAAGTAGTTAGCAAACTATAGTCATTATATTGCTAATTTTCTGTACATGAACCGTATTTAAGCTTTTTTGAGCTTAAATTTCCATTCAAAATAACACAATCTATTTTACTCATAGAAAAAATTAAAATTAGCTATAAGTAGGCTTGTACTAATAATGTACTATTAAAATCAGTAGGTAACTAAAGACCTTTAGAAAATAATATTAAAACAATGAATTTTATAACATAAAGGTAGAAATACACACAAACAAATAATTTATTAAGTGACAATTCACAATGCGTAATATTAGAAAAAGAAATCTGGGACACCCTGTATAAGTGTGTCGTCTGCAAATAGTTGAATATTGCTATTTTCTATATATTTTACAATGTCATTTGATATATAGTATAAATAGATTTGGGCCAAGAACTGTTCCTTGAGGTACACCAAACTCTGTTTTTTCTCAGATGATATACTGTTGTTATATTTTGTCACTTGATACCTATCGACCAAATAATGATTTAACCATGTTAGCATAACATCCTTAAATCCCATATGCTGAAGTTTCATTACTAACAATTTTCTGTTTAAAGTTTCGAATGCTCTTCTAAAGTCCAAAAACACTGCACTAATAATTAATTTTCCTACGAGCGTGCGGAAAATATTACTTTTCCGCACTAGTGCGGAAAAACGTATTTTTCCGCGAAAGGAATTATATTTTTATTTGCATTTTTGGGTAATTTTATACAAATTTAATGAAATTCAATCATTTCTATTTATACTAACTCTTTTGAAGTAGCTCCTATAACTTTAAATATCAAAAAATCACGTAGCATATAGTCATGACTGTCTCATTTTGACATTTCTCAGTCACATAACAATTAACAAACGTCAAGTCAAACAGTAGCATCTTTTTAAAGTAGTCTAGTTTCTTAATTAAGTAAAAAATTTATTCATCATTTTTTTTTTTTCCGGTTTTTGGCCTTACGAGCTAGCGTTTTGGCCACTTATTCATCATGATCCTATTAAAAATATTGTTCCTAACACATGCGGAAACTGTCTTTTCCGCACTCCGCGAGTTCGGTCAACGGCAGTCGCGTGCGGAAAAGTACAACTTTCCGCACTTGTTAGGAAAATAACTATTGTTATTTCCATTTAGAGCAAGTAGTGTTTGTAATGCAGTCTACTTCCACGTAATTTACAATTTGATCGTTAACTACCAACTCTAAAGTTTTTTCATAAACTGGTACCATGTTTACTGGTCGAAATTCCTCACATTTAATAGTGTTAAGTTTATATGAAAATCTTAAAAAATTCAATCATACAAATATTATTTTTTCATCTGTACCGTTCACTAAAAATAGAACTCGAAATATTCGAATCTATTATCTAAACTTCGTGACTTCATTATGAAATTAAATAATGTAACAGAGGGTAACATGCAGTTCTATGAAACTAACAATCAAGATAATAATATAAAGGGTCGTACTATTGCCAAGAACCTGGTGGATTTAATTAATAACAACAATTTTCTATCAAAAACTCTGGTATTTGTTTCTACAAATGATTGTAATGACAATAAAATTTCCCCAAACTGTGATAGTAATAAGATGAGTGCAAGTGTAGGCCCTAAAAAAAACATGGATTGTGTAGTGATCGAGGACACTGATGACAGTATTATTTTGGAGAATTGGTTATCACAATCACAATCAGAAAACATAACCTTTAATAGTGCAGAAGATTTTTTATACCCGAGACTGTCTCAGTTATCGCTGATGGCATGAACGTTTCTTCAAATAATATTGTAAATAACTATAGTAAGTCATTAGAAATACATAACAGAAAATTGTCTGTCTGCCATCTAAACATTCGAAGCCTGCGTAATAAGGTTGATGAACTAATGGTGTTTTTGGAAGTTATCAATTTTCCAGATGTATTATGTATGTCTGAATGTCGTCTAAGTGAAGATGAAATAAAAATGACAAAAATAAGTAAATATGTGTTGACTGACTATTATAGTAAAAGTGAGGATACAGGTGGAGGTGTAGCAATATTTGTGCGTGACTGTTATAAATACAAAACTAAAAAAATTGTAGTTACTAGAATTTCTTCAAATTTTGAATATGCATCAGTGAACATTTATCTTAGAAAAGATCTAACTGTCAATGTAATCTGTGTATATAAGGTACCTACCTAAATACGATAATTATTCAATGTCCATATCTTTGAAAATTTGGAAAACCTCCTTAGTAAATTGAATACAGCGTATCCTGTATTTGTTTGTGGAGATTTTAATATTAATTTAGATATCAATAACTTAGATTACATTAAAAAAAAGAATGCTGATCAACTTGTGAATGTGTTCTCAATGTGGTTTAAAACAGTGCATATATGATTACACCAGGGTGCAGGGTGGCTCTAAAACAATTATTGATAATATTTTCTCCAATATTAACAATTCAGAACTGGCACCTGAAGTAATAAAGTGTGACCTCTCTGATCAATGCAAGAAGTTTGCTACAATTATGAAAGTAATATTCATAATAAGGAGAGTCAAGAAATATTTATTTGTAAAAGAGATTTGAAAAATATGTATAATATTGCATTTTTCAAACATCTTGTATCGATTGAGAAATGGGCTAATATAGATTTTTCTTCTAACATAGACTTGGCATTTACTAATTTTTTAAATAAAATTGATGAAATAATTGATATCACATTTCCACTTCATAATATTAAGTACAATAATTTAAACACTTCCTTGAAGATAAACGATAAAAAATGGGTAACTAGTGACATTATTAACGAAGGCAAATTTATCAGACAAATGTATAAATTAACTTTAGATAGTCCCGAAATAAAAAATTATTATAACCTATTAAAAAATAACCATAGAAACAATATAAATAATGCGAAGAAAAGGTACTATTGTTCAAAGATGGAGTCATCGTCTAACAAAAATATTACAGCTTGGCAAATCATAAAATAAATGAAAACAGTGGCAAAGCTGAAAATAAAAGTTTTCCTGACAGGTTTGTTAATAATAACGGTGTCATTATAAACTCAATTAATGATGCTGCACATGAATTTAACAATTACTTTCTTGACTCTATAAAAGAACTTACAGACAATATGAATATTAATGCAAATAATACGCATTGGTAGACTTTAATGCTATAGGGACGAGTTTAGGGGTAATAGATCATAAGATCAATGATGGTTACCATAATTAGATGTACTCGTATAATAGATTATTGTTTATAATGAAATGTTTATTTGTAAACAATAATGTGATGATTGTTTTATCAATTAATGGCAGGTTCTAATAAACTGTTCTAGTAATATGTAAAAAAAACTCTGCAGGTTTTGATGGTGTACCTACCTTGTTCGTTGCTTGCACATACCAGTGAATATTTAGCAGATCCACTGTGTAAATTAATTAATCTATCATTTATAGAAGGCACTTTTCCTTTCAGTTTAAAAAAAGCAATACCAATATTTACAAAACCTATTTATAAAAAAAAATGATAAGGAATTAATATCAAACTACAGAGCAATATCTCTACTCTCGGTCTTTTCGAAGCTTTTCGAATTAGCATATGCCAGTCAACTTAAAGTTTATTTAAATAAAAATAATATTATATCCTCTAGTCAAGTCAATATGGGTTTAGGGAGGGATACTCTACTCAAGATGCAGTAAATTCGCTCTATACTTTTTTGCTTGAAAATATTGACAAGAAGAAAAAGTGTGAACGTTTATTTTTTAATATGTCTAGAGCATTTGACACAGTGAACCTTGAAATGCTGCTCAGTAAATTGAGTGCCTATGGCATAAGAGGGGTTCCTAATTCATGGATAAAATCTTATTTGAGTAATCGTACTCAAAGAGTAATGCTAAAAGTAGATGGCAAATCACATCAATCTGATTATAAATTAGTTCCAACTGGTGTTTCACAGGGCATTACCCTAGGTCCAATTCTTTTTCTGATTTTCATCAATGATCTTTGCAGCTATTTGAAATTGACGAATGAGTTTCACGTTATTCAATTTGCTGATGATGTGGCAGTTGCATCTCTGGCAAATGATGTTCCGGAACTATCTCGAAATGCAAACATTTGTACCTCAGTAATGCACAGATATTGTAATGAATTTGGTTTGAAACTTAACGGGTCAAAAACTCAATTGTTAATGTTTTCCCATTTTACTTCCGATTTTAGTTTATTAGCTAAAACTGATCATTTAACCATAAAAAATAGTGACTCAGTTAAATTGTTAGGTATTTTAGTAGATCATAACCTAAATTGGTTTGATCATATTGACTCTTTAATAAAAAAAATGTCTATTAGAAGCTACATTATTTGGCAGCTTCGCCCTTATGTAAATCTAGAAGTGCTTAAAATGTCTTACTTTGGACATGTGCAATCATTATTAAAGTATGGCATTTTATGCTGGGGTAATTCTAGTAGAATAAATGATTTGTTCATAATGCAAAAAAAAATCATCAGAACCATGATGTTCAGGCATTCTACCATAGACTTAATAATACTAACCTATGGACGGAGCATTGTGCCACTTTCCGTTCGCCAGTGTGAGGACGCCATTGAAGATAGAGCGATATAAATTGAGTGCGTTGAACAAGGATAGTAAGATTTAAAACCATGTGACTGTTGTTTCCACAGTCCACAGTCACGTGGCCAAGTTACTTTTTTACACGGCGGATGGAAACATTTGGCCGAGATTCTTTATAAATATATTTTAGCACGTTGTAGTGATTTGTGAACTATAAAAATAAGTGCATCTCAGATATTTATGCATTAATAGGTAGGTACCTAAAGAAGGTTAAGGAACAAAATACATAACCTTAAACTCGCATCTATCGGCGTCTCTCGAGGTCTCGTCCTCATCATCTCTCTCTCTAGGCTCAGTCCATAGTATTATTAAGTCTATGAATTCTACATACTCATGCATGGACCTGTTTCCCTCTCTCAAAATTCTTACGCTTCAATCTTTATACATCTTATCGTGTTGTTTGTTTGTCAAGTCCAATATTAATAAGTTCACTTTGTTTACGGATCGCAACATAAATTACACTCTAAGAGGTACCAATAACATTCTGTTACCAAAACAACTAATGTTGCTAATGGTGTAACTATTATGCCCATTAAAATATACAATCATCTACCCAGTTACCTGAAAGAAATAACTTGTTTAAAATTATTTAAATCAAAATTAATAAAACTGTTGTTACAACACTCCTTTTACACACCAGAAGAATTTTTTAGTGCCACCCTGTAAGACCGACATCGATAATTATTTACTATATATTTTTTCTATATATATATATATTTTTTCTTTTTACACAATCATAATGCTTTTATACTTCTACACTTTTGTACTTTTCTAGTTTGTTTTTACATGATCATAGTGTTATCATATTGCACGTATTTGTTTATATCATTGAGATAGAATATAAGGAGATGCTATACGATATAAATAGGTAAGGAAATAACGGTACTACTGGGCGGAGCTTAATGTAGTAGCAATATGGCGGCTTTAACAGAGTTGGATTAAGCGCGTTCTCACGATTCGATTTTAGTTGGTCAACTTTCAACTTTCGTAATCAACTTTCGCTGAAGTTTTTGGTTCTTTTTAGACAAGATATTTAATCTAGTGGAACTAGTTTTATGGGGCTTATAGGTCCCTTTGAAGGAAAACTGCACTATTAGTTCAATAGTACTATTCCTACAGCTTCTTAATTGGGTGTGTGGATGATGGTGAATATGGAAAGTAAAACAATAGGCAAATAAGTAAATTTATCTTTAATTTATATACCCATGTTATACATTGTTTCAGAATACTACATAAATATACAGTACCCCAAGAAAAATTATTGTCAAATTGGACACAAAGACGATGATCGTATGTAAAGCGTAAAGTGTGTATTATATAGATAAAACGATCAGTGAATGTGTAACGCCCACACTCCTTCGAAGTGGTACGTACCAATTAGAAGATTTTCTCCAGGACTATATTGAATAACTGACACACCAGCGCATCTTCCTGTCGGAGTCCCTTGTGTATTTCGAACGGTTCCTATATTATGTCATTCTGAAGTTTAACTGCGGACGTGGTGTCGACCATGGTCATTTTAATCAGACAAATTAGCTTCATTGGTACTCCGAGTTCGTTCATAGCTGTGTGCAACTTCGACCTCAGAATGTTATCATACGCTGCTTTAAAGTAGATGACAAGTGGTGCATACCAGTGTTATACCAATGTCAAATTCTCTGGATTTTTCTAGGATTTGATGTAAAGTGAACATTTGGTTGGTAGTTGAGCGACCTGGTTTGAATCCTGACTGATATTCTCCGAGGTGGGCTTCAGAGAATGGTTTCAGTGTTTCATTTGGGTTTGTCCTCCCACCAGCAGCTCTTGAAAATGTTCTGTCCATCCATGTAGAATATATTTTTTATTGCTTATTAAGTTTCCTCCTTTGTCTCTACAGATATTAGTTCTTGGTCTAAAAACCTTTCTTGTCGCGTTTCATACGCGTTTCTCTTCCCTTCTAAGATGCTTGTATTTTTCTACCGCCTCCCTTTGTCCTACGCTGTAGCATGTATAAAGAACACTACCAATAATAGCATTTATATACCATAATTTTGTAGATACGGTTCTGTATATTGTTTATACTAACCTATGAAATGTTATTCCCGACATCTTTTTATCCACGCCGTCTCTGCTATAGCAGCTACGCACAGCACAAGACAAACTAACAAAAAATACTTAGATAGTTCTTAAAACACAAATAAAATGCTAAATATTGCTCAACATAAACTGACAACAAATGACACTACAGTTTGACATTTTTGACAAAAACGTTGTAGCAATATGGCGGACATGAAACCACTTTTGCCACATGATGCCGTCTCCCTATTATATTCTATCTCTATGGTTTATATACATATTTTCTGTTATACGTTATATGCGATTATTTCTTTTTTGTTTTTGTTATCTTTTAAATGTGTTTAGATTTTTTTACTGACTTGGGTTATCAAGAACTCTTTTCTGATAACTTCTAACTTATTTTGACCTTTTTCTATACATGTAATGCATGTCTACTGAAAAATAAAGAGATTATTATTATTATTATTATTATTTATTTTTTTTTTTTTCTTCCGTTTCCGAAAGAAAGTGCTGGACAGTCTCCCTGTGGCCTCCGACACCACACAGAGAGAGCGCCAGCGAATAATCTACAGCAACTCCCCACATCCCGCAGGGTTAGTCACTGTAGATTCCAGACTCGTGTGCTCTAAGTAGACGAAGGGATCCCAGGATGACCGCTTTCTGCATTTGACCAGCCAACCATTCTGCCGATGTTTGGCAGGCAGGCATGGTCTTCAATGCGGAGAGCAGCGTGGGCTTTATACCTCCGAGTACACCGATTATCAGGACGACCATTTTGACAGAGTAGCCTGGGTATAGCACTTGGAGCTCGTACCGGAGATCTCTGTATTTAGTCCGTTTCTCCTCCTCCTTCAAGGCGATGTTTGTCTCAGCAGGTGCTGAGAACTCGATGACATACATCACCTTGGTCTGATGGTCGAGGAGGACTATGTCAGGCTTATTGGCGTGAATTCGCCTGACAGTCGGGAACGAGTAGTTCCAGTAAATCCGGCATTTCTCGTTCTCGACAACGGACTCGATATCTCCGGGGACGTAAGGCAGCACTGATGTTTGGTCTATCTGGTACGAGTGCCGTAGATGGTAGTATAGCACTCGTAAAGCCGCGTTATGTCGTTGGATGTAGACCGAAATCGCATATTATTATTATTATTTTTTTTTTTTTTTTTTTTTTTTTTTTTTCCGTTTCCGGAAGAAAGTGCTGGACAGTCTCCCTGTGGCCTCCGACACCACACAGAGAGAGCGCCAGCGAATAATCTACAGCAACTCCCCACATCCCGCAGGGTTAGTCACTGTAGATTCCAGACTCGTGTGCCCTAAGTAGACGAAGGGATCCCAGGATGACCGCTTTCTGCATTTGACCAGCCAACCATTCTGCCGATGTTTGCCAGGCACGCATGGTCTTCAATGCGGAGAGCAGCGTGGGCTTCATACCTCCGAGTACACCGATTATCAGGACGACCATTTTGACAGAGTAGCCTGGGTATAGCACTTGGAGCTCGTACCGGAGATCTCTGTATTTAGTCCGTTTCTCCTCCTCCTTCAAGGCGATGTTTGTCTCAGCAGGTGCTGAGAACTCGATGACATACATCACCTTGGTCTGATGGTCGAGGAGGACTATGTCAGGCTTATTGGCGTGAATTCGCCTGACGGTCGGGAACGAGTAGTTCCAGTAAATCCGGCATTTCTCGTTCTCGACAACGGACTCGATATCTCCGGGGACGTAAGGCAGCACTGGTGTTTGGTCTATCTGGTACGAGTGCCGTAGATGGTAGTATAGCACTCGTAAAGCCGCGTTATGTCGTTGGATGTAGACCGAAGTCGCATAAATCGGGCATGCAGATAATAAATGCATGAGCGACTCCGGCGCCTGACGGCAGGTCCTGCAGTTGATATCAGGTACCTCTACACCCATCACGCGACTGCGATAGACCAATGTATTAATAACACCATCTTGGCAGGCCACAATGTATCCCTCGGTCTCCGACTTCAGCCCCGCTGACCTTAAAAATGCGAAGGTCAGCTCTGTCGATAAACCCAGTGCTTCTATGTTGTTATAGAAAACACCGTGCAGGGGTTTATCGACGTGCTGCCTGAACAGATTTCTCTGTTCGGCAGCTTTGATGTGGGCTGTCAGACGATTAGGCGGAAGCTCAGTGACTGAGTCACCTCGCCGGCCTTCTCGCCTGTAGTCGAACACGAGACCGAGTTCATCTGCGGCCCTCTGTGCTGCCCTAAACAATAAAGCGCCAACTCCCACAGCTTCATGATCTCTCACTAACTGTAGGAGTGGGTCCGAGCTCCTGATGACATTACATGCCATACTCAGTGCCACTCTGCCATGCATGCACTCCAGACTCAAGAGTCCTCGGCCCCCCCGTTGACGTGGGAGGTATACACGAGGAACGGACGATCTAGGATGAATACTCCTATGAATATTCATCATCTTGCGGGTATTCCTGTCCAATTGACGCAGCTCATCTACTCCCCATTTGACTACGCCAAAGGAGTAGAGCAGAATCGGAACGGCAAGCATATTAGTGGCAGACACCTTGTTCTTCCCCGAAAGTTCTGATGACCAGATCTTTCGGAGTCGGTGTCTGTACTTGCCACGGAGAGAATCCTTTATTTGGTTCACATCCTGGATGTGGCGTTGTTCCACACCCAGGTATGTGTAGGTCTCCCCGGCATCCAAATGTCGTAGGATGCTTCCGTCTGCGAGCTGCGCATCTTCGTGGAATTCCCCGCATCGTCCTCTCTTGAGGTGGACGACTGCGCATTTGTCCAACCCAAACTCCATTCCAATTGCCCGCGTGTATTCCTCGACCACCCTGAGAGCATTTTGAAGTTCTCGCTCTCCGGAGGTATAGAGTTTAAGGTCATCCATATAAAATAGATGGGTGACCTTATGCCTCCGGTTGCTGGGTGGCCCACACTGATACCCGCGGGTTTGGCGGAGTCCAACAGATAGCGGCAGCAGTGAGATGCAGAAGAGGAGCGGACTCAAAGAGTCACCCTGAAACACTCCTCTCTTAAATGTCACTAACTCTGTCGAAACTCGCTCGGCACCGGATGTTATGGTGAAGCGAGTTCTCCAAAGCGGCAACAGTTGTTCGATGCATCTCACTAGTGGTGCTGGTACCGCAAGACATCCGAGCAAGTGTAACAAAAGCTCGTGGGATGTTGTATCAAATGCCTTGCGATAATCAATCCAGGCCATTGACAGATTCCGCTTGTACTGCACAGAATCCTGTGTAATACAGCGGTCTATCAGAAGGTTTTCCTTGCAACCTGCCAGGCCCTTCTTGGCACCACGCTGTTCGTTTATCTGTTGGTAGACCGGATCAACAGACCTCAACATCCTGGTATACAAGATACGAGTAAATAACTTGTAGCAGGAGTTGAGGCAGGTAATCGGCCTATAATTTTTTGGGTCAGACAGATCCCCTTTTTGGGGATTAGCACAGTTCGCCCCTCGACAAACCAGTCCGGAATTTGCTGCCCCTCGTTCAACCATGAGTTGAAAACTCGGGCCAGATCGCGGTGGGTGGAAGGAAACTTCTTCCACCACCAGTTGTTTATACCATCTGGACCCGGGGCAGCGAAGTTCTTGGTTCCAACAAGTGCTTGTTGAACCTCTTCCGTACTGATTACCGGGCACACTTCGTCTGGCTCTTGTAAGACTCTACGACAGAGAGCCTCGAAGTGTGCTATAGCTGGAGTGTCATTATCGAATGGACTCGCGACTTCGTAGATTCCTTTCCAGAAGGCTTCGACATTATCAACAGTTGGCGGATTCTCGACAACACGCTGTGGCTCTTGGAACAGGCGAGACGGGTTTGTTTGAAACAATTTGTTTTGTTCCAAACTCCGCATTCGCCTGACCAAAGTTTTCTTAATAGCCATAAGCGCTCGAATCCTATCTAGACAGTGCTGCTTGATGGTCTGCAGCACTGTGCGATTTAGAGTGTGGTGTTGGCGTCTCAGTCCGGCTGCCACTCGCCGGACCTTCGGTGTAAATGGTCTACCTGCGACTATATAATCCACCACATTCTGGATTCGAGAAGCGTGTTGCCTTGCTGATCGAATTTTAGCTTCGATCTTCTGTACGCGCCGCTTAGCTTTCTCGACCCTATCAACTGCGCTTGCCAGGCGCTGTTGTGGGACGAGTTGCTTGGCGGCAGCGTACACCGCGCTGTTGATCTGCCAGATGTTGGCATCTTCTGGAAGCTCTTCACTAATCAACGAATCCATTCGTGCCAGGTCTTGTGGCTTTGGGTTAACCCTGGTGTTAAGGTTAACCCTCGTCCTTAAAGCGATATCGGTGTACTCGGGAGGATGTTCCTCGTCAGGTATTTGCCGCGGTGGAAGTGCGGCAGGCACTTCCTCACGCTGACGAGGTGCCCTTACAAAACCTGATCTGCGCAGGAAGGATACTTGATCTCTCAGATGTTGCTGAGAGAAGGCGCGATACTCCGGGTGCATACCGCACCACAACCGGTGTAATCGCGCCATGTACCCCCTGCGCTCAGGCTCGCTGCTCTCATAGCAGGTCAGCAAGTCATCCCTTAATTCCCTCGTCCACCTAAAGCGTCCATGTCCAATGCGTAGGTCGTCAACGTTGAGACCGTCCGGTGAGGCCCCTCCCATCTGTCTCTGACCCCCATCCGGTTGGGGTCGATTGTGAGGGGCCATTTCTGGGGTCTGTGGAACCAGAATAAGGGGGTTTCAGGGTGGTTAGCCCTGAAACCCCACGTCCGACATTTGTCAGAGAGGGTTGCCCCTCTCTGTCCAGGGTGCACCGCGTGGAGGTTGCCGGCCCGGTTTCGCACCCCGGCCCGGTTATTATTATTATTATTATTATTATTATTATTATTATTATTATGTTTTTTATCGATATATCAGTATTTATCGATATATCAATATTTATCAATACATCAATAATTTTCGATACAACAATAATAATTATCGATACTTATTGTTATTGATAGATAATAAATAAATAAATACACCACATGTAATTACGACCCCCTTTATCCCAGAAGGCTGAGCCTTGTGCGGGAGGGGGCTACACATTTAAAGACAAGGGACACACATCCAATATCCGTGTATAATGGAAAAATCCCTCTCACAGTATTTTCCATTGCCACGACCGGGATTCGAACCCGGGACTTTTGGGTGAGAGGCAGGTACTCTACCATCTCGACCATCAGTCATATAAAAGATACCTATACATATGCTGGGTGATTCATATAAAAGTCTCCAGGCAGCTTATGTGGTAACAAAAAGAGATATATATTTTTTAAATATTAAAGTCTCTTATCGATATTGTAATGTTTTTTATGACAAAGAAAGAGAATGGTAAAAAAATATCCTCGTCGTTAACCATATTTTAGAAGTAATTTATAAGTGAACTTTAGCCCAAATCTTGAACAATGGAACAATGGAATTTCCTAGCCTTATTATTGAGGTAAAGAACAATTTTAAAAGTTGGTACTTAATATATTATACTCAGCATATTTTTCCGTAGATTCAGTATCCGGTGAAATATTGGACCTCAAGGGAATGCTCAACAACCCATTTTGAGATCATCGCTGAAAAGAGAATTGAAATGTGTAATAATATACAGGGCACCTATCTCAAAAAATTAACAAAATTGGTGCCATTTCTGGCTAAACCGGAAGTCGGATGAATCGTCCCATATGTTTGTATAACATCTAAACATAGTACTTAGGGGGTGTATTGTTTCAAAGTTGGATGGATTAATTGCAAATTTTTTTGGAAGTCTTTGTAATCGGGACAGTATTGGTTCGATATCCGTTTTCTGATATAATAAGTGGTTGGAGGGATTGTGCAAAGGGTTGTTAGGGTGTCTAATCTTGGTGATTTTCCATATTTTACTATATTTGTTATATCTTATAATTTTTTATTGTATAATCGTTAATTAATATTCTTCATGTTTTATTGATTTTTTTTGTAGTTTTGATACATTTTTTTTATTATTTTTGTTTTGCAAAAAATTTAATTGAACTTCGATATAAATCATAAATTTCTTAAGAAAAATTGTCATTCCTGCCGGTAACGATTACACATTACGGAACCTTTGGTACCTTTTAACCCTACTAAATAAAGATTTCTGAATATCCGGGTGGCCCATATCATAATATTTAAAAAAGAAAAGTTATTTTGAAAAATGTGATATTAATGAGCACCCTGTATAATGTATTATTGGACATATTGACGTTTTCGTATTTTTTATATGAATTACATTGGAACAAAAATAATTTTAACATATTCGCAGCCATCTAGATTGACAACTAAAATTCGAATTATTTTTCGCGCAACCCTGTATAAATTGTTCAAAATAGTATAAATATATCCAAAATGTGATCTTTATTTCAAAAATGTGTGGTCCATTTAGAAAATATTATTGGGGCCATTTCTGGTGAAACCGGAAGTGACAAATATGGCGGATAGGTCTCAAAAAGTTGGAAATCTTACCTAATTTCACCATACAAAATTTTATCCCGATATCTTTGAAAACGAGGAAGTTATAGGAGTGGCCCACTATTCGTTTACACCCGGTATATTTAAATTTTTTTAAAAATATCAATCAATCCAAGACAAGGTTTTTTCGCTTTTGAAAAAATATTAATTTTTGGAAAAGTTACCAGCACTTGAAATTTTTTGAAAATTTACTGCCCGGCCATTCTCATTGCATCATTGCTGGAGGTCATCAGTTTGAATATTTCTTATCATTTCAATAATCGTTTTTTAGCGTTGACCGGGTCATATGACCAACGACCTTGGTCAAATATATACAGGGTGATCTACCACGAGTGTGCCAAACTTCAGAGACTGGTAATTTATCAAAAATAAATGAACTTTCATTAATAAACATATGTCCTAAAACGCATAATAAGGGAGCTACAACCCCTTGAAGGGGGTTGATGAATATCAATTTTTCGATTATAAGTCCGATATGGTGGTGATTAAAATAATGAAATTTTCATACATTACGGCCTCGAGGTAGGCGCATAAAATTACAAATTTCGTAATTAACAGCTTGCTTTATTGAGGTAGTTTTGGGGGGTGAGGGGTAGTTTTTTACCCCAAACTTTTTTTGACGTCACTTCCGAATCAAAACTTTTACATAACATTATTTCCCATGCAATGACTCAGAAAAAAGTATTTTTCAAAATTTCTGTCACACCAGCCGTTTTTGAATAATTTGCGTTTTCATGTGAAATATGCAAAACTTAATTCGATCAATCTTCAAATCAAGTGGCTTGAAGTCACCTATGTTTAAAAACAATTGATATTTCTGATTTGTAGTATTATGTCATTTACATTGCTTAAGCGAAAAATTGATATTCATCAACCCCCTTCAAGGGGTTGTAGCTCCCTTATTATGCGTTTTAAGACATATGTTTATTAATGAAAGTCCATTTATTTTTGATAAATTACCAAGCCTCTGAAGTTTGGCACACTCGTGGTAGATCACCCTGTATATATTTTAGCGTTTTGGTCAATAGTTTTCTAGCCTCTTCAAAGGTCTCATTTTTTCAAGCTGTTCATGAATTGATTGAACAAGCTCTGGAGCTTGTTAAAGTATTTGGTGAAAATGCTGTCGTGCTGTCACTGCTTTTAGGTTAGTCTTATCTTATGTATATGGCAGGGAGTGTCAAGACTGTCAAGATTTATATTATGCAATAGAGCTATAATAGGGTTAGAAAATTGTCTAAAATGAAACAAATTAATTCTACTGGATGAAAATAACACAAAATATACAAAAGTGGTAGATGATCATACATATTAAAGAATTTATGAAGAAAATCGTAGGTAATCTAAACCTATTTCATTATCAACGTCAATTCTTGTAAACAAATAGGTCACGTTAGCAAAGTACTCTGCAAGGTTAATTTCGTACAGAAAATGTGAGGTTAAGGAAGACCGAAAATCACAAAACATACATTTTCGCGCTTTGGTCGTATGACCAAAACCAAACCGACAGTGTAGTTGACCAGGCATTGACCAATAATGACCGAAATCTCTTGACCTGGTCAACGCCAAAAAACGACTATTGTCTTTTACTAAGGGTATGGTCCGATATTCACCACAAATTTGGTTTCGCGTTCCGAAATTATCGGTTACTGTCTGATATCTTAAAAACCGGTTACTTTAGGAACGCGGTTCCTGAAAAAACGGTGACTTATCTGTCAACCAATCTACCGATCTATTTTTACCGGTAACTAGTGGTTTGTATATGTCAAACGCATGCAAACGTCAAACATTGTTGTTTGTCGTGAACGGACTCGGAGTGTATTATTATCCATAGATAAAATATTTATATAATATAGCAATTATCTGTAAACGCATAAAAATGGTAAATAAAAATGTTAAATTAATAATTTGTTGAAGGTATCTATCTGTCTGGTCCGAATTGAACCAAGATTTCAGGTTACCATCACTAACCGCTGTCAAAATCCGTGGTTTCTGCTGGTTCCACTTTGGTGATTATCGGACCATACCCTAAATAAACAGTTTTGGTTGACCCTGTAGAAATAAATATTTGAGCAATTATACCGTTGGATAGATAGCTAGGGGACCTTTTAAATGAGGTGTCTCATCTGTTTGTATTTAAAAAATTAGTCGATTATGTCATTACGCCAACCCTGGTAACATAACGTCTCTTACATGTATGTCATGACATGGCCCTCAAAAACTAAAATTGATGTGTTTTAGGATTTTTTTCAAGTCGTTTATTTTTGAAATAATGAATTTATTCCATACATTTGCATCATGTTGTAGGTCTTATATGTTTTAAATTTCGAACATCGAAAATTCACCAGTCGCCACTGCTAGACACTTTCTTCTTCCTGTGTCTTCGATATACTCAGGGATGGAACGGCAACAGTCACATCCTGCAGGGTCGGTATAAATTCTAAAATCGTGTGCCAAAAGTAAGCGGAGGGACCCTATAATATAAAACGATGTTAAATTTTAATTTTGTACAGTGTGTTGAATATTTTATTTAATATGCAATATAAAAACGCTTTTATTAAATCTTGTTTAATAAACATTAATTGACATTTGGTTCTGTATCACAACTTTATAATGGGCTTTGTTTTTGTAGCGGTTGGTATTCCTTTGTAGATCATTAGAAATAATCGCTCGGTAGTTTTCAACAACTTCCAGTATTTAAAAACAGCTGATCGATTACTTCTGATATTCTGATTCATAAACGATCACTACCCGCTGTAGAAACAAAGTTCATAAAATAATATCAATAATATAATAAAAATGGGAGGATTTGAATTTTCGCGGGGATTTATTACTTGCGCCACCTACTTTCACCTTCCACTCCAATCGACCAATTTAGCACTGCGGATTCAATTTTAACACGTACTTGCGCGTCTCAGGAATGTCTCTGTTCATACCAACAGAATTCCGATTTTCCAAAGCCTACTCTAATTTAAATAAAGTGTAAATGACATGTAATTTTGAGTTCTTTTGTATTATGTAACCATTACATTCTGTCATGTGTTATATTTTTACTATTATAGCTGTTAGTTTTATTTCTTAAATATGTATATAATAAACTAGAGAGCATAACTATAGCGCCACCCCATATTTTGCAGTGTTTGTCCACTTAACATTACCAAGGTTACCAAGGACTTAGGAGGTAAGAAAGTACACTAAAAGAGGGTAATTAAACAAGTCTTAGTTATGTTTTAAGTTTTTTTTATAAAATTAACGCATAAATTAAGAAAACATCCTGAATTTATTGGTGCATAACTATAGCGCCTATTGGATAAAACTCAACAAAACCACTAACAAACAAAAATCAATAATGTGTAACGTCTCCATTTTTACGAATGACTTCAAATATTCTATTATTCATTTGGAGGACAGTCCACCAGGTTATTTAAGACTTCAGGCTCCAAATTGACCCAAATCTCTTCTATGGCAGTCTTGAGTTCACGAAGAGTATCGTACTTCTTATTATTGGCATACAGCCGTCGAACAATAATTCCCCAGAGGTTTTCAATTGGATTTAAATCCGGCGAGCATGCTGGCCACTCCAATAAATCAATTTCATTCTCAAGGAACCACTCCATGGACTCTCTGCTAACGTGAATTCGAGCATTGTCTTGCTGGAACTTGAAATCAACATTGTTGTTTTCATTTAAAAAGGGGAGCAAATGATCTGGAAGCACAGCAGTATATTCTCTGCTATTCATACGTGTTGATGGATAAGCTAGGGTCAAAACATTTGCTCTTGTAAAGGCACCCCACACCATTAATGTTCCTCCTCCAAAATTGCGCTTTGTTAGAATTTCAGGTTCTTTTCTCAGATCGCGCCAGTAGCAATTAAATCCTAGAAAGTTTAAATTATTTAGAAAAAAATCATTTTAGGTGATCTTTTCTGATGAAAAAAAATTTAAACTTGATGGTCCAGACGGATTTAATTGCTACTGGCGCGATCTGAGAAGAGAACCAGAAATTCTAACAAAGCGCAATTTTGGAGGAGGAACATTAATGGTGTGGGGTGCCTTTACAAGAGCAAGTGTTTTGACCCTAGCTTATCCATCAACACGTATGAATAGCAGAGAATATACTGATGTGCTTCCAGATCATTTGCTCCCCTTTTTAAATGAAAATAACAATGTTGATTTCAAGTTCCAGCAAGACAATGCTCGAATTCACGTTAGCAGAGAGTCCATGGAGTGGTTCCTTGAGAATGAAATTGATTTATTGGAGTGGCCAGCATGCTCGCCGGATTTAAATCCAATTGAAAACCTCTGGGGAATTATTGTTCGACGGCTGTATGCCAATAATAAGAAGTACGATACTCTTCGTGAACTCAAGACTGCCATAGAAGAGATTTGGGTCAATTTGGAGCCTGAAGTCTTAAATAACCTGGTGGACAGTATGAATAATAGACTATTTGAAGTCATTCGTAAAAATGGAGACGTTACACATTATTGATTTTTGTTTGTTAGTGGTTTTGTTGAGTTTTATCCAATAGGCGCTATAGTTATGCACCAATAAATTCAGGATGTTTTCTTAATTTATGCGTTAATTTTATAAAAAAAAACTTAAAACATAACTAAGACTTGTTTAATTACCCTCTTTTAGTGTACTTTCTTACCTCCTAAGTCCTTGGTAACCTTGGTAATGTTAAGTGGACAAACACTGCAAAATATGGGGTGGCGCTATAGTTATGCTCTCTAGTTTATATTTTTAAACTATAGCTCTATTTGACGTGCTTTACACACTTTTTAAACTTTTAAAATATCTATCTATCTAGTCAGTGTTACCTACTTATTTTTAATTTTTTTCATCTAGATTACTTAACTGAACCTCCAAAGTATTACCCAAGAGACATAAATCGTCCCAATTTAGGATGCCGTGTTTTGGTACAAAGAAATGTTGGCAAGCTAGTTGGAGCAGTATCTAGAGAATTGACTAGTTGGCAAGAGGATGTTCGAGTGAGATGCAGTCAGTTACTGTGCGTCCTAGCGCTGCACGCTGAAGAGGGATTAACACAAAATTTACAAAATTTGTTACCAGCTATGTACTCAGCAGCACGAGACGATGATTTAAGAGTGGTTGTTAATATTATTCAATCGAGTGAAATTATTGGCCACTTCGTGAAGTATAGCACATGGTCCAAGTTTGTTTTGCCTGCCATCGAAGATGGCTCTCATTATGGACATTTAACTGTATTAGCCGGATTCATTAAAGGTTCTCCAAAAGAATATATTAATGAACATGTGGAAGAAATTAGTAAATTACTTGCTGAGGATTACATTTGCTGTAGCAGAAAGGTAACAAATTCATAATTTATTCATATAGCTTAAGAGCCAGCGACTGCCAGACTTACGTTATGTTAGCAAGCTTTTATATTCAGATATTCTATGGGGATTACGAATTTTGGCCGTCAGTTCCTTTGGCACCCTTATGCTTTTTTAGTTGCAAGAAATTGAAAAATTGTAAAACACAAAACCTTCAAACACTATTTCCAAACGAAAAAACGTCGCCGGGGGGCCGTTCTGGTAAGATATCCAAGGTAGAGGGTCCAACTTGGAACTACATCGTGAATTACACGATTTCGCTCCGGTTTTCGGCTCAGGAGGAGTGAACGAAAAAGTGCAATTTTTGACGTCTATCGTCCTGAAAGCAGCGGCTGTTAAGTCATTATTGTTTGCAAAAAAAGGGAGCGGGACCATGCAGTCCACAATGCAGTTCCAAGTTGGACCCTTTATTTCTTACCAGAACGGCCTGCGACATTCTTTTGTTTGGAAATATTGTTTGAAGTTTTCGTGTTTTTGCAATTTTTTCAATTAAAAAAAGCATAAGGGTGCCAAAAGAACTGACGGCCAAAGTTCGTAATCCCCATTCCGTATGTAGTGATTCAGGAGCATTCATTACTCCCTCTAATTTCGTCATTAAAATAGACCAAAGATTTATCTGGTATAATAAATCTCCATAGAGAAAACTATTTGTTTCAAGTTTATAAAAATTAAATTTTACTGTGATTTATTGGCACTTTAAAAGACATATTTTAAGCCCTAAACTCTGTTTTTTTTTCTATAATACTTGTCAAAGTGTTACAAAGTTGGTAGAAATGCTGCCTAAACCGTAGGAAATTTCGGTGTTTACTGTGCGTGTTCGGTAATGACATAAATGTCATCAAAGTTGTCCCAATGCGTTCGATTATTGGAGATTTAGACGAAAAAAGTAAATCTTTCCCGTTCAAATATTCTGGAGACCTGATAGACGTCCTCGATTTAGGTAAATTTTTGTAAAATTCGTAAGGAATTCCATGGGATCCTGGAGCTTTTTTATTGCGACAGTTATTTAACACATCATAAATTTCAGCAGTACTAATTGGGCAGTCAAGTTTTGGATGGGACGCGTCAAAGAATAACGTATGATCTATAACTGTGGGAGGATATATGTCCAAATAAAATGTCTCCCAAACTTCTACAGGCAGATTTGAATTAGTTGTAGTGTTACGAATTTTTTTTATTGTTGCCCAAAAACTTTTTGAATCCTTGCAAGTGGATAAAGTATAGCTGAAACTTTATCCACTTTAAAATAATTTAGTCTTTTGTTCTTTAAAAACGTTTTGTATGTTTTTTGGCTTCAAGATATGCGTTTTTATTTTGTTCAGAAAAGCTAGTTTTCTTACATAATTTGAGTGTGCGTCTTAAGTTTATTTTTGCGGTTTGGCAGTCAGAATCAAACCACGGTGCATTTTGTTTTCCTCGTGCAGTATGGGAGGGTTCTTTGATTAAATTAAGATTGCTAGCTACTGTATTAATAGTTGAGCACATGTTCATGTAGGAGTCTTCAGCTGTACCTAAACGGCCTACATTATTGGAGTTCTGCATTAACAATTTGTATTGTAATACAAGATTATTAGACCATTTAACACGTTAACGGTTACATTATTTTGGCGAGAATTTCATTTTGGGTTGGGATTTTTTTTTTCCCGATTTTATAATTTAGTGTTTAGATATATTAAATAATGGGTATAGAAACATATTTCAGGTGTCTGTTGAACTGTCTGACACAAAAAAAATGGCGGTCCCTAGGGACCGCCGAAACCTGGTTGGAATTAAGTTCCGTCAAAAGTCAAGCGGTCCGTAATGGCGGTCCCTTTTGCAGGTTATAAGTCGTATTGTTTGAAGTGCGCCGTTCGCTATTTATTCATTATAACGTTATATACGGTTACAAATGCACGTAATATGTCGTCTAGAGCAAAAAAAATATTATCCTTAGCTTTATGTTGAGATTACGAAGGCCAACCTCATTATTGTTTACCCTGTTTATATAATTTTTAGATTTACTTTCTATGTTTCATATATACTTTGTATTTTAGTGTCTGCTGTTTTTTTATCAATATTTTATATTTTTCTGTGCGCACTTCTAACAAATAAATGTATTCAAAAAATAAAATTGACTTTTCAAAAAAAAAAAAATTGTAAAAAAATCGAAAATTGCGGTATTGGAAAGTTAGCACCGCCCGGCGTTTCTGTGGGCCGATAGCGGTCCCTTCAGTATATTAGACGCTATTTAAAAGCGGTCCCCGAGCCTACATGGCAAGATTTGTTACTGTGCAGAACGGCGGTCCAATGGCCCGCTGTAACCCATACGGAGATATCCTTGGCGGTCCATGGGGCCCGCTGTAACCGCCAACGTGTTAAGAAAAGAAGGTGATTATCTCACGATTAAGTCCATTTTGTTTTAGGGTTTAGCAAAAAGATTAAATAATAATAATAATAAAAGATATTTATTGGTCATATATACATTTACAAATTAATATAGCTACAACATACACTATCTAATATAACTTGACATATTTTACATATTTATAATATAACCAAAAGGCCATCGACCGAAGTCCTTCAGCCTGTAATTTTATTTTATTTTAGATATAAAATTTTTAAACTATTAAGTCTAAGGGTAAATGAGAATTTATATTTTTACAAAAAAAGAAAAAAAAAAACAAAAAGCTTAAATATCATCACTATTAGTTTCTTGTTCTTGTAACGAAAGTAGAATTTCATACAAAGTTCTCTCGGGGTATCGGTACCTAGGTCTCTGGAGTGTACGAGTTCTCATGAGAGGATTCAGGATTTCAAAGTTCTGGGGACGCTGGGCAAATCTAGTGGACAGCATATTTAATCTCTCCTCAATCGTTTTGATTTTGACCTTGTTGTAGAGGTATGCATTTGAAGGTTTGTGAAGAGGATTACTTGGATGTCTCATTTTCGTGATCGTTCTCAGCACTGTGGTTTCGGCACATTTAATGCACTTTATAACATTCTTGCGACAATTTAAGTACAGGGTGTGTCCAAATTTTAGCAGCAGAATGCAAAGAGATTCCCTCTTTTTTATATGTTAGAGATCGGAAATATTTGGCGCGAGTTAACATTCTTTTTTTCAGAGACTTTACATGTTTTTTCAGATTGCATTTGTGGTCTAATTCTATACCCAGGTATCTTGCGGAAGCTGTAGCCTGTATTCTTTGGTTTAGAAGAGTAATGGTAGGCGAATCATTGGACAGTCTATGGTTAAAAATCAGAAAGTATGCTTTGGAGGGATTTAATTCAAGTCTCCATTTTTCAAACCATTTCTCAGTGTGGTTAATGGTAGTTTGAATGTTCTCGATGGTTTTTCTTAATGTTTTGTCTGCGGTATCTGGTGGTATCGTCTGCGTATTGTAAGAAATAAGAATTGTTATCAATTCGGGGTGGACGAATATCATAACAATATAAGTTATACAAAATCGGAGATAAAGGAGATCCTTGTGGTAAACCTTGTTCTGCGATAAAACCCTCTGACATACAGTTCTTAATTTTAACATGAAGTTTCCTCTCCTCCAAAAAATTTCTTATTAAATGGATCAAATATATCGGGACTTCTAGTTTGTGTAGCTTGTACAGTAGACCCAAATGCCAAACACTGTCAAATGCCTTTTTAATATCTAATAATACAGCTGCTGATTTCATGTTATCCAATTTGGCTGACTGAATATTAGAGATAAGAATAGTAAGCGGGTGTAGGGTGGAGCACTTTTCTTTGAATCCAAATTGATGAGTTGGAATTTTATTTCCAACGCAAGAAAGAATTCTACCTTTTATGATTTTCTCGAAGAGTTTGCCAATAACTGGTAATAGTGTGATCGGTCTGTAGTTTTCGGTAAGCGTGTGATCTGTATTGGATTTGGGAATTACAATTATTTGTCCGATTTTCCATTCAGAAGGGAAATACTGATGTTTCATGCAAAATTCATACATTTTGATGATATAGAGATGTATTTCATAATTTAGAGTTTCAAACAGCACCCAGGGAATATGGTCAATACCTGGGGCTGAATTTTTTTGTTTATCCAGAATATTGAAATATTTCTCGTCATTGATATTTGTGTCATTATTAATTTCCATTTGTCCAAAAAATTGATTCTGCCATTCCGATATAGAAATAAATGTCTCTTGGTCAAAATTTGGGTTGTTATTATGTGCATAAATTTTTTTAAAATGTTCAGCAAAAATTTTTGTTTTCTCATTGTCTGATGAATGTACCGAACCATTGTCCACGATGGCTGGAATGTGAGGCTTCTCTTTGAATTTCGTTATTTTATTAACCTGTTGATAAAAATTCCGCCCTTGAGACTTGTTGATCTCCTTACATACTTCTAACCATTTTGAGGCTTTGTATTGCTGTATGATGTTATGTATATTTTTATTAAGTTCATTAAATGTTCTTTTGAAATTGGGATCCTGAGTTTGTTTATAGTCTCTGTAAATTTTTCGTTTTTGCTTTATTAACCTTATTATGTAAGGAGGTAGCTGATGAGTGAAGTGTTCATGGACAGTAGTGTGACTTAAGATTGAATCCTGAAGCCTCTCATTAAATAATCTTATGTCTTCGGACGAGTTGGGACTGTACTCACCAATAAGGTTAAGCATCTCTTGGTTGACTTTATCCATGTCACATTTTTTATATAAGTGAATTATTTTTTGTTTAGGTGCTGAGGTGTCTGCTGGTAAGTGTAAATCAAAATCAAATTTTATCGACAAATGGTCTGAGCCAACATCTGGAATAAGTTCAATTTTTACGAAGTTGTTTGAAATATTCTTCGTAAAAAGGAGTGCATCTGGAGTTGAATCATTGTTGTTTGGCATAAGAAATGTTGGGGAAATAATTGCTCTTTCAAAAGAAGTATTGTTGAGAAAAGAGTTTATTTGCCTATTTTTAACAGCATTGAAATTAAAGTCTCCAACAATTATAGCAAATTTGCATCTTGAGGCCATATTGAACAGATTTTCTTCAATATTTGATGTTGGATGGATGTAAACCAAGAAAATGTGTAACAGATCTTTTAGGAAAGGAATGGTGAAATGTGTGACTTCATTTAAAGGGTTGTTAACTCGTGGAGAATTAGCTTTCCCCATTTTCAGAGACGGGTGGACTTGAATGAGACTGCCCCCCCTAACGTTATTATTTACAACATTACCATTCCGTTGTATTATACTCCAGTCTCGGTATTTCGTGTTAGAATCGTCTTTAGTTTTGCTCTCTACAAATAGAGCACAATTTATATCTAAATTCTCTATTGTGTTGTTGATCAAGTAACTTTTAGGTGTATAGCTATTAACATTAGTGTAAAGGATTTTAATCATTCGTGAGGACATGAACCTGCTGTCTTCCCTGTAGTGGTTCTGTGGGAGAATTAAAGTCATTAACAACATGTCAAACATTAAAATGTATATTTTATTGCCCACAAATGAGACTGACGTTTCGATTTGGTATTCCTGGATGAACTTTTTTCTCAGCTTTTCTATCAATTCTGCTCTATTCACGTATTTTGGTTTGTTTAGTTTGTTAACAAAAGTATTAATAATCGTATCGTGAATTGTTACAGGATTGTGAATTCTAGATTTTTTCTTCGCTACGCCCTCGATTTCATGTGATTTCTTATTCAGCGTTTTGACTGGAATATTAGGGATTCCTTCTATTGGTTTTGTGGGACGCTTTGGACACTTAAAGGACCATGCCTGATGGTCCTCAGAGCCGCAGGCGTTACATTTTGGAGGCAGGGTACTTACATTTGATTGTAGAATGATTTTCTCCACATTTCAAGCATTTAGGGGCAGCCTTACATTCACTCGTAGTGTGATTAAATTCAAAACATTTACTACAGGGCAGAGGGGCCGGCGCCGGTGGGCAGCTTGGGTAGACAGCATAATGTCTATTTTTATAGAACACTCCTTCCTGTAATAATTTTTCATAGGCTTCTAAATTGCTGGTAATGATTCTGATCATATGAGTTGGTCTATTATCAACTTTGGCAACTATTCTTTTGCAATATCTGTGTGGTACCCCTTGATCTGTTAAGAATTGGCTAATTTGAATGTCGGCTATCTCGGCCTCAACTGATGCGATAATACAAGAGTAGGACTCGTTAAATTTTATTGGTTTATGAGGGGAAGTTAATTTATATTGTGAGGTTTCTTCATAAGCGGTAATTTTTTTATGATTCTTCAGATTCTTTAATGTGCTTGCTAGAATTGCTTTTGGAGTATCACTTTTAAGAAGGAAGCCTTTTTTTGTTTTTAAAATGACATCTGCATTTGAGGGTCTCACTGACTCCCAAAGATCTGCCATTTGTATTCTGCTGGTTATGTTTTCATTATTTATATAAAATAAGTTATGAAAGTGTTTATTGGAAATTTCTCTCATGACTGAAGAGTGTTTTCTCTGTTTTCTTGTAACGGTGGTCCAACCTGTATTTTCCTGTTCATTTTGCTGGTCTTTGTTTTTTGACGTGGAAGGAATTTCATTTCTTTGTGGAAGTTTTTGTATGTTGATAGTGATTGTTTTTGTGTTTGGTAATTTATCAGAGTGAAGTTTTTTAGTATATCCAATAATTTCATGTACTTGCTCTTGGCTTAATTGTCTGATGTTATTCAATAGTTCTTGCTCATCAAATTTCCTTTTTCTGTGGTTGTCATCAGTATCAGATATCTCCATAGTTTCAACATCTATTCCATCACTTGCACTTTGCATAATTTCAGATTCGAAAACTTATCTGTTCCAAAAAAACTTTATACACTTGAGAGCTCAAAAAATCAGTCTGACTCTCTTGAAGCTTTTAACTCAACTGCAAAAAGATTAAAAGATACAGAAAGAGCAAAATGATCTGAGACAGTATATTCGTTTATTACATATATAGACCACCACAAGGTGACATTAACGTGTTCTTTGAATCCTTAGTCAATATTTTCAATAAGATAGAAACCAAAATGGTTAAATACACCATCGTTATATGCGGGGATTTTAATATAGACCTCCTATCAGAAAATAAGAATAAAACATACTTTATTGATCTAATGAGCAGCTATGGCTTCAATAAAAAAATACACAAACCGACTAGAGAAACATCAACATCTCAGACAATTATTGACAATATTTTCGTAAACATACATATTGATGAAGAAGGAGAAGTCATTCCGACATCTCTATCTGACCACCATTGACAAAAAATTACACTCGCAAAAGCATTTAAAAATATAAATACTGGTAATTTCAAAATGAGATGTTTTTCGAAACAAAAAATAGAATATTTTAGGCAGGAATTAATAGAACAAAATTGGGAAGACGTATACACTACTTGAAATGATCCTGATAAGGCATATAAACGCTTCTCTAAAATATTCACAGATAGAATGGACCAAATATTTACGATAAAAACATTAAAAAGACGAAAACAACATATTATGGATTACACAGGGATTTAAAAATTCATGTAAGGAAAAAGAAAACTCTATATACAAAAAAATAAAGGTCAAATCTCATGTGAAAAATACGAAACTACACAAAAATCCTAAAGAGAGTAATATCTGCTGCAAAAAAACTTTGCCATGAAAGATACATAATAGAAGCAACTAACAAAACAAAAGCAACATGGTCAATGGTTAGTGAGATAACTAGAAATAAAAACGTTTAATCCCGATCACTTTAGAAAAAATTGAGAAACAGTAAAACACACATTAAACAATTTTAACAAGTTCTTTATAAATGCATGCCCAAATATAAATAATAACGACATCAACCTAGATCATATAATTACAAACAATGAAAACATTCACTTAGAACAAACAGATCCCTTAGAGGTATATAATATTATACACTCCTTGAAAGACACAAAAGCTGTAGGAATCGATAGAATACCAATCAAGCTCTTAAAATCAACCGCTGACCTTATTGCAGAACTCTTAGCATATCTTATAAACATAACCTTAGCTAGTGAAAACTTTCCCAGCTTATTAAAAATATCAGTAGTAAATCCCATATATAAAAAAGGAGATAGGAAGAAGATAGGTAACTACAGGCCCATCTCTCTATTGCCTAACGTATCAAAAATATTTGAGAAAATTATATATACTTCAAATCACGAGAGATGACCGTTACGTCACAAATTAATTTCTAATCTTCAACGTACGCTGTTCAAGCGTTCTTTGTTTACAACACAGTAAAACGAGGGAGACAGAGAAAGGGAGTCCATTATATGTGACTGTTAATATCTCCGACTGACGTTGTTGATGCGTTATACGAAAACCTAACCGCCTTGACGAAATAGAAAGAGAGGGCCCGATTTCGTATGTCTCAGTAATAAGCAGGAATTCGATCAACTGATCGAACGCTTTTGACTAGCGCCGTTGTCGCATGTTTCATAGTTTCCTGTTTCTGCATGTCAGCCATAGTTGTCAAATTTGAATTTGTTTATCTTTGAGTTTGATTGTTACTGTTTTCCTTATTCCATTGATTTTTGCACATTAAAAATAGTTCATTATGGAATTAACGATAGTTAATCTTCAAAACATCTGCATTTTGCCAAATTATATATATTAAAAACCTCGATAAGAATATACAATTAGTTCAAATTTAGACAGGCGAGATCGTTAAATTATTCTGACATTTAACAGACAAATTACAGGTTATGTTTTGTTTTGACGTTTAAGTTTGTTTACATCCGGATGTCATTTCAACAAGCATGAATTTGACTAACTCAGTACTGATTTGATTCATACGAATTATAACGATGACGTAACGGTCTTCTTTCGTGATTTAAACTATATGTGCGTCTCATTAATTTTATTGATAGATGGAAAATTCTTAGTGATAAACAAAATGGATTTAGAAAAAATATGTCATCAATTAGAGCTATGTACCAACTACTAAGCAAAGTGTTAGAGTCATTAAAAAACAGAGACTGTAGCTGCGTTCGGGTTACTCACTCCTTTAACTCTTTTCACTCCAAGTCTACTTTTGACGTCTTTTGATTGGATAATAGTAGACTTGGAGTGAAAAGAGTTAAAGGAGTGAGAATAGCCGAATTTACTTAATGTATCTACTGTATTGCTAGACCTGTCAAAAGCATTTGACAGTGTCGACTACAAGATAATGCTATTAAAATTAGAAAAACATGGGATTCAAGGAACATGTAAAAGTCTGATAAAATCATATCTTCAAGAGAGAAGCCAATGTATCATACAAAATGACAATGAGACAGGGCAATAAATAAAATCTAAGATGGAAACATTAATAAAAGGAGTGCCGCAAGGATCTATTTTGGGCCCCCTTTTATTTATACTATACTCGAATGACCTGCTAAATTGAATAGATCAACAAGTGGTCTTATATCAAAATGGCCGCCGTTAGTGGAGGTGCGGAAAATGAGATAAATGAAAAAATCGAAAAATTGTGTGGATACTGTAAAAAAAAGGTGACAGACTATGTTATGTGTATCAAATGTGAAAAAACGTATCACAAAAGTTGTACAAATCGATTAAAAACATTAAAAATGTTAACACAGGATAAAAGTTTATGTTGCCTTGAAGAGGACATGACACAAAATTTAAGCTTTATTAAGATGTTAGTTAAAGAAAATGAGGCAAAGAAGACTGAAAATAGTTTATTAAGGAAATTAAACAAAGAAATGGGTGAGAAAAACTTGTTATTGGAAGAGAAACTACATAACCTACAAAACAACGCGGGTTGGAACAAAATGTTTTCAGATGTGTTAAAAACAGAAAAACTTTCAGAAAATAATAAAAAACAGACAAACAACATTCCAAGCATTATAATAAAACCCAAGGTATCCCAGAATATCACCAAAACTGAATCTGATATTAATGATAACATAAACCCGTCAGAACTCAATATTGGTATTAACAACTTTAGAAAAACAAGAGCAGGAAGTGTAATTATAAAATGTCGCACAAACCAAGATATTGAAAAGTTAAAAACCATAGCAACAACAAAATTAGGAGATGCGTATGAGATAAATGAAACAAAACTCAGAAAACCCAGAATAAAAATCCATCAATATTATGGTAATAAGAATGAAGACGAAATTGAGGATGCTATTAGAAAACAAAATAGTTTCGTCGAAAATGAATTTTTAAAAGTGTCATACATAAAAAAAACAAAAGCCAAAGGATCAATAATTTTCGCTGAATGTTCCCCAATTTTATATAGTAAAATGATGCATTACAAAAAGATATATATAGGATGGGAGAGATACCCAGTGTATGAAGATCTCACGGTGCCGCAATGCTACAAATGCCAAGGATATTATCATACAAATAAAAATTGTAATAACAAAACAGTATGTGCAATCTGTAGTGGAGAACATGAGAGATCAATCTGCCCAAAAAACACAAAAAAATGCAATAATGGTATAATTGCTAATTTAAAATACAAAACAACATATGAAGTGAACCATGAAGCTTACAATTTAGACTGCCCGACATATAAATATCATTTGGAAATATTAAAAACAAGAATAAATTATGGTTAAGTGATGGTTATACAACAAGAGGAAGAAGTGCTTGAAAATATCAAGGAGATAAACAGTCATTTAATTGGTGCGGGTGAAATAGTTCAAAAAATCGTTCTAAAGGACAAAATCTTAAACTTAATTCACTTAAATATAAGGAGTGTACGAAAGAACTTTGATGATCTCTTAGTTTTCTTAGAATCTTTTAATCTGTTTTTATGTGATATAATAATCCTGAGTGAATGCTGGCAAATAGAATCAGTTAATCAATTTAACATAAAAAACTATACATCATATTATAATAGTGCAGATATCAACCAAAATGATGGTGTACTCATATTAATAAAGTCGGAATTAAATGCAGATATAACTAACTATAAATTACCTCAATCAGGGATAACAGTAAGTAGAGTAAACTTTCTAATTAAAAATATATCTTATGGAATATCAGCATTATATAGGCCTCCTCCTACATCTTTGGAAACATTTATAAATGACTTCGACATATATTTAGAACAAAAAATCACAAATGATGTTGAA
Organism: Rhagium mordax; assembly: GCA_963680705.1. Taxonomy (NCBI): domain Eukaryota; kingdom Metazoa; phylum Arthropoda; class Insecta; order Coleoptera; family Cerambycidae; genus Rhagium; species Rhagium mordax. The sequence continues at coordinate 33,202,013 of OY796662.1, forward strand.
ATAATAGCGGGAGATTTCAATATAGACATCCTAGATAATAAAAATATTCATGTAACTAACTATCAATCAAGTCTATGTTTACATGGATTTAAATCCTACATTAACCAACCAACTAGAGTCACCAACGAAAGTAGTACATGCATTGACCATATATTCATTAAGAACAGATTAAATAATATTTCAAAGTATGAAGCTTTCAGAATAAATTATGATATTACTGATCACTACCCCATTATGTTGCATATTTCCCAACAAAATAAAATGTCGAAAGAAAATAACAAGCTGAATACAATCACTAAAATTGATTATCAAAAATTAACACAATTATTGGAAAAACAAAATTGGTCAAATATCCTAAACACAAACAACCCTGAAATTGCCACTCAAAACTTTACAACAGGACTTACGAATATTATTGAAAAATCCCAAATAACGAAATTAATAAAATTTAAAAATCATAACAAAATAAAGCAATGGATAACAAATGGTATAATAACTTCAATAAAAACAAGAGATAAAATGAAAAAGAACCTGTTAAAAAACCATACTGTAGCAAAAGAAACTGAATATAAAAATTACAGAAATAATTTGAATCGAACTATAAAAAATGCTAAAAATACCTACTATAGAGAAAAAATAAATCAAAACTCGAAAGATATAAAAAAAATATATGAACTAGTAGCTGAAGCAACTAATGAAAACAAGAAAAATTGTAACAAAAATATACAGATCTTAGACAATAACCACAAAAACTTTATGAATGACAAAGAAATGTCGAATTTTTGTAATAATTACTTTAGTGAAATAGGTATAAATATGTCTCAGACTATCCCAATTCCTAATAAACCATTAAATACAACCTGGATAAATCAATCTTCAATGTTTTTAAAGCAAGTGACGGACAATGAACTAATTAAACACATACATAGTTTAAAAAGCAACAGCTGTCCTGGTATTGATGGGATAACCATCAGAACTATTAAAATTATACATATATATATTTTAACACCATTGAGACATATTATCAACTTAATTTTTAAAACTGGCATTGTACCAAGACAATATAAAACCTCGATAATAGTACCTATTTACAAATCAGGAAATCATAATGCAATTAATAACTACAGACCCATCAGTTTAATAAACAATTTTACAAAAATTTTTGAAAAATGTCTTAAAGAACGCTTAGTCAATTTTTTAAATATAAACAAAATACTTTCAGAACATCAATATGGTTTTACTGAAGGGCTGAGCATCAATGATGCTGTATATGAACTTATAAAAGAAATCACCAACCGGCTAGATAATAATCAAAAATGTATTGCAGTCTTTCTAGACTTGGCAAAGGCCTTCGATACGGTTCCTCACAACAGGCTACTAGATGTGCTAGAGCAATATGGCGTTAGGGGTGGTGTATTGGAGGTTTTTGACAGCTATTTATCGGACAGAATACAACAGGTGAGAATTAGAGATACTCTAAGCGATCAAAAAAGCGTACAAATCGGCATACCGCAAGGTACTGTCCTAGGACCAATACTTTTCAACATATACATAACCTCATTGACTAATATGAATATTAATGGCAAAACCATATCCTATGCTGACGACACAGTGATTATTTTTAATGGATCAACATGGGATGAAGTAAAAAATCACGTAAAATATGAAATAAAAATGGTTAAAGATTGGCTTGACACAAATAAATTATCTCTAAATGTTACAAAAACTAATTATATTGCATTTTCACTCACATCATCGAATCACCCGGCGTATAGAACAATAAAAATAGATAATTTAGATCAGGAAATAAGAGAAACAACAAATACCAAATATCTTGGAATTATTATTGATCAAAATGTAAAATGGGATATGCATATAGCATACTTAACAAAAAAAATAAGGTGTTTAATACATAAATTTTATATTCTAAGGAATATTATAGATCAAAAGTTAATCATCACCTTATATCAGACACTTGTGGAATCATTATTACGATATGGTATTATAGTATGGGGAGGTTTGTATAATAACGCATTACGACAGTTAAATGTGATTCAAAATACAATATTAAAAATAATCTATAAAAAAGATCGTTTATTCCATACAAATCAGTTATACACTGAGGAAATATGTAATGTTCGTACGTTGTATCTTACATCTATTTGCTCTTATATCCATAAACATGACAGGTTAAAAGAATATGTAAACCATAATCATAATACTAGGAAGAAAGTAAATCAACATCTGAAAATACCATCAAGTAATAAAAATGTACAACAAAGATTTATTAATTATCTAGCACCTAAATGTTATAATAAATTACCTTTGTCTATTAAAGAAATAAGAAACATAAAGAAATTTTCTATTGCCTGTAAAAAATATATCTTTCAAAATAATTCTGACTTTATTAATTATTTATTTTAGTATTAAGTAAAATGTTAATCCGCTTATACCACTTCTTATATATATGTATTTATTTAATTTTCTTTTATAATATTGTAATAAATAGGATTTAAATCTTAGGTTGTAAGTTGTATTATGCACATACAGATGCTAACGCATCTAGGTGCAAAACACAAATTTCATGTATTATAAGTATTACTGTCTGTGCAATAATCTATAATATTTTGTTTAAAAATATTTGAATAAATTTGAATTTGAATTTGAATTTGAATTTGAATATGCAGATGATACCTCCATAGTTTTCAGTGAAAAATCACAAAAAGATCTAGAGGCGAAAATACACTCAACAATGTCAATGTTGGAACGGTGGTTTGTCCAAAATAACATGCTACTCAATGTGGATAAAACAAGTATAATAAAATTTTCTTATCCTATAATAGAGGAAAATAAGCTTAATATTCAGTTGAAAGGAAAAACCATAAAATCAGTTAGCGATGCTTCATTTCTCGGATTACAAATTGATAGACGACTTGATTGGAGACCGCATATAAATTTATTATCAAAAAAAATTGCTCAGTATTCTTATGCCCTAAAAATCATTGCCAACTCAATCAATACAAGTGTAGCCAAAATTAGCTACTATGCTTACGTACAATCGAGAATACAATATGGAATCATTTTCTGGGAAAATTCCAGCGAGATAGATAGAATTTTTATCCTACAAAAAAATGATTCACAGTGATTCACAGTTGGTTGAAAAATTATAGACCAGTCATAGTCCCTTCCGGTTTCTCAAAAATTCTTGAAAATGCTTTTTTAAATCGTCTTATGAAATTTCTTGAAAACAATAATATTTTAACAGAAAATCAACACGGTTTTTGCTCCAATAAATCAACGCGTACTGCTATGTATGCATTTTATGAAAGACTCATTGAATACATTGAGGTTGGTGAGTGTCCTGTTTTGGGATCTTTTGTGATCTCAGCAGGGCATTCGATTGAGTTGATCATGATAAATTATTAATAAAACTTTATGCATACGGTATTCAAGGTGTGGCACTAGATTGGCTCTCCTCTTTCCTTAAAAATCGGAAACAATATGTTACCTTGACATATTCCTTCGAAGGAAATATTGGAAACATCAATTCGGGGTACAAGGAAAATAATATAGGAGTTCCGCAAGGCTCAGTATTAGGGCCAATACTGTTTTCGATTTATACCAACGAACTTGATACTTTGACATCTGATGCCTTTTTGATAATCTATGCGGATGACCAGTCTCTACTTATATCTGATAAATCTGATGAGATACTGGAACAAAAATGTAATAGCTCCTAATATAGGTTAAACAACTGGTACTGTTTCTATAACCAATATTTCAATACTGATAAAACTCATATCAGATTTCATAACCGGCAAAAAAGTTGTACAAACTTAGAAATTAAAATAAACGATAGCAGAAACCCACTTTCAAACAGTAAAAATGTGAAATTTTTAGGAATAACACTAGATAATTGTCTAAGCTGGAAAGCACACTGTGAGCAGTTAATTGTAAAATTAAATTCAATCTGTTACTTGATCAGAAGTTTAAAACCAATATTGTTAAAAGATCAACTACTCAGTTTATATCATGATTGCACAAGTAGGGTCGAGATTGAGTATGCTTTTGGGGAAACTCCACCTTATCATCGGAGGTTTTTATTGTACAAAAACGTATTTTAAGAAGCATGGCATGAATTTTCAGCACTTCTTCATGCAGACAGGTTTTTAAAGAATACATAGTTTTAACCCTTGTGAATGTTTTAATTTATGATCTGTGTGTATATGTTTATAGTAATAAGGTACGTTTTAGTACAAATGGAGACTGATGGTCGCTGATGGCTCAGTGTAGATGCTCCTTGCCTTCCAGCCACGGGTCCCGGGTTCGAATCTGGTCTAGGAAAATTCACTTTTTTAATTATTTTTTTATATATACAGAACTGAATTGAAAATATTTAGTGGTTTACACGATAAAATTTTAAAAACCGATTGTTTGTAGCAGAACAATATAATATTATAGCTAAATCAAGGAAGCATCTGACAGTAGTGATTAATGACTCATTAATCACTGCCGTGATTAATGGGTATTATTAAGGTCGAGCAAACAGACGTATAATGGGTACAATATACAATAGTCATGGACAAAAATCAACACGGTTTTTGCTCCAATAAATCAACGCGTACTGCTATGTATGCATTTTATGAAAGACTCATTGAATACATTGAGGTTGGTGAGTGTCCTGTTTTGGGATCTTTTGTGATCTCAGCAGGGCATTCGATTGAGTTGATCATGATAAATTATTAATAAAACTTTATGCATACGGTATTCAAGGTGTGGCACTAGATTGGCTCTCCTCTTTCCTTAAAAATCGGAAACAATATGTTACCTTGACATATTCCTTCGAAGGAAATATTGGAAACATCAATTCATGGTACAAGGAAAATAATATAGGAGTTCCGCAAGGCTCAGTATTAGGGCCAATACTGTTTTCGATTTATACCAACGAACTTGATACTTTGACATCTGATGCCTTTTTGATAATCTATGCGGATGACCAGTCTCTACTTATATCTGATAAATCTGATGAGATACTGGAACAAAAATGTAATAGCTCCTAATATAGGTTAAACAACTGGTACTGTTTCTATAAACAATATTTCAATACTGATAAAACTCATATCAGATTTCATAACCGGCAAAAAAGTTGTACAAACTTAGAAATTAAAATAAACGATAGCAGAAACCCACTTTCAAACAGTAAAAATGTGAAATTTTTAGGAATAACACTAGATAATTGTCTAAGCTGGAAAGCACACTGTGAGCAGTTAATTGTAAAATTAAATTCAATCTGTTACTTGATCAGAAGTTTAAAACCAATATTGTTAAAAGATCAACTACTCAGTTTATATCATGATTGCACAAGTAGGGTCGAGATTGAGTATGCTTTTGGGGAAACTCCACCTTATCATCGGAGGTTTTTATTGTACAAAAACGTATTTTAAGAAGCATGGCATGAATTTTCAGCGCTTCTTCATGCAGACAGGTTTTTAAAGAATACATAGTTTTAACCCTTGTGAATGTTTTAATTTATGATCTGTGTGTATATGTTTATAGTAATAAGGTACGTTTTAGTACAAATGGAGACTGATGGTCGCTGATGGCTCAGTGTAGATGCTCCTTGCCTTCCAGCCACGGGTCCCGGGTTCGAATCTGGTCTAGGAAAATTCACTTTTTTAATTATTTTTTTATATATACAGAACTGAATTGAAAATATTTAGTGGTTTACACGATAAAATTTTAAAAACCGATTGTTTGTAGCAGAACAATATAATATTATAGCTAAATCAAGGAAGCATCTGACAGTAGTGATTAATGACTCATTAATCACTGCCGTGATTAATGGGTATTATTAAGGTCGAGCAAACAGACGTATAATGGGTACAATATACAATAGTCATGGATAAAAATATTTAATCACTTATCAGGAAATATAAAGCAGGCAAAAAAATTGAATAATTTTAAATTGCAGTTAAGATTGTATCTATTAGACAAATGTTTCTATTCATTAAGTGAATTTTTTGTAACGTAGGTGTAAGACAAAATGACGATTCCTATTTTATCCAGGGGCGGAGAAACGAGGGGTCCGTGTCCTTTGTTTCTACATATTAATGTTTCAAGTTGACATTTTTAGTATTTTAATCCCTGATTATGATTCCCTGGTTAATTCTGCATAAAAAAGGTCCTCTTTACAATTACCCATATGGCAAGCCGTTTGCGAGTAAAAGCGGTCTAACCGAAATATTGTGTAAAATGTCAACTTGAAACATTAATATGTAGAAACAAATGACACGGACCCCTCGTTTCTTCGCCCCTGGATAAAATTAATTTTGGCTAAAAATAGTTAACCAAGTTTCATAAGGTTGTCCCAAATTATTTCCGAGATTAGTAAAAACACCTAATCCTTAGAGGGCCGTAGCTCCCTTAGGAAGCATTTCCGGACACATGTCTATAGGAACTTTTCTTACTATTTTTGCATGGAGAATTAGCACCTAGAGGGGAAGGCGGGAGTTTCAGGACACCCTGTACATATACATTTGTAATTTGAAAACAAAAAAATCGAAAAAAAGCCGAGGATCAGGTGGTTATACATATGAAATGCACAACCTCTGTTGTTAATCCTAAGCTGCAATAGATGTAGAAGTAATATTATTATGAGAAGATGCCCGGGGCAGAGGTAACGTGTGCGAATAATTATATTTCTTGGTTCAACCACCGACCGCCTGCGAACAAAACCCTCTGTATACTGATGCTGCCGCTGTGCACAACCCTGAATATGACGCAAGTCGCTCTCATTGGCTTAAAATGAAGGGCATGCATAAAGTCATTTCTGCACATTTTAATTGCCTGGCATCTTCTCATCAGTGGCGTATCCAGAGTTTTGCTCTGGATGGGGTAATAACCAGTGGCGGCTCGTGGGTTCAGAAATGCGTGAAGAGCTCAGAGCTAAAAAGCTGTGTACACGGGGCAAGAGTTGCAGGGGGGGCGAAGCGCCGTAGGCGAAAATTTTTCAGGAATTTCAAGGTCATTGTGTTTTACAAGTACCCCAAAATTTGTATTAAACTCTACATTGACATTAATAAACGTGGCTTTTTTAATGCCTGTTCATTGCGCGAGAAATTTTTAAGATCGTCATATCCAGATTTTGACCTCGATTTTGACCAAACATCTCGATTTGAAAATAATACACAAGGCCAACAAAATAATTTTTTCAAAGTTAAACAACCAGTTAACCAATTGCATTTATCATACATGCATCAATGAAACCACGAGTTTGTTTACCTTGATTAATTAAAGTTTTACTTAGATCTGGTGCTTCCAACGACTGAATGGTGTTTCGGACCACCTCTAATATTATAGTAACAGTTGTCCTCTTAGCTATGGTAACAGTGGCCGGTGACCGGCTGAGAGAGAAGCGTGATTGAGAGGCACACGCGGCGACATGCGCCGTAAGTTATAATATTGTGACATTGTCGCATCGCTCTTGTCTGTTGCCTCGCACTCCACGTAGACACAAATTAATACTCACTATCACAGTAAATTAATTAAATTGTAAATTTCGAAGGAATTTATGTTTTACAGGAGAATTTTGATTTTTGTTAATTGTTACAATTATTATTATACAATAATACAATAACGTTTATTCAGTAGGAAACAACCCTAATATACAAACTAATATATACAAACTACATTAATACAATATACACATACACTTATACAATTATTATTGTTACCTTTGATTATTGTTACAATTGTTATTCTAAGCTCTGGGGGGGGGTAATTACCCCCATTACCCCCCCTGTAAATACGCCACTGCTTCTCATAATAACAGTACTCTACTTGTGTGAAGTAAATATATATAAGTAGACATACAAATAACTAAATAAATAAATAAATCAATAAATAAAAGTATGGGATGATGGACAGAAGAAGAAAGCCAAATAATGATAATACTAAATCCAGTCTGATTTTAATGGAAGGAGTGGTCAAAATTTGTCTGTGAACTGTGGTAAAAAAAGCAAAAAAAAAGAACAAATCAGTTCAATGTACACTCAGTTGCTTATGTAATTAACTGTAGGTAATAAGTTAATGAGGTACATTTTAGTCAACTAGCATTTTATATTTTAGCAGATGCTTAAATTGGAGAAAATTTTTTGTTTTAAAAAGTTGTGGTATTTCGTTGTAAATTTTAGTAATTTGGTAGGAAAAATAACGCTTAAAGAGCTCGGTATGATGTAGGGGTGGGGTTAAAGTGCCTTTTGATCTTATATTAAGGTTCTGCACATCTGTTCTGAATGAAAGATTTTCATATAGATACGTGGGGGATTTAAAAAGTATAATTTTGTGACAGAGACAAGCAGCGTGTAGTTGTTAGCTCAGGGTTATTGCATTTGGGTATAGGTTGAATAATACCTACTTTCCAGGAATCCGGGAAAACGCTGTTTTGCAAGCAAAAATTGACTATGTGAGTAATATATGGCAAGATATACGGGCAACATAATAACAGCATTTTGATACTTAAGCCATCTGAGCCTTGAAAATTAGTTTTTATACTATATAATATTTTTTTAACCTCATTTTCTGACACGATCCTAAAATTAAAGTCTCCAATATTATCTTTGACATTATTTTGATAATAATTTATTATATTCTGGTTAACAGGTAGATTTGGAATGGAATTTATATAATAATAGTTGAGCTTTTCAACATCGTTTAGATTTTCAGGAATGCTTTTTTCCTTTTTACGTATATTCAACAATTCTAAATCCTTCCAAATTCCATTAACTCCACTTGATCTTAATCTATGTTCGTAATATGCTTTTTTTTCATTTTTACATGCCAAAGTTGTGTAATTTCGTAATTGTTTATAATAGTCATAAAGTCCGCCTTGTTTAGAACGAATGACAAAGTTTTTCTCGCATAGTCTTTGTATTTAAAGTACTGTTTCTCCATAATGTATATTGCAAGTCAACAAGGTTCTTTTCCAAAGGGTTTATAGGCCAGTCAATATCGACACAAGAAAAGGCAAACATCGCAAATGCGCATGTATCCACGATTGTTTTATATGTTATTAGGACCCCTGAGAGTAGTTTATACCCAAGTTTGCAACGCTGAAAACCCTGTGCTACTCCCGTGGTGATCGAAGAACTGCGAAATTCTGACACTTGTTGCATTTTTTTTTGAAAATATTAACTTAAGGAAGCGTTTTTAGGGTATCTTCACTCTATACTTTTGTAAAGCAAACTAAATTTGCTACAATTTAAGCCCAACCAGAGCTCTCTAGGTCCATTGGTTGCGGAGATATAGCCAGTGAAAGATAAATTTTCACTTTTTAGGAAAAAATTGCCCATCTTTCACTGGCTGTATCTCTGCAACCTATGGACCTAGAGAGTTCTCGTTGTGCTTAAATTGTAGCAAATTTAGTTTGCTTTACAAAAGTATAGAATGAAGATACCTGAAATACGCTTCCTTAAGTTATTATTTTCAAAACAAATGCAACAAGTGCCAGAATTTCGCAGTTTTTCGAGCACCACGGGAGTAGCACAGGGTTTTCAGGTTTGCAAATTTGGGTATAATACTCTCAGGGGTCCTAATAACATATAAAACAATCGTAGATACATGCGCGTTTGCGATGTATGATGGTTTTATTGACTGGCCTATTTAATAATAATAATAATAATAATACGTCTTTATTCATCCAAAAAGTAAATACAAATATATAAATAAGTTATAAATAAATATATCACAAAAAAATACAATGGGATGAATTTGGCGAAGTCTCACCCAAAATGGGCGTTTTTCAGCTTGTCCAGTAAATTAAATAACTAACAATTAACAAAACAAAAAATTAAATAGAAAAAGACAATAGAAAAACACAATATCACCAAACAAGTACATAATTACGTAGACAATAACCATATTCATTTTTCTTTATCCATGACCAAATTTAAATATCCGTATTACGTTTCTGTGACAACCAATAAGATTTTAATTTTCTTTTAAAGTTCTGCAGTGAATAGTTAAAAAATTCTGGGGGAAGGTTATTAAATAATATACAGGCATTGTAAGAATAAGAACGTTTAAATGCTGCAGTTTTATGCTTCGGTATTACTAGCAGTTTGGAGTTTCGGGTAGAAAAGTTACTAACAGTCTCAAATCTCAACAATTTTCTATGAAGGTATTGCGGTTTTTTTGTCAACAGAATTTTATGGGTCAAGTTAATGAGATGGAGTTTACGTAGGTCTTCCAGTTTTAACCTTTCCATTTCATCAATTTTATAATTTATTCGCTCATATTTACGTATACCAAATGCAAATCTAAAACAAGAGTTCTGGACCATTTGTAATCTGCTACTGTCGAATGTTAGCAGAGCAGGTCCATAAACACTATCACAATAAGACAGCCTAGAGATAATTAAAGATTCACACAATTGTAATTTTAGGGCTGAACTCATAATGTCTCTTTGGGGATAAAGTTGTCTAAGAATATTGTATGAAACTTGGCATAACTGGTTTACGTGTTTAACGAACCTTAGGTCAGAGTCCAACCATAGGCCTAAGTTTTTAACCTCGGTCTTTACGGGTAGAATTTCTCCATTAATACGGATATTAATGGCGGCAGATGCAGATTCTCTTTTTCCTTTTGGGCCGAAAAAAATTGCAGACGATTTACTTGCATTCAGATTCAAATTGTGAGCAGCTGATATATCCACTAGGTATTGCAAGTCTCTATTTATTAGTGATGCTGTATTGTATTGACCTAATTCAAACGCGAAATAGATTTGAGTGTCATCAGCGTAATGATGAATTTCACAATTTTTCATCACCGAGTAAAAGTCTGAAATGTATATGGAGAACAGTAAGGGTCCGAGTATGGATCCCTGAGGTACACCTTGTTGTAATAATAATGGAGCAGAATACTCTGAATTATATGAAACCCTCTGAAATCTTCCAATAAGGTAACTTTGTAGTAATTTAATAGATCCTTCATCAAATCCATAGTATTCAAGTTTATTAAAAAATACAACGGGATCCATAGTATCAAACGCCTTACTGTAGTCCAATAAAATCAGACAGCTAATTTTACTCTCATCGGTAGCTCTTAGTAAATCATCTACAATCTTTGTAAGTGCAGTAGTGGTACTGTAACCTTCTCTAAATCCTGACTGAACATCTGGAATAATGTTGTTTTCAAAAACGTATTTAGTTCACAAAACTGAAAAGTGATATTGTTTGCTTTTTTGAGCCAGAAAATTATGTAAATAGCAACATAGAACCGTAATCCTACTGGCCTTTTCTGGTCTAAGGCTCATTAACCCCAAAATTCTTATCAGGCATTACCTATCATTTTTTGTGAGTAAGGTTTTAATAAATGTCGATTTAAAGCAAAAGCCTCATCTATTACAGCAAAAAACTTTGTCTTCAAAGCTAGGTAGGTACTGATACAAAATACTGACAATAATACTGTTCATGTGTAGGTGTTTAAATAGTGACTGAGAATTATTGAATATTGACAGTATTACTGAAGTGTTATTACTGACAGTATTATTGATTGTGTAAGGTCCGCTTTAAGGTTGAAAGAATAATTTGTTCTGTGTTATTGGGTTATTATCAAAAGTTTATTATGAAAAAATGTTTACTTTACTTTAGTCTATCTGCCCCAAAAATCTTCTTCACATGTTATAAATCGCCCTGTATAATTTTTATTGTTTTTATTTTTTATGAATTTATTACATTTACTTTATTTTTTAGAAAAAATATCAACTAGCACTTTTGAAATGTATTAAAGTTTTATCAGAAAAACATGGTAATGGAACGAAAGACACTACAGGCTATAATCTATTTAAAATAATTGTGACTTTGATATCGCTTAGACACCCCGAGAATAACGAAGAAATGTTTACCGCACTTTTTGAAGAAATTAAAAGTGCGTTAATGGTAAATAATACAAAAGATTTGTGGTTACTTTATACTGGGCACCTGCTGAAACAAATTAATATTAATCCAAAAATTTGGACACCTGTTAGTGATCAGGCTTGCATATTTTTAACTATTCTTTCTCATTCCGAAGAGGCCTTTGGAGAAAATTTAGAAATCATTGAAGATATTTTAATTCAGTTACTTGATATCGAAACAGATGCAGAAGCTAGATTAAAAACATTTTATGTCCTAGCAACTGTATTTGAAAGAAAACACGTTATTTTTAAAAATACTATGGATGTGACACCATTTCTGGAAAAGTTAATGAAAGGTAAGGCGATCTAACATTTAAATTTAATTTCATATGTAATATAAATAAATAATAAATACATAATTAAATAGATTTATTGTGTAAAAGAAATAAAAAACGAGCACAAAATACAACAATTTACACAAAACGAACGAGTTTGGCTAGGCCATTCTTCCACTCGTCTTGGCAATAACATAAACTACACAGCATATTACTATTAATTAACAACCATAAAGTTTATACACTAAGTATTATATAATAGAACAATATACAGGGTGATTCGCGAGCAATGAGCCATAGCCTAATGGCAGATAGATCACTTCAAGGCAAGTAAAGATCAATCAATCAATCAATCACTGAGAGTTTTACTGTAATTTTACTGTAGTGTTTTGTTTTGTCAGTTTTAATTATTGTATTTTCATTACTTTAAACTGATCTTTTTATTATATTGTTTTTTTCTTTGTATTAAACTTATGACTGAATTTTTTGACTTGTCCTATACCAACTTGTATGGTCCTACGGGATTAATAAACTATTGTTATTATTATTATTATTATTATAAGGAAAACATTTTTTGATTACTCGTTAAGAAGATACAGAGTGTTTTATGCATTTGGTCTGACAATTCAAATAGCTTTTCTTCTGCAATGGTTGGAGGTAATTTTATTATACCTTTGTGTTTATATTTTAACTAGCATATTTCAAGCAAAACTCTTGACTTATCCTATATATCATGTAGTATGATAGAATGGACTAATAAATATTATTACTATTATTATTATTATTATTATTATCGAATGAAATTTGCCAGTAACATTCCTCACCTGGGACGTGTCAGAATGGCCTACTTGGTTTTGAAAATCCAGGCCATCCTCGTTTTTGACATAAAAGTACATTTTTTTTATCACATTTCTGGAAAACCATTAGCAGATTCGGAAAGTTCAGAAAAATGCTATCAGAATGACTAATCAATTTTGACGGCACACCTAAACTCTCTCGGCAAAAAAATCACAAAACAATTTAGTGCATCACGACTAACGCTTTGACCTGGCATTATTTATGGAATACTTTGATAGAGTCTATTCAAATCCTTCAGATCTACATCCATTCTGGATTGTAGCAAAAAACAGCAAAAAGCATACCTAGCAAGAAAAGGTCGGGGTCCTACTTGTGAAATTTTAAATGTATACAAAATGATAATAGCTAACATAATAGCAGAACATAAGACGTGCAACTTCATCACCTGGTTGAAGACGTTGGAACTTTTGGATGTGGTAAGGATACAACCGTTCCACTTTTAATGCCCTCCATACATGGGTTTGAGGAACACCTAACGCGTGTTCTATTATTATTCTAGTGATGTAGAAGGATTTTGCTCTGCAATATCTACAATGTTTTCTTCTATATTTCCATGAGGTCCAGGAAATCTTCCATGTTGCCGAGAGAACTGGAAGAATCTGGTGAAAGTGTGGCGCGACGGTACTCGTCGACCAGGAAATCTTCGCTGATATTCCCTAACGGTAGCCCTTGCATTGCCATTGCAAAAAAACTGATTAGGCATCATTGAAACACGAAGAAATCGTGGAACAATTAGAAAACCAAATAGACAAAATAGTAATGTCAAGGTATCGTCAAATATCATAGGTTAATATTCTTTTCAATTTCAAAATAAAACCGTATGTATCTTTCTTATAATATTGTTTTTGCTTCTTCCTATAGACTAGATAGGAAGGTTTTTTGCTATGTCTCAGAAGGCTCAGAAGGGATGTGGATCTGAAGCATTTGAATAGACTCTATCAAACTGTTCCATAAATAATGCCCGGTCAAAGTGTTAGTCGTGATTCACTAAATTGTTTTGTAATTTTTTTGCCAAAACAGAATAGGTGTGCTGTCAAAATTGATTAGCTATTCTGATAGCATTTTTTCTGACCTTTCCGAATCCGCTAATAGTTTTTCAGAAATGTGATAGAAAAATGTACTTTTCTGTCAAAAACGAGGAGGGCAGATTTTTACCAAGTCCGGACCTGAATTTTTCAAAACCAAAGTAGGCCTTTCTGACAAGTCCCTGGCGAGGAATGTTACTGGCAAATTTCATTCGATTATCTCCAACCATTGCAGAAGAATAGCTCTTTGAATTGTCAGACCAAATGCGTAAAACACTCTGTATCTTCTTAACGAGTGGTCAAAAATGTTTTCATTGTTGATCTATACTTGCCTTGAAGTGTTCTATCTGCCATTGGCTATCCCTCATTGCTCGAGAATTACCCTGTAGATAAAGAAAAACAAAAACAAAAAAGAACAAAATATACTTAAAATTAAAATAATCCTCAAAGGACTATGTGAATATTGCTTTTACATGTTCTTTAAATTTAGACTTCTGTAAAGTAACAAAACTTATTATCATTTAACATGTTGCGCGCTAGGGCGGTCCCTAGGGACCTCTACTCAAATTGCCCAGTAGGCCACGGCAGGCCCTAGGGACCGCCAGTCAGCAAAGTTGTTTATAGTACCATATTCGCCAGCGGACCGCTAATAAATCAGATCTAACGTGTAAGAGGGCCCGCTGTGGCTCGTCAGGCAGCGATTTTTTTAGTTTTACTAATTACAAAGGAATTATTTCCAAAATACACATTATAGAAAAATATTTATTTCAATGTAAATATAACAAAATAAAGATGATTAGACATATTATTTGTGATAAACAGCAAAACAATCTAAGCATTAGTGTGGTTTATCAATGCAATCTTCACAATATGTTACTACTTTTGGTACTCGATTTTTTTCTATGATGCCCTTCAATTTCTTACTGTAACAAACCTTGCAGTATTTCCGGACTTTATGTGCAATGTCCTGCTTCTTTCTCAACGTATGAGCTACAGTTTTTCTTTTGGTTTGTGACTTAGAAGGCTGGTTCTCATCAATTTCGTTAAGTTTTGGAAACATAAGTTCTTCTATAATCGATTCTTTGAATTCTGTAATGGACATAGATGATTCATTTATTTCCTTGAACAAGAAATGTGCATTCACCATAGCAGTTCCATAGATTAACTCTAAAGCAATCTTACGATACCATTTCACTGTTCTTCTCAATGGACTGTGATAGCTAGCCATCTGGTCAGATAAATCAATTGAACTTTTTGCCTTGTTATATTCCACGATTGCCTTTGGCTTCTCCACGGTTCCTGCACGTTTCTGAATTGTAACTGTTTCATCTGTATGCTTAGAAGATAGCACCAAAACATCGCGTTTATCCTTCCACTTCATGACGCATATGTCTCGGTTATTTTCCTTATCAAAAATTCATCTCTTCCTTGGTTGTTGGTGTCCATGCATGAAGACGACTGGAAGCGCTTACATCGTCGGTGCTTGTTAAGAGCTGTGTGGCATATAAATTTGTTTCTTCCGTCATAAATTGCCAAATTTCATCATCCAGAAATAATGAAAAGAAGTCCATTGGTTGCTCTCCAACCAGTGCAGCAGCCACTTCTGGTTTAATTCCACTGTTAGGTATTGAAAGAGCAAACTCTTCATGGTTACCCACGGGATTCTTCCATTCATCGATAATTGGTTCGGGTTTTAAACCTGTCGAGTAAAAGAAAAAGTTGTAGGCTAGATAAATTAGGGTAAGTTTTGGTACACTAAAAATTATATTTTGTAATCTGATTTCAAACACTTCTTATAATGAATTGCAGGTCCATAAGAACACGAGATGAAACAAAAACAGACAGAGATGTATTGTCTAATTTAGAAACATCTGAAAATGTCCATAAAACCGATCCTCTAATTAGTAGCATTGTTAGTAAATATGAAAATAATAATTTAATAAAACCACTAACCGATGTAACCAACATGTAATGATATCTTTAGTTTTTATTCCATTTTATTATCACTTTACCAGTACTTTTTTGCAATTCTCTTTTTTTGCTTGATACGCATTGTTTATAAATGACTTTATTCAGGTTTTTACTGTTTGATTTATTTATTATTATTATTAACGGATACACCATTTTTTACAACTATAGAAGAAATTTATGACAATTTCACTTATAATTTACTATATAACAATTATTAATATAGAGTGTGAGTTATTATACTATAACTATCAATTAATCTAATAAAATTAATCTAATTTTAAATTTCTAATACTATTTTTAAACTTGGGCAGCGGGCACAAAAAGGGGTCAACATTATGATTATTGTACATACGTAAAATCCGAGATATGGGCGAGTTAAAAGCATAATTAGTATTGTGAAAGTCCACCACAAATAGGGCCGGATTTCTAGTATTGTAATGACTGATATGAAGTTTAATATGCGTTAATATCTCATTACAAGTAAATTCACCATTAATAATTTTATACATAAAAATGAAGTCACTTTTAACACGTCGAGATTCTAGTGTTTCCAGATTTAAATGATTTAATATATTTATATAAGAAAAATTACAATGCAGTTTTAATTTATAGTGTATGTACCGCGCATACCTTACTTGAACATTTTCTATTAAGTTAATGTCACAGTGATAGTATGGAGACCATATGACACTGGCATATTCTAAAAAAGATCGGACTATGGAACAGTATAGTATTTTCACAGTATTGACAGACAATTGTTTGCTATTTCTCAAGACAAAGCCTAGCAGTTTATTGCAAGTCGATGACACTTTATCTAAGTGATTTTTGAAAGTTAACTTATAATCAAAAATAATACCTAAGTCTTTTACACTATCAACTTTTCCCAGGTTTACATTATCAATGGTATAAGTATAGTCAATATGTGATTGGCTCCTGTAGAAGGATATACTACAGCATTTATCTATGTTTAGATTTAAATAATTTTCTGCAGACCATTCATATATTCTATTTAGATCATCTTGAAGTTTTCTGCAATCTGATAGATTACTAACTGTATAGAACAATTTGAGATCATCAGCAAATAATAAGTAATTCACAGATGTAACGACATTACATAAATCATTAATAAATAGATTAAAAAGAAGTGGGCCACAATGCGATCCCTGTGGTACCCCAGAGCTAACGGCAATTGTGTTAGATATATAATTATTAATTCTGACTTGTTGTATACGATCAGTAAGGAAGGACGACATCCAGTTAACAATACTATTGCCAAAGCCAATTGAATTCAGTTTTTCAATCAATAAAGTGTGGTCAACTCTGTCAAAGGCCTTGGAGAAGTCTGTGTAGATTGAGTCTACCTGCATACCTTTCTCCAAGGCGTCCACCAAAAATTGTTGATATATTATTAAATTTGTGGCAGTAGATTTACCTGTAGTGAATCCATGCTGTTGTGGAATTATAGTACTTCTGCACGACCATGACAGCTGTACACTAACAATTTTGTCTAGAAGCTTTGGTAGAACTGACTGAATACAAATACCCCTATAATTCTTTATGTCTTCTCTATTACCCGACTTGAAAATAGGAGTAATAAAACTGTTTTTCCAAAAGCAAGGAAATTGCTCTGTGTGTATAGATTGATTGAAAATATAATAAATTGGATAAGTCAACGTACAGATACAATTTTTTAAGAAATTTGCTGGGAAATTTTATACAAACATATTCAATTTGCCCCACTTATATTGATGTTTCATCTCTAAACATACAATTATAAAATCTATGTACAGGCATTGAGTAAAAAATAATAAGAGGTGCAACTGTCAAGGTTTCGAGATTTTAGTATTGTATTTCTTTGCCAATAACTTCATGATTATCATCAATTTTTAGTACTACGGGAAGGTATTTGTAATGTGGCTGTATAGCCCTTCAAATTGAAGACAATCATAAAGCTATTGGTAAAAAAATACAACACTAAAATCTCGAAACCTTGACAGTTGCGCATCTTTATTATTTTATTTTAATCAATGGTACAGGGTTATCGTTTGAAAATTCTGCTTTTTAAACCCTTCTACTTTACTTAAAAATATAGCTAGAAAAAAAATGTATCTGTATTCTGTAGCATATTTTAACAAGTTTTTGTATACCGTAAATGCGCCCGTCTTGCAACAATTTTCAACTTTACAAGTGATTTATGGAAAAACTATGTGAGTCACTCAAACCAAAAAAATACCATGCTGTTAATGAATGCCTCCGCTACAGTTGACACATGATTGTTTTTTTTTTTTTAAGTAAAAATTTGATGTCAAAAAAAATAAAAACTGGGTGTTGCAAGTCAGATCCAATTTGCACCCTACTTGAAATGCCTTATATTTTTAATCATTTATCAAGACGTGACCTAGGATTTGGCTTGCAACACCAAAAACTTAAAATATACAATATTTTGATATTTTTGGCTCATTTTAAAATAAAAAAACTCAAAAATTGAGGAAAAACTTTATTTATAATAAATATATATATAATAAATACCTACCTATTCAACAACGATTTATAAAATATATAAAAAATAAACATTTATTACCCACCCTGTCTATAATACAAAATAAAAAATATATTGACATGAAAAAACTTAAAAAGACACTTTTTTATATCTAATCTTTGGATACGGTAACTAGTTGCATTTTATTTGAACTGATATTTATTTTCAATCATAGAGAATGTATGGTGTCCTCTAGATATTGCTGGAGAAGCCAGTTTTTTTATTATCTGGGAGTTATCTATTATTGATAGATCATCAACGTCAGGATAAACAAAAGTGTTTCGGAGTACCTTTAGGCCCATAATTTTTTTCATGAATTTACAATAAATTTGAGGATTAAATCAATAATTTCTGCAACGTAATAGGCTTTTAATTTTTTTCCTTCGCATATGAATTTCCTGTATTAAGCATTTCCAGTGCTTTATTGAAGCATCGCTGTAATTTCTGTTTTTCTTGACATGTTACAAGCCAAGCACATTAAGTTGCAAGCCAGGCAAAATAAGCGGTTACCTAGAAAAAATATATATAAAAGCAAGGTGCGTGTAACTTAAAGTTACCACACGGTCCAAGGGGACATTAAAGGTGTGTTAACTTCCGTTAACACGCGGTCGTGAACATGTTAATCACCCTTTTTTTTTTACAAAAATTTTGTAAAACTTCAGTTTAACCAGCAAACTATGAAAATTTTACTTACGACGTTTATACCGCCAACACTACGTTTCACATACGGCCCAGAAACTAACCTCAATTATATGCGGAGCGTTCGGCTTCATACTCATCTCGGTATAAGGTCGTATTTAAAAAGATGCATTTTGTTGCAAGTTACATGACATTTAACGATTTAACTAAGGAGCGATATGATCTTCTCTTGGCTGCAAAGAAAAAAATATGGAAAATCTAACGCATGGTCTTTTCGCGGCAAGATCTATACAGGATGTCCCGGAAATAAGTGTACAAAAAAAAACACATATTCCCGAGGTCAAAATAAATCGATTGGACCAAACTTACCTCTATACCAAAATGCTTCCTAAGGGAGCTACAGGCCCCTAAATGTGGGCCCCTGAAGACGGTTTTTATCTAGTATCTCCGAAACTGTTCAAGTTAAAGTAATGAAATTTTGCAAATCCACTAAACATTCTAAGCCTAACAAAATGAGGTAAATATCATCTCAAAATTTTTACCAAGATTGGGTCAAGCTGTAGGGGTGGGGGGTAAAAATTACCGCAACTTTTTTATTTGTAAATTTTTTTGAGTTTTGACTTCAAATTATGAATTGTCAGAGTTTTTCACAAAGAAAATGCCCTCTTGTGCAACTTTGATCGGAGGCACCGTTTTCGAGATAAATTCATTTTAATATTCAAATGCATGCTCTAAAATGATTAGGGAAGTGGACTAATTTTTTGCTTTTCGCGTCGAAACAAAATTTAAGCATTTTGAGCAGTTAAAATAAATAAGAAAATCTTGGTTTGATCTGGCTCTTAAATTTTGTTTTGACGAAAAAAGGAAAAAATTAGTTCACTTACTCCACTTATCTAATCATTTTAGAGCCTTGGTAAAAATTTTGAGATGATATTTACCAACGACTTATAAAGAGGAGACTGGAGATAAGCTGAATTTGTTTGGCAGGAACGATATTACCCAGTTGATGCCCAATTGCCACAGAGCGGTTGCGCAGTTACTTTCGTTTTGTTATTCTACATGTCTTTGCGACGCCATTTTAAATCTTGTTTGAATTGTGTGTCCAGGGTTTTTCTATCTATTTTCGTGTTAATTATCTGCTTTGTGTTTAAAAATGTTATACATATGATTAAACAGTGTTTGTATTGTAAAAAAACCTTATATATTAACGTCAAATCGAAGTTTTCACATGTAAGTACATAAAAATCATATATTATGCATAAATAAATAAATAAATAAATAATGTCTTTATTAGTTCCATATAGTAAAAAAGAAACAATTTACAAAATACCCAGTAGGCGTAGACGTCACTTTGGCATTTATTCAGAAAATAAGTTTTAAGTTTTGTTAATTATACCTAATCTGATTTTGTTAATCCTACATTCCGGACAATATTATGCTTCTTATGCAAGTGTGTACAATTTGTATTGATCATATACCTAAGTGTTTATTGAAATATTATTGTCAATCGACGAACGAAATATACAGTTTGCTCAAATTCCATATTGATGATTGCTTGGAACCATTTCTGTCGCATAATTTCAACCTAAGAAAAACAAAAAAAAGTTAAATTATATACCTAATGTGTAACAATTGCCTACATAAAAGATTCCATAATAATTCTAATGTTATCAGCGACGATGTTATGAAAATCTTGTGGCATCGATTGAAAATAATATTTCAATAAACACTTAGGTATATGATCAATACAAATTGTACACACTTGCATAAGAAGCATAATAAGAATGTAGGATTAACAAAATCAGATTAGGTATAATTAACAAAACTGACGTCTATGCATTATACGATTTTTATGTACTTACATGTGAAAACTTCGATTTGACGTTAATACTAAAGTTTTTTTTTACAATACAAACACTGTTTAACCGTATTTATAACGTTTTTAAACACAAAGCAGACAGTTAACACGAAAATAGATAGAAAAACGCTGGACACACAAATCAAACAAGATTTAAAATGGCGTCGCAAAGCCATGTAGAATAACAAAACGAAGGTAACTGCGCAACCGCTCTGTGGCAATTGGGCATCAACTGGGGAATATTGTTCAGGCCAAACAAATGCAGTGGATATATAAACTCCTGGACAAAATTAACGCACCACCATAAATTGGCAACAAATTTGATGCTACTTTTTTTCTGAATCTATGGTCCGATTTGAATGATATTTCTAACATTTCAGGTCCATTCCTTGATAATGTCATTGTCCTCATTATTTTTGATAAAAAGTTCATTTTACTTTTATACCGGGTGTAATAAAAATGTTGTGTTTTTTTTCCGAAAATTTGTATCACCCTGTGGCGTATACTAGCAATGGTAACACATCGCAGTTGAATTTAAACTGTAGCCTCATCTTTCCTTAACATTTTAATTTTTGTTTCACTTCATTATCTCTGTTATTAGAGGAGATACACCCTTTTATAACTCAGCATATTTTTATAAACTTTATTTTCGTATACGGTCATTTTTATAAATGTTTTGCAAGTAGGCTATGGATCTCCTCTGACATTTCAATAAAATTTTGTTAGCAAATGTTTTAGTTTGGAATTGTCAAAGAGAGTCAGTCTTGCTGATTAAAATCTGTTCAATTGCTTATTAAGACAAGTTCGTTTTGCATACCAGGTTTTTTTTGTTATCGTATTTGTCAGTTACGAGTATCGACAAGTGTTTAAAACTTGAAAAATGAATCGCCAAAGGAATTTATCGGCGGAGGAGGCAGTAAGAGCATTAACTTTGTTGGATGAGGGCTACTCGATGCGTCATGTTGCTAATGTGATAGGAAGACATCATTCCAGTATAAGTCGCCTGGTAACTCGATTTAACGAGACAGGATCTTACTCTCGAATTCCAGGACAAGGACGAAAGCGATGTACCGGTCCAAGAGATGAGCGTCTTCTTAGGCAATCCGCTCTAAGAAGCAGAAGAATCACTAGCACTGTGCTAAAAAATGAGCTCTTAGCTGCTCGCAATCTTGAAATATCGTCTCGAACAGTCAGAAGACGTTTAACTGAAACTGGTTTAAGGAGCAGAAGACCGGCAAAGAAGCCATTACTCACCAGACAGCATAAAGTTCAAAGATTGCGTTTTGCCAGAAATCATCAACATTGGACTGTTGATGATTGGAAGAAGGTTTTATTCTCAGATGAGATGAGGGTTAGCCTCAATTCTCCTGATGGCCGTGAACGTGTTTGGCGAAGGGCAGGGGAGAGATTTGTAAGTTGTAATATCTCTCCAAAGGTCCCGTTTGGTGGAGGCTCTGTAATGTTTTGGGGAGGAATCTGCTTCAACGAACGCACAGAGTTAGTCCCTATACGTGTGAGGTCTATGAACGCAGATTATTATCTGGAGAACATTGTAGTTGAACATGTAATGCCATTTGTTCCTTTTTTGGGGCCCAATTGTTTATTCATGCAAGATAATGCTCGTCCCCATGTGGCTAGACAAGTTATAGACTACTTGAATGCTGTTGGTAATGTTGGTATTCCGTTGATGGAATGGCCACCTCTCAGTCCAGATTTAAATCCCATAGAGCATCTATGGGATGCTCTTAAAAGAAAGGTACGAAGTCATGTACCTGCACCTGTTAACCACAATCAACTGGTGGATGCAGTAATTGCAGAATGGGAGAATATTCCCCAGGATGTAATAAAAAATTTAATCTCCAGTATGCCAAGGCGCATGAATGCGGTAATTCGGAGTAGAGGAGGGCCTACACGATATTAACATCACATTTCTATTGTTTTCTTTTTTTTTCTGTTTTCCTGTTTCATTCGCTTCATTCATGTAATTTTGACTTTATTCTTAATTTTAATATTGTGATTAAAGTAAGTTTAATTAAAAAGTGGTTCGTTAATTTTGTTTTCATTTATCGATAAACATAAACATTACATTTATTACATTGATTACATTAATTTATAAAAATGACCGTATACGAAAATAAAGTTTATAAAAACATGCTGAGTTATAAAAGGGTGTATCTCCTCTAATAACAGAGATAATGAAGTGAAACAAAAATTAAAATGTTAAGGAAAGATGAGGCTACAGTTTAAATTCAACTGCGATATGTTACCATTGCTAGTATACGCCACAGGGTGATACAAATTTTCGGAAAAAAAACACAACATTTTTATTACACCCGGTATAAAAGTAAAATGAACTTTTTATCAAAAATAATGAGGACGATGACATTATCAAGGAATGGACCTGAAATGTTAGAAATATCATTCAAATCGGACCATAGGTTCAGAGAAAAAGTAGCATCAAATTTGTTGCAAATTTATGGTGGTGCGTTAATTTTGTCCAGGCCTCCCCTCATGTAAATAAAATGTGAATAGCATATAGGCGATCTCCAGTCTTGTATTATTAAGTCGCTGATATTTACCTCATTTTGTTAGGCTTAGAATGTTTAGTGGATGTGCAAAATTTCATTACTTTAACTTGAACAGTTTCGGAGATAATAAATAAAAACCATCTTCAGGGGCCCACATTTAGGGGCCTGTAGCTCCCTTAGGAAGCATTTTGGTATAAAGGTAAGTTTGGTCCAATCGATTTATTCTGACCTCGGGAGTTGCATTATATAAACATGTTGTACTTCCTATTTCTTTTTTAGGGGTTTTATTTTACAAATTAGGTGTACCCGTTTATTTTATATTTCTAGTAATTATTGGAGTATCTTATCACAATTAATTATTATGAATAACCATAATAAATTGTTTTCCTTTGCACACTTGAATATTAGGTCTATTCGCACAGGATTTGACCTGTTTTCTGAGATGGTAATGACGGAAGAGTACTCAGTTTTAGGGTTATCGGAAACTTGGTTGAATTCAACTATACAGAATAATACCATTGTTATTCCAAATTATAAAATAGTAAGAAATGATCGGGCTGGCAGAGGAGGCGGTGTAGCGTTCTATGTACGTAATACGTTAAAATTTAATATACTTGAAGCACCAACTCATAATGACTGCCCTCTTGAGCATTTGTGGATATCTATTAAACTTGGAGGTAAGAAAGTATGCTTAGGAACTTTATATAGACCACCAAATTCAAATTTTAATCACTGTCTTGAATATTTTAATAGATTTTATACCTAATTTTGATATAATTTTGCTAGGTGGAGATTTTAATGTAGATGTTTTAAATTTAATTAATGTTAATACAATGCAGGGTAATTTTCTATATTACGGAACGTTCGATTTTTGAAATTTTTTTGCTTTTAACATCCGTAGTTTTGCCTCCTGAACAAAAAATTCTAATAAAAAAATCGGCGGTCGGCAACGGTTTTCGAGATATTTGGCTCCAAAGTCTCTGAAAGTCGTATTTTTCCACTGCCATAATCACTTATTTTCACCAAATTTCTCACTTTATGCTTATGAACACCTCTAATACAGACTTATTTAAACATTATTAAATAGTTTCAACATATTTATTCCATCAATAACTATTTTCTGAACCTTCTTATAAAAGCCATCTAAACATAACCTAAAATTTCAAACATTAAGATCATCCAAGGTTATGATAGGGCCGTAAGATCTAGGGTACGGTATAAAACGAATATGTCGTACACATGGATAATAATACCGGAATAATCCGGGACCGTTTTAGGACGCCCACCTGGTGTTTACTCATTTTGACTCAGTTCCCATTTGAACTGGTGGCTCCTTTCTGATCTTCGAGGTCCTATATAGCTTTTGTTTTGCCTTTCTTTTCTATCTAGATTAATGGGAATTACTCTTTCTAATTGTTTATATTTATTATGACGTTTAAGTATCAGTTTCCATTTGATAAATACTAAAATTTTCTGGTTAAATTTTTTAAATTAGGAGACTTTTTCCTATATGTTTACAGCCGGTACCATAAATAATGCCAAAAGGATCCATTAACTAAAAGACACTTTATGGTTAAAGTTGACTTTCAATTACTTTTAAAATCTCCCGTGTACCATAAAGCAAATTCCATCGTCTGTTGGGTAAAGGAAGCTTTCTGTAGTATTATGTTGGCTGGACTGAAAAACCTGTGACAATACGGATTTGTGCAGTTCTTACAGCGCTTACGGCGTTACGTTACCTAATTTATGATAACCTGTCAATTTCAATTTATATAACCCAACTTTTTGCCCCTACGAAGACTGAGTTTTCTCATAATGACAGAAGTTTTAAAAACGAAAAGGAGGAAAAGTTGTCCCTTTACAAAAGAAGACGAATTACGACTGGTGGAGGCAATTTATGCCCATAAAAAAATTATTGAAAACAAGGAAACAAACAAAGTGAGAAATTCCGAAAAGGTAAATTTTAAGACAGACACAGTTATAGTAGATATAGTTATAGTCTAGGTTTATTTTTTCAAATTCAAATCTTTAGAAGCAAATCATATTACTTTTTGCCAACCTACGTTTTTGGGGTAATTCGACCCTGCTGATTCCGAAAATTCCGGTTGTCATCTCGAAATAAGGGTTGAACTACCCCAAAACCACCCCTAAAGGTACATTTTTTCAGTTTATCGAGAATATCTCCGTAAGAAGTGAATTGAGAGAAAAAAGTCAAGACGGCTGAAATGTAGCTTATAAAATTTTCTTTAAGATGGTGTATATAAAGTGATAACCCCACTAGCCCATTGGCGTACAATGGCGGTCTAAAATGAGATAATTTAAAAAAATTTGCGAAATAGTTAACCATAGTTGTTCAGAAGGTTATTACTTCACGATACGTGCGAAATATATTCAGATTTTCATCACCTGTAATGTTACGAATGTCATGGGCGTAGAAAAGGGGTACTCGTCTCGGCTTGATTTTCAGGGAAGACTTCCGAAATGACTCCTAGAAACAAATCATATCAGTTTTTGACAACCTATGGTTTAGGGGTAATTCTTTAAAATTATGTATATAAACTGATAATCTCACTAGCCCATTGGCGTGCAATGAGGGTCTAAAATGAGATAATTTATAAAAAAATCAGCAAAACAGTTATTCATAGTTGTTCAGAAGGTTATTATTTCACATTACGTGCGAAATATAAATATATTCAGATTTTCATTACCTGTAATGTTGCTAATATCATGGGCGTAGAAAGAGGTAGTCGCTCTTATTGATTTTCAATAAACCCTTCTTAAATACCCCTAGAAGCAAATCATATCAGTCTTTGACAACCTATGGCTTAAGGGAAATTCGACCTAACCGATTTCAAAAATTTCGGTTAAGAGTTCAAGATGGCGATAAAAAAGTACTATAAATTGAAAAAGGAAATAAAGAGTTTTTAAATGTGAAATGTTAAAAAAAAATTGTAAATAATTGGATTGAGAATCATCAGAATCATCAGTTTCATCTGCATCCGGATATTCGTGTAGCTGATTTAGCTCTACATTCAAGCAACCAGGCGAACATGAGCACATGCTGGTTTCAAACCAGATTTGCGACATTTGCATAATCTGTTCGAGCAGAGACTAGTTTTGCATGAGCACGTGACTATTTCTATACGAGCGCTGGTTACCGGTGGGAAGGTGGTGAGAACTGGCTTTAACCCTTAAAAATAACGTTAAAATGTACAAATAAATACGATACCAATATCGAGTCTCCAACCATTATCCGTCGGAGATATGGATACTTCGGGAAAGTGGGCACTTTCCCAAATAAACACTTGATAACGTGCTCTTCTTATGTGGAGATGTAAAGCATCAGATGTAGGTGGCATTTGCTCAGGTTGCTTCAGCTTTTTAATTAGAGTACATCTTGCTGCGTCCGCTGATTCAGCATCAATGTTATACAGTTTCAGTACAAACATTTCAGCTGAATCTATCGCTGATGTCAGCGGAATTTTATCTAAGTCACTGAGCAGTTCTATATGTCTGATGTAGATGTTCCAAGCTCGGTTTTTCGTCACGCATGCAAAGAATGATGTTACATCACATCCGGTAAGCGCATGAAATGCCAGCAAATTGGATTTCAGAAGTGCTGCAAGTTTTTGACAAATGCGCTATGAATTAGAATTTACTTCTTCGAATGTGATGTACCAGCTATCATACGTAACTCATCGAAATTAATCTTCTCAAAATGATAAATTAATTAAAGCAGAACATCAGTATCCCTGCACATAACAAATGATTTTTCAGCTGAACTGTTGACAGCGTGGAGAATCAGACGGGTATCAGCTTTTACATGAGAAGCTTCTAGTTAAGTAAATAACATAGACTGGTTATTAGATGCTACTTTTCTTTCACTTTCAAAACTTCCTGCAGTGATAACCCCAAATTGGTAAAAATTGTGAGCTATAAGCTCACAAGGAAGAAGTGCTGCAAGGTCTGCCTTATTTTTCCAAACAGCTAGAAAATTAGCCCAACCCGACCCGATTTGCTGCACTTGTTGACTTTTCCGTAAGAGCTCCTCTGCTATAGTTAATTATTTTGTTGATTTTTTAAAATAATAAATAAATAACACATCATAAATTAGACAACCTCCAAATTCAAAGTCAGAGCTATTCGGAAGGGTGTTATATTTAGAAAAACTCAGACACACAACCAACCCATTCGGCATTGCCAGTGCCGAAGCTAGGATTCGAACCCGGTTGTGCGGTTGCCACACGCGCTTTAACCAACTGTGCCACCGTGCTAGGACCTCATTTTAAACCCACCTTACACGCCAATGACTTAGTGGAATTATAACTTTATATACATAACAATTTTAAACAGTTACCCCTAAACCATAGACTGTCAAAAACTGATATGATTTACTTCTAGGAGTTTCAGAAGTCTTTCCTGAAAATCAAGCCGAGACGAGTACCCCTTTTCTACACCCATGCCATTCGTAATATTACAGGTGTTGATAATCTGAATATATTTCGCACATAATGTGAAGTAATAAACCTTCTGATTAATTATAATTAACTATTTCGCTGATTTTTTATAAATTATCTTATTTTAAACCCCCATTGCACGCCAATGGGCCAGTGGGGTTATCGCTTTATATACATCATCTTAAAGAAAATTTTATAAGCTACATTTTAGCTCTCTTGACTTTTTCTCTCAAGTCACTACTTACGGAGATACTCTCAATAAACTGAAAAAATGTACCTTTAGGGGTGGTTTTGGGGTAGTTCAACCCTTATTTCGAGATGACAACCGGAATTTTCGGAATCAGCAGGGTCGAATTACCCCAAAAACGTAGGTTGGCAAAAAGTAATACGATTTGCTTCTAACAGTGATTTCCAAAGGCTTTTTAGAGAATTAGTTCTAGACTATTATCACATCTCCCGCACAAGGCTCAGCCTTCTGGGATAAAGGGGGTCGTAATTACATGTGGTGTATCTGCTATTTTTTGTAGTAAAGCCAAAGCGGTAGGCTTTGTTAACCGGAATCGGTCGAAAAAATCTAGATCATCGTATTTCGTAAAATACTGCTGCCATGGTCTGTAAATTTTCGGTCTTCTCAAAAAAATATAATCTTCGTCTTCAGAAGAACTGGAACTACTGCTTGAAGAAAATAACACCCTATTATCTCCCCTTTTAATTATTATATTTTAAACTTGAATACAAATTTGTAGGTTATAGTTCATAATAAAGTGACTTTAACTAGCGAAAAAAGCCAAAATCGAGACTTTACCAAAAAGGAAGCTTTGTTGCTTAATCTTCCTTTAAAATCGGTTTATGGTACAGGTCTGACGGGTAAAAATGATCCTTTACGTTTAAAGTACACTCCTTTATGGTACTGGCTGTTACAGCCAGTTTCATAATCGAACTTTAAATTTAAAGTCGGGTTAAAGTAGACTTAAAATTATTGTGCTGTTTCATAATACTTTAAAGTCCCTTTAACAGCACTTTAAGTTAAAGCGCCAATTTTGACGCTTTAACAGACTTAAAGTGCAATCTAACCTAACAAAAATCACATTTCTTGACGTACGTCTTACGTGTCGCTTTTTGAGTTTTTCCATTTATTTGTTCTCAATTGTCCACGTTATGAACCCTTACCGAGAAATTTCGTCTTCAAATTCAAGCTCATCCCATGAAGAACCGGAAATATTTTTAAGAAGAAGGAAACTTTATAGAAATAGAAAAAACAGGCTCGATGGCTACGACGATATTGATTTCTTCGACAGGTTTCGCCTAACAAAACCCACAGCTTTATTTATTTTAAATTTGATCAAAAATATGATTAGGTTGCCAACACATAGGTAAGAATATCGTAATGATTTAAATCATTAATATTGCGTAGCAAGTATATTTCAGGGGTGGAAGCATTTGCTCGATGGTCCAGTTTCTTCTCACACTACGCTATTATGCAACAGGTAGCTTTTTAATTGACATGGAAGATTTCATGGGATTGTCAAAAGTTTCCCGAGTAATTGGAGCCATAGACTGTACGTTAATAAAAATTGAATCACCAGACGGGGAAGATGCTGAAATCTATAGGAGTAGAAAGAGATATTTTGCTCTGAATGTACAAACAATTTCAGATGCAAATTTGAAGATTCGAAACATTGTTTGTCGTTGGCCTGGCTCTACACATGATCAAACCATTTTTAATAACTCAAGAGTTAAGAGAGACTTTCTGAATGGAAGATATGGAAGATTCATGTTAATCGGGGATAGTGAATATTCTGTTCAATCATATTTAATGATTAAACACATCCGCTGTGACGCAAGGCTGGTAAACTCTAAAGTCTAAAGGTTACCCAATCTGAACCTGACCTATCTCAATATATCATACGTCACTAGGCGACCGTCGGTATATCCATCTCTGTTCTACAACAGCAGAGCACGGTTTAGTGTCTCTTTTTAGTATGTAAAATAAATGTAAGACCGCGGTCGCCAGCCCTGCCGCAACCCGCATTTTCCTCGCCCTAAAGCTGCTCATTGATGTAACCTGTACGTCTACAAGCCTTGGCTGTGACGTACTTCGGTTTGTAGGCAAAATGGCCGAAGTGTCACTATGGCACTCGAGGCGGCGGCGGTGCTTTACTCGGGCGCCAGTTTCCGTTTATAGTGCAGAAACACCACTACTCAGGCAGCTACAGTGAAGAAACAGAATATTCCAGTTAGTGCATCCCCTAGGCTGGAAAACTCTGCCCTAATATGTGCAGAGAGTTTGACTTCAGAACCTAGTTTGCGATCATATAGGGATCAGGAAAACATGAGGTGGACATCCCGGTTCGTGGGAGGAAGTCCGCCATATTGGATTTTGTCAAATTGATAGGTCGCTGTATCTCCGTAACGCCTAGTCTAATTTGAATGATTTTTAGTTAGATTGCAAATTTTGTTTAGAACTAAAAAGGTTACATTCATTTTTTACGCAACTGTAAGTAATACCCCGCAAAAATACAAAAAAGGGAATAAAAATTATTCTTTCCCGTTCATTGTCGTTTCCACCCATTTTCTTGCACCTTAACAAAAAAAATACTAGAAACTATATTTGTAGGCTATTGCTTTAGCTACAAATGTGTGTTTAGAAAATTAAATTATCTTAAATAATAAGAAAGATACGGCCACTTTAGTCTCGAGCCGACACTCCAGGCGGCTATAATTTGAATGTAGTTGCTACCCCTGAGCGTCCCTGCGCCAGACAACCTGCGGTGTTTACAAAATATAATGAAATCAACTCTTTATTTAAACATGTTTGCAAGATTTGTTGGATAAACATTTGCAAAATTTAGAGCATTAAATTTAATTTTTTTTACAAGTGCAATTTTTTTTACTCACGACGTTTTGCATGAGCAAGTTATTAAAATTATCAGGAATAACGCGCAAAATGTTTGTAGCCTCTAAAAATTCCTCCTCATCATCTAATTTATACCCAAAATGAACGGCATTTAATGGAGCATTGATTGAAACAATTTAGATATAAGTGAGTGCAATAATATGCCTTTTTAATATGTTCCAAACAAGAAAACGATGTTGGTGGCAAATTTTCAGGGATGCAATTTTCGTATTAAAATAAATTCAGGACCTTACTTCATCAGAAGATTTACATGAAGATCCAGGTTTTGTAGTGTGCACTAAAAACTCCTCTACGCGTATTATACAGAATTCTAAGCTGTCGATAGGATCAATTTTTAGTATTTGCTTTTTAGAACCAATTTTACAAGTGTAATCACATCCAGTTAGAATGTGAGGAGTTGGAAAAACATCGCACTTTCAAAAATATTATAAATAAGTATCTTAGATTGTCCCTTACCCCAATCCGAAACCATATTTCCAGTTTTAGTGGAAATGAGGAAAAATAAAACAAAAGGAGAATAATAACGTCGGTGTCGGAGGATAAAATTACCGCACGATTTTCATTAGAATTCACAATATGTAGAATAATTTTGTAGTCAACTTCTTCCAAATTAGGTTCAAATTTTTCTCCAAATTTTTCTTAACCATTTCCGATTCACTCTTGCGTATATATGAACAAGGAAATACCACATTCACACAATTAACAAAAGAACTAAGACGCATATTAATATTAATATTGCAAGCTATAAACTTATTTCTAAAAGTTGAATTTATTTTTTGAAGATAACCAAAAAGACTAGTAAAACAGGTATTGGAGTTGTTTCATCTCTAATATATCCCAGCTCTATTGGATTTTGTGGCATATATCTTCTGTTGCATTTATTACTTTTAATTGAATTTGATAAATAACTGTCAAAAATAATATCAATACGTGAAGCATTTTTGCAAATATTTGTAATGTAAGAGATAAAATTTTGAAATGAACAACCAAAGGTTTTAATTTCTTTTATTTTCATATTGCGAATGGTCGCCATAAAATCAATAACAAAAATACTTGGCATTGATGTCCAAGAAAAAGGAGAAATATAATTATTTTTATCTAGCATATTTTCCAGCTCATGAAGTAAATCTGATTTAGTAGCTTTTTCCATTGTACCATATTCTCGCAGGCGCTGAGTAGTAGGTATATCAACTACATTGTTCAAATTGTAACCGCTTGGAGTGCCACCGCGGAACTAAAATAGCTATAACTTTCTTATTCTTTAAGATAATTTAATTTTTCAAAAGCGAGTTTATAGCTAAAGCAATAGGCTACAAACATTATTTTAATTTTTTTTTGTTACGGTGCAAGAAAATGGGTGGAAATGACAATGAACGGGGAAGAATAATTTTAATTCCCTTTTTTGTATTTTTGGGGGTATTACTTACAGTTGCGTAAAAAATGAATATAACCTTTTTAGTTCTAAACAAAATTTGCAATCTAACTAAAAAAAAATCATTCAAATTAGACTAGGCGTTACGGAGATACAGCGACCTATCTATTTGACATAAAATCCAATATGGCGGACTTCCTCCCACGAACCGGGATGTCCACCTCATGTTTTCCTGATCCCTATATGATCACAAACTAGGTTCTGAAGTCAAACTCTCTGCACATATTAGGGCAGAGTTTTCCACCCTAGGGGAAGGACTAAGTGGGTCGTTGGGAAAATTAGACTTCGTTGCGGATTAAAAGGCACAGTTTGATATCACAATTTGATTTATTCAGGATATGTCAACAAGGAATAAACTTAGTCAATACGGGTATTACTATAAAAGCTCTAATCTACTTACATACTATGTTTGAGCAGGGCTTAAAAGCTACTTATATACAGGACTATGGTGTTTAGCAGGGTTTAAAAGCTATTTTAAATACAGGACTACGGGGGTTATCAGGGCTTAAAAGCTATTTTAAATACAGGACCACGGTGGTTAGCAGGGCTTAAAAGCTATTAACAATAGATAGATAGATAGATAGATAGATATATACAGTTACTTTAAAGCACAATCTAAAGCACAAACTACAAGGTGGCGGTGCGAGTATCTAGCAAGGCGGGCAGGCGGTTAACTAACGGTTACAGACTAGTAGCAAAGCGGATACCAGGATTAGCAGAAGCAAATACTAAAAGCATACAATTATTAAAACAAGATATGTGCAGTGTACAGACTTGGCTTATTGCGCAGCATTTGACCAACAGTCGAGTTATGGAATTTAACAGGATACTCCTCGCGGGTCTGGGTCTCGAGTACTGAAAAATAAGGTATGATTAGTACGGTAATAGTTCACACATATGCTTATACTGGATACAGTCGACTGGTAGATATCTCTAGCTAGAAAGAAAGTTATGGTTAGTACCGTAAGCTTCGCTACGTACGTTTACGTTATATCTGATGTTCGTACCCTCATATATAACATAAACCGACAGCTGACTTACTCAAAGCTGGAATAAGAAAAGATTACTGGAAGCTCCTTCTTGGTCGGTAGTAGTGGACTGGAAGTAAAGTATGGTTAATACAGTAAGCTTCGCTACGTACGTTTACGTTATATCTGATGTTCATACCCTCATATATAACATAAACCGGCAGCTGACTTACTCAAAGCTGGAATAAGAAATGATTACTGGAAGCTCCTTCTTGGTCGGTAGTAGCGGACTGGAAGTAAAGTATGGTTAATACAGTAAGCTTCGCTACGTACGTTTACGTTATATCTGATGTTCATTCCCTCATATATAATATAAACCGGCAGCTGACTTACTCAAAGCTGGAATAAAATAATGATTACAGGAAGCTCCTTTGGATGGCAGCAGCGGACTGAAAGCAAAGTATGATTAATGTAGTAAGCTACGCTACGTACGTATACGTTATATCCGAGGTTCGTACTCTCGTATCTAACATATACCAGCAGCTGACTTACTCAAAGCTGAAATAAAATAAATGGTTACAGGAAGCTCCTTCGGACGGCAGTAGCGGGTTGAAAGCAAAGTATGATTAATACAGTAAGCTTCGCTACGTACGTATACCCTATATCTGATGTTGTTCGTACCCTCATATATAGAATATACCGGCAGCTGACTTACTCAAAGCTAAAAAGAATTTAAAAAAATGATTACAGGAATTAATACTTTACAATAGCCAAGTCCTCACTTACAATCTCTACCTGTTTACCTTACTTACTTATGCTTACTCGGCACGTCTTGACGGGAACAGCGGTCGACAGGTACTGCCTCTCTGGATCTCGGCAATCGGTATATCAATATTCTGAAATGTTCAGAGTAGTAGGGATGACGCCAAATGAGCAGCGCAGTGAATAAAATACGTCACGGCTGGACTTTGTCGAAATTCGGGCCCAAATGTTACTTACTTTCTGATGAGTACGTCTGCTCTCTGGCGTAGCTACCTCAGTTCTTTCCTCTGCGAGTCGGAATAGCTATCCTTGATGCGTGGTGGGGTAGCGCTACGTCACAGTGTGACGTTTTACTGACGTCTGGGCGCTGAGTGACGTAGTACGGCGCTGTAATTGCTAGCGTGCTCGCGTCGTCCCAACTACACACGTTGGCTCGGGCAGGTAGACTGACGACTGATCACTGGTTTTGGTGCAGATTCACTTGTTTATTTCGTAGCACAGATATTAGTGCGTTTTTGTTTTGCGCTCATTTTAATTACTGAGTTATTTATTAATTAATAACAGCCAGACTGGTTATATTATTTAACTGGGTACAGGTGGTAATTATAGAAAGAATATAGATCATACTTTGCTAAGAACAGGTTTTTTAATACTGAATTTCAGGAATTATATTATTTAGGGGTTCACTCCAGTAAATACTATGCTTTCAACTCTAGAATGGTTAAACGTGTCAAACAAACTTTATCTAAGTGCAATGATTTTTATTTACAAAGCTGTGAACAAGTTATTACCTAGCTATTTTGAAGAGTTTATTACATTTAATCATGAAATACATGAGCATTTCACAAGATCTAGAGATAATCTACATTTAAACCAAGTGCATCAAAAAAAGTCCATGAACTCTTTGTTCTTCAAAGGCATTGATAAATTTAATAAATTATCACCTGAAATTAAAAACAGTCCTTCGGTCAAACAATTTAAATATAATTTAATCAAGCACATAAAAGAATTGTGATTTGCTGTTGTTTTGTTTTATTTTATTTTAGATTTTATGTTATTATGTAATTCTTATGTTTTATATACTCACATATTCTTAATAATTATAAACTTAATAATTATAAACTTGATTTACTTTTATTATCTCTGTTTTTATATTGTGATTATAATGATTTGTGATATGTTTTTAAGTGAAATGTATTTAGATATATGTATATTAGGATTTCCTATTTGAAATAAATTACTTACTTACTTACTTATAAATATCTGGTGCTTTACAGGTTTTTAAATTAACAATAAACTATCGGCTTTTATTTGGAACCTTGTGTAAACGGAAAGTATTGTTAATTTCTTTAAATACAGGTTACAATATTATAATAACGGTAAAATAAATTGCTGGCTTACTGAGAATTATAAAATAAATTTATATACGGGGTGTATCGAGTAATAAATTATTGATAGCATTTAGTAACGGAAAAATCACTTCGTTACACCGCGGAAAACTTATATAATGAAAGCATTTTACGGTCAAGAAATGTTGTCGAAAGGAAATATGGTGTTTGGAAACATCGGTTTTCAGTGTTATCAACAGGAATAAGATTAAAAAATTTGGAAACCGTCATGATGGTGATTGTGGCAACTGCCGTAATTCACAATATTGCTGTGGAAATGAATGATAATTTTCCAGACCAGTGGCTTGACAATCCCATAATAGAAGGTGACGGGGAATCTAACGAAAATCTTGAACATCCTGCAGCAGATTTGAGAAGACGAATTAGACAAGTCATAATAAATGAACATTTTGCAACATTATTATGAACATTAATAAAGGGTTCTGCTTCAAATTGGTCTTTCTTTTCCCTCAAGAGAATCAAAAACAGGAGAAAATAACAAAATATATGTATATATTACAAAACTTCAATCAGTAACAATCATTGCCTTTCGGCTTTTCTAATCTCTATATCTAATAATTTCATCCTCTTAGCATGCTCTTCTTTGTCCCTCTTTTCCTTTTCTTGAGCAAGTACTCGATCTTCCGCGGCTCTGTGTTTAATATCTTCTATTGTCGTTTGTACCAATTCAGTTTTCTTCTTGTAGTAGTCCTCTTTCGCTGAAAAAGTTTGATTGGGTACCTTCGGCCGCAATCTCTTGTTAACTGGTTGTTTCAGCATCCTGGGAGTATAACTGTTCCACTAGAAAAATAAGATAGATAGGCAATTCTACTCAAATATAAATCTATGTATACTTTTACTTGTGAAACACCGTCCTCAGTGGTGTTGACGTCAATTTTAACACGTTTAACTTTTTTTGCCAAAGGTACATTTCCTACAGGCTCATCCTCCTACAACAATTATTATTGTAATAAATTGAATAGTCAATAAACGACTTGAATTATTTACAAGTGGAATTTCAGCCTCACAACAAATTACATTGGCCGATGATGCCGATGGTTCCTAGAAAAAATAAACAGTTCACTGTGGAAATTTACAGAAAAATAGAACTAAGAATCATTACTTATTGCATCCTCACTTGTATCATCGCTGCAGTCCAAATTATATTTCGAAGTTGAAGGAAGCGTGTTATAAAAAGTAGATTTTAACTGTGATATTTGAAGTTCCTAAAACAAAATTAATCACATATTATCTATTTAGCGTGGCATACAAATCATGTAAATAATTAAAAACAATGATTGAAGGTAAATAATTTTGCCATGGACCTTTCAAAATGTATCAAGTTCATAGGTACCAATATACCTCAACATCATAATCACAGATTGGTGTTATAATTTATTATTTTTAAAACAGCATCTAATACAGGATCAGGGCTATTAATACCAGGTCCGCCTCCAGTACCTTTTATTTCTAATTTGTGTTCAGCCGCCCACTTTCATGCCTTGGTCTTCAAGTTATCATATTTGGACTTTATTTGATCCAAAGTCCTTGGATGTAAATTATTGGAATTGAATCCGCTCAAAACCTTCTTTCAAGCCTCGTTCTAGAGAAAACAAATGATGGTTCTCATCATACTGACTTATGTTTCAAGTGAATCTGAAGACTTACCTTTTCAATGGCAGAAACGCTATTAGTCATTTTATTCTCTAACACCTTTTTGTGTCTGGCAACTTCGTCCAAAAGAAGTAGCTCTTCCTCTTTTTTTATTACAGCTCATGATAAAAACGTGCACAATATGGAAAACAGACTAAACTCGACATCTTTAAATGCGCGCTCACAATGCTTAGGAATGCGCGCTATTACTGTCAATTGTCAATTTTTGGTTGTGTCTAAAGTACCAATTATAAGTAATTAAACTTTAGTTAAAAGTTCGAATGGCTGTGATTATGAAACACCTCGACTTTAATGCTCTTTTTAAGTGAACTTGAAGTCGAACATTACCTTTAGTTAAAGTACATTTTAAAGTTCGATTATGAAACTGGCTGTTAGTTGCTTCAAGACGAATTTTGATACAGTTCTGATTTGATCTTTAAAATAATTACTTAGAATATTCTGTTCCTTCGCGACTATCATGCTTCGATACCTCAATTCTTTCGCATGAATACCGCTATGATCAGATGATTCAGTGATTTTTCAATAACAATTGAATTTCAATTCAGTTTTTAAAAACATACAAAAATTTCAATTCAGTTTCTAAATTTGCCTCTCACCGAGAGGGAACGATGGAAACTTCGATTTCGTCGCAATGTCAAACGCGACTATTTCCTGGCTTATGATTGGTCCAATCAGGCAGCCGAAAGGAACGATGGATCCCATAAATTTCGTTTTCGATTCAGTTTCTATTTGCTGATTGATGAATTTTTAAAACTATCTTCGTGTGAAGCATCAAACTGCTTTCCAAACACGACTTATCATTGCTTTAGGAATGCTTCCCTTATTTTTAAAGTCACAACAATGTTGTTATTGACTAATTAAAAACATTATTTCTCCTTTGATCCATAGATTTAGATTTATTTCCCACATATACATAGTTTACATAAAATTGTAATATAATTGTATACATACATACATTCATATACACCATTTTGAGTAGCACCTATATAGGCGTAGGGAAAACTAAGTAACTAATATTATATTGTATTATATTATAGTATTACAATTTGATAAGTGCTTTGGTAAGGAGATTAAGTTAACTAAATAAAATTACATTCATAATATTCCTGCAAGTTGTAGAATGTGTAATTATTTAACAGTGATTTCAGTTGTTTTTTAAAACATTTTTCCGTGGTGATTTCTGTTATATATCCAGGCAAGTGATTGAAAATTTTGATTCCTGTATATAAGGGTCCTTTTCGATTACTTTCGAAATTGTAATGGGGCATTAATAATTTATTATTATGACGGGTCGGATAGTCATGCACATCAGAATATGTTGCCAAATTAGGTCTTTTCTTAAATATTGTTAAGGCCAATTTATATATTACAGTATTCGACACGGTAAATATTTTTAACTGCCTAAAGTACTCTCGGCATGATTCATAGATATTAAGACCACATAAGGCTCGTATTGCTCATTTCTGAATGATGAACGTAGATTCGGCATTTGAACTATTTCCCCAAAATTCTATACCATATTGCATAACACTGTGAAAATATGCAAAATATACCGATTTCGCAGCTTCAAAACCGACCAGAATTTTAATATTTCTTATTGCGTAAATAGCTTTGCCTAGTTTCTTGTTTAGATCATGTATATGTCCAGCCAATTTAGGTTTTTATCGATTTTAACTCCTAGAAATTTCGTTGATTGGACTGATTTGATGTCTCCAGATGTGGTCATTATGCTAGCATCTTCCACTTTTATGCGCGGTCGTTGAAAAGTAATATTGTTTGTCTTTTCACAATTTAGTAGCAATTTGTTGGCATTAAACCTGTCCAATATATTATTAAAAGATGTCTCGGTACATTGAATGAGATCAAGAAAATTTGTATTATGGTTGATAATACTAGTGTCATCCGCGAAGAAGGAAAATTTTAATGGTGGAAAATTTATTACTAAATCATTTATATAAATTAAAAAGAGGACAGGGCCCAAAATTGAGCCCTGTGGTACACCACATTTAATTCTCCTCTTCTCAGATGAAACCTTTTTGAAGGTACCCTGTTTTCCCTCCAATAGCTCTACCTGTGCCGAACGATTTTCCAAATAAGAGATAAACCATAATATGAAGATAAGAGGACTTATCTGTTGATTGATCTATTCTTTCATCATTGACAGCATATTACATTGAAAAATCACTTACTAAAAATTTAGAACTTATAAAATAACACTGATACGATCGAAGTCTCAAACTTCGTCACTTTAATACTACCTCTTTTATTCTCTTTCTGCTATCTCTCTGCATCGGCATCTGGAACTGTTCACTACACTTTCTATTG
Organism: Rhagium mordax; assembly: GCA_963680705.1. NCBI lineage: Eukaryota > Metazoa > Arthropoda > Insecta > Coleoptera > Cerambycidae > Rhagium > Rhagium mordax. Next base: position 33,241,582 of record OY796662.1, read on the forward strand.
ACACTTTATCTTAAAACTAGATGTTTGTTTTGCTGCAAACCTTGAGGTTCTATAACACTCTATAACACTTCTATAATATTTTCACATGAGTATTATGCATAATACTCATGTGAAAATATTGACAGTTTTCGAGATATTTGACTCGAGATGTTTTTTCCTCAATTTTCGTTGCTCACAATACTTGAAATTCTGAAGTTATGCCAATCATCACCAGAAATAATTTTTGGGTAATGTTGAGCAAGAATGGTCGTTTGAAATGTTATATCAGAAATTGATCTGTGAAAAGAATCTTGCCAAACTTGATAAAAGAAAATTTGAAATATCTCCGTTAATTCAAATGGAACACCCTGTATTTTATTGAATAATAAGATGCACCATTGAATACTCTACAACTTTGCTGTAACTTTCCCTATACCTAAGTTGAATACTTTTTGTGAAAAACGCACTTTCATTGAAAACTTGCCTTTGGATCTCTATCTTTATCGGAAAATCATAGCGAGCGCCTGTCAGGGTCAGTTGTATAAAAGCGGTTCAGCGAAAGTTCAGCTGATTTGGATACCATTCTTGCAACAATCGGTATCCTTGGATTTTGAACCAAGTTCAGCTGAACCACTTTTATACAACTGGCCCTCAAAAGGTTAATATGTCAGGTTTCCTTAAAAATTTTGTAAGACAAAGGACCATATTAAAAATTCAAAGCGCAGGCGCAAATCGAGCAGAGAGACAACTACATAGATGTTTTGGCTTAAAACTCCCATAAGTATGTGCACGTTTGTTAAATGTTCAATTCAAGGAGCAAATTAATAATTTACAACAAATGTGGATAACATAGGTGTGTAAAAGGAAACACTTGATTCACCTTTGATCTGGCCACCTGTTTGAATATATTTCATTTGAATGGTGTCTAACCTAAAAGAATAACGATGATAAATAAACAGTCACTGCATTTTCATGGATAAGACTACCATTAATGTAGGTTGCAGAGGGGTACCATCGTGTTGAAACCATTGCAGAGCTAAAACTTCGGGAGGAAAAGAAATATTTCCTGTTAAATTGACTTCAAAAAGTATGGTCCAACAATATGTTCTCTGCATATTCCAGCCCACACGTTCACTTTAAAACGGTTGATGCTCTTCTTCTCGACATAACCTGTGGTTTTATTCAGCGTAATGATGAAAATTGTGCTGATTGATTCTGTGGGTATTCGAGAATAAAAGATTGTAAAAAATGTTGGATACTCTTGATTTTTCATCAATGTCCAATCACAAAACTGCAAACGGTTTTGGAAATCGATTTCCGATAATGATTGGTGGTACTCTAGGTGATAGGGATGAAACTTATTTTTTTTTGAGTAATTTACTCATCAAACTCTTTTAAACTCCTATTTCGTCACCGACTTGCCTTACACTAATGTGTTATTTGATTATCCTCGTTGCTAATTTCATGTGTCCTGGTAGTTTTCTCATAAATAGCATTTGCTGTCCTACCAAATCTCTCTTTCACGGTTTCAAAACAGTCAGTACGAGGAAATCGATGTAAATGTGGATAATTTGATTTATTATGTATACCTATACCTACTAATAAACAGTAAGCATGGGATTTTCCTAGAGCGTATACCATATTTATCATTTCTTCTTTTGAATAATTCATTGTAAACAACTCAGAACTTTATTTAAATTTACTTTATGAACAGATTATTCAGTTTTTAGTGTCCACAGATATAAATGATATAAAAGTTTATGTGGGTAAAATATTGGACAAAAAAATTTCAATATACCGGGTGCCACAGGATACTGGCTCACCCCTATATTTCCTTTATTTTTTAACTTATCCATTTGAAATTTGCGGGGCATAAACTACCGTTTAAAATGTATTTCTGCACATTACAAGCACAATGGTACCACTTCCGGTTTATCCGGAAATTACCTCAACTTTCGATTTTCAAATGGAATACCCTGTATATTTTTACATATTTGGATGCAGGGCAACATTCTGCATCCAACATGTAAGTTTCGCAAATTTTTGAGCCGATGTTCAATTTTTTCAAGCATTTTAAGAAATCCGTCTAGAGTGCTTTGGAATTCCAAAATTCGTTATACGGTAGGTAAACTTCAAAGGAAAAATATAATTTTTCTTTTCGTTTCACTAATAACTGTTTGCGAAGCCTCCAAAGTTGAACATATCACTTTTTTATCGAAAACTTTTTTTTTCAAATGGGAAGGTGGTAGCTCATAGTGTTTGAAAAATTATAATTTTCTTTCTGATTTCATTGATATCTATTTCATATCTGTGCTAATTATTTTCAATTTTATTTCATTCGTTTAAAAGTATAAAATCCCCTTTCACGGATTTCTCAAAATGCTTGAAAAAATTGAACATCGGCTCAAAAATTCGCGAAACTTACATGGTGTATGCAGAATGTTGCCCTGCATCCAAATATGTAAAAATATACAGGGTGTTCCATTTGAAAATCGAAAGTTGAGGTAATTTCCGGATAAACCGGAAGTGGTACCATAGTGCTTGTAATGTGCAGAAATACATTATAAACGGTAGTTTATGCCCCGCAAATTTCAAATGGATAAGTTAAAAAATAAAGGAAATATAGGGGTGAGCCAGTATCCTGTGGCACCCGGTATATAATTTTTTTTTATATGGTAAAAATTACTGAAGAGGGGTTGGAACCTTTGGTGTAGAACTTACACTTGGAGTAGTTTTCCTCACACACCAAAACACTTTTGCACACACCTATGTATGTTTTACTTAAGCTGTTGGGCCGCCTGAATTTAACCGTGTTGTGGGAACATTGAAGTTACACACGCACAAATATAACGCAGATTTTGCTGATTCTGTGGGTACACATAACTTTCCGTAACACTCGCTGTAACTCGATAAAATCACGAAGATAGTTGTGGGGACACCTCATAATAATAGCTAAATTTGTGTATTTAAGTCCCCAGTGAGAGATAAGTACCAGGGGATGTACTTATCTCTCACAGTTACTATGTGCTGGGTCTGCCATAGACCAGTTTGGTTTGCCTTTGTTATTTGTCTTTTCAGCTACCTGTGGCACACTGATGAGAACATAAAGAGTTCGAAACCGGTCTGTGTCTGGTGGAGAAAGGACAAATAACAAATTTGGCTACCAATTTTGGATTTATAGGTATAATTCAATGGGAGTCGGGGTCTTTGCTCGTCCAGTAGTTGTTTCCTATAATCCTATTTATTAAACAAATATACAGGGTTGATCAAAATTTAATTGAACTCGATATAAATCATAAATTTCTTAAGAAAGATTACACATTACGGAACTTTTGGTACCGTTTAACCCCTACTAAATAGAGCTTTCTGAATATCCGGGTGGCCCATATCATAATGTTTTTTAAAAAAGAGGTATTTTGAAAAATGTGATATTAATGAGTTTAGAGCACCCTGCATAATGTGTTATTAGACATATTGACGTTTTCGTATTGTGGCGTATAATACATTATACGGTTTTAGGCAAGAAAATGCCGGTGCTTTACTCGGGCGCCAACTTCTGTTTATAGTGCAGAAACACCACTACTCAGGCAGCTACAGTGAAGAAACGGAATATTCCAGTGGGTCGTTGGGAAAATGAGACTTCGTTGCGGAATAAAAGGCACAGTTAATATCACAATTAGATTTATTCAGGATATTGAACAGGATCAGCAAATACGGTTCTATTCTAATTACATAATTACAGCTACCAGGGCTTAAAAGCTATTTTAAATACAGGACTATGATAGTTAGCAGGGCTTAAAAAGCTATTTTAAATACAGGACTATGGTAGTCAGCAGGGCTTAAAAAGCTATTAACAATATATACAGTTACTTTAAAGCACAAACTACAAGGCGGCGGTGCGAATATCTAGCAAGGTGGGCAGGCAGTTAACTAACGGTTACAGACTAACAGCAAAGCGACGTACGGATACCAGGATTAACAGAAGCAAACACCAAAAAGCATACAAATATCAAACAGGTTATTTATAGGTTACAGACTTACAATCTCCACCTGTATACCTTACTTACTTTTGCTTCCTTAGGCACGTCTGGTCGGGAACGGCAACGGACAGATACTGGCGGTATTGATGTCGGATTTCGGTATATTACTATTCTGAAATTTATCAGAGTAGTAGGGATGAACGCCAAATGAGCAGCGCAGTGAATAAAATACGTCACGGCTGGACTTTGCCGAAATTCGGGCCCAAGTTTTACTTACTTTCCGGTGGGTACGTCTGCTTCCGTGCGCTGCCAGCTAGAGACAGAGTGCAGCTCTCGGCGGTTCGGAATATCTATCCTCTATCGGCTTGATGCGTGGTGGGGATAGCGCTACGTCACAGCATTATGACCACGGACGTCTAGGCGCTTGTGGCAATGATGCATAGTTCTTCTGTATCTGGTGCGGAGGACGGTCCTGCCAATGGTTGTCTGGATGTGGCATTGGCCACTTGGTTTACCAATTCCTTGTTTTTAGATCGTCGACGGTGGCGGTGATTGGGTCTTCTTGTTGTTGACGGTGGTTTGCGTCGTGGCTTGTTGAATGGGCCAGTAGCGGAACTTGCTGGAGAGCGGACAGTTGACGGACTAGAAGCACAGTACGTTGCTACAGGACAGACGGTCGGTGGTAGAGAACTAACAGTCGGTGGCACAAGTGTTATCCTTGGCTGAAACAGCGGATGGTATCTCAGTGTTGAATAGCTCCCGGATTCTCTGCTCCTCTTCTGGGGACAGTGGGGTGAATTCGGACAGGTTGCTATCATCGACGGACGCTTGAGATACATTCTGGTCATTGAGCAGTATGGTGGTGGTGGCAAGACGGATAGAAAAATTTCCTTTTCTCAAAATATCCATGCCTAGCACCATGTCTGAGGATAAGTTGCGGAGGTGCAGTACACATTCGGAAAACCGGTGTGTCCCTATGGTGAAGTTCAACTGGTAGGACTGACAGAAGTCAGTCTACCATCTGCTAGTTGGACTGTTTGTGCGGTAACAGGAACACGGGGAATCTTCAACTGGGTACAAAATGTATCCATCTGGCCCCATATATACGAGTGGACAGATCCAGTGTCCATCAGGGCATTAAACTTGCGTCCATACATTTGCACAGTCACATGCGGGCGGTTATCTGGGCGGATGGCGGTCACGTACTCGGCGGTGGCAGGATGGTGAATTTGTACTGGTCCAGTTACGGGGTAATTCCTTTCTATCTCCCTCGCTTGAGTGCATTGACAGTTTCTGGTCAGGATTTCTGGTTGTCCACAGCGTGAGCAGAACAGTCTAGGCGGTGATCTGCACTGGTTTCGGTAATGGCCGGTGTCTCCACAGCGCCAGCAAATGTTGCTTTGGTCCAAGGTGGTCACTGAGGTTGATGGGCGGTTGCTACGGTGGTTGTTCTGCTGGGTTTGTCGATCATCTGAGGTTTCTTCCAACCGGTCAGGTACGGGAGCGATGCGTGCTTGTTCGGTGACGGAAAGCTGCGGTGCCAGGGATAATCTCTCGGAAGCATGATTTCCTGTGGCTGAGTAGTCATATTTCCTGCAGGCAGCGGTCTGTACGGTAGGCGGACGGTCAGGTTGCTGGGCTTCTAATTCCAGGCGGAGGGTTTCATACTCCTTGATTCTGCCCACCAGATCTCGAGGGTTCTGCACATCGCTCTGGCGAATATACTGGCGGTATTCTGGTCGAAGGTTTCTGTATAATCGCCACAAAACTTGTTGTGGTGTGTATCCTCCATGTCGGCGGAGCAAAGTTTGCAGAGCTACCACATAGTCGTGCCCTGCTTCGTGCGGTAGTTGCCGTCGACTGTGTATCTGGTCTTCCAAAAAGAACTGGCAGTTGGCGGGCAGGTAGAACTGCTTGAAGTCGGTCAGAAAGTCCTCCCAATGGGTCCATAAATCCCGGTTGTTGCGGTACCAGGCCAAGGCATTACCTTGAAAAATCTCATACAGTGCTGGTAACAAATTGGGTGCTGGAATGTCGCTGTGCTCTTGGAATTCACACAATTTCTCCAGGAATTCCACTGCATCTGTTGTTCCGTTGAAGTGGAGATTCCATCCTCTAACTTTCTCACACACATCGCTTATTGTCATCCGGACTGGTTCTTCAGGTGGTGTTAGGCGAGGATTATTAACAGGTGACGGTTCGGAAACGACCACTGGTGGCGGCAGTAGCGGAAAGACAGGTCGGTCGGTCCTTATTCTTGGCGAGGCACATCCTTCTTTGATGAATTTCACCAAACGTCTTTTCTTCTCGTCTACTGTTCCGGCTAGAGAGAGACCAAATTTCCCTAGTTCCTCGTCGATCTCCTCCTTCTTGAGCTTATAAATCCAGCTCAACCGGAAATCTGCGGAGTCGAGGCCTATGGTTTCTTCTTTTGAGCCACTGGCTTGGTCTCTATCTCTTCTACTTCGGACATCTTGGATTGAATGCTTTGCAAGGATAGTAGACTTCTCCGGTCACGGTCTGGCTATAAACTGCTCTCTTCGAGGTCTGGCGACCAACTGTTCTGGTTGCGGGCTGGAGACCGACTTTTCTTCGAGGTCTAGTTGTCAGCTGTTCTGGTGACGGTCTGGAAATTCACTCTTCTTCGATGTCCGGGGGCCAACTGCTCTGGTTGCGGTCTGGCGACTGACTCTTCTTGCGGTCTAGCTATCAACTGATCTCGTGGCGGTCTTGAGACTGACTCCCACTTGCTAACTCCCAAGTGGGTCTTCTTAGCAGGCTGGTAATGACAGATTCGGATTCTGCGCCCTTGAGTTACTCGAAAAGGAGGGGCCACACGTCAGGTCTGTTTTTCCTCTGGTTTCAGACAAGCTGGGGCGGAATGGCACGAGTTCTCACGATTCAGGGTCAGGCGGTGCTACTAGTTGCTCGTGTCACTTCTGGCTTAATATCGGCGTGGTGGCCGTATATCCAAAACGGCTGGTCGGATTCCAAAATTTCCAACGGATTTCGATTCTCCACCCCCGATTTACTATTAAACGAGGGGTCACACGCCTGGTCGATTTTGTCGTTTGAAATTCCAGGGACGGACTCGGGGCGGTGACAAAACTTGTTCTAGGCGGTGCTTCGTGATGCGAGGCACTTCTTACTATCCGTTTCACTTGGATCGGGCTTCAGCTGGCGGAACTGGCAATCGAATCCTTGGGTCTGGTTTACTCGAAAATAATACCCTACTCGACTTTTCGTTGTACGGGCAACTTCGGGTAGTCTCGAGTATCTTCGGGTGCAGGTCGGTCTTCTTGGAGGCACGGACGTCTGGTCTGCTTGGCAGCTCTCTTGGAACTCCCCTCTTGTTGAAAATCCTTCCCTGGGTTATTATAACTCCTGCGGGAATGATCGTAGCGGTTCGGTACTGGTCGCAATCGGTTTTTCGTAGTCGGTTATGTCGAAAATGACACCTCACTTGCCTACTGGTGTCACTTGGTCCAAGTTCAGTTGCTTTCGGTTCCTGCCGAATTCAAATAATCTTAAATCTTCACTAATTTTCCCAGGGTCCCTGTTCGGGCGCCATTTTTGTGACGCACTTCGGTTTTAGGCAAGAAATTGCCATAGTGTCACTATGGCACTTGAGGCGGCGGCGGTGCTTTACTCGGGCGCCAGTTTCTGTTATAGTGCAGAAACATACAGGGTGGTCCATTTAGAAAAAACTATTGGGGCCATTTCCAGTGAAACCGGAACTGACAAATATGGCGGATAGGTCTCAAAAAGTTGGAAATCTAATTTCTAATTTCACCTTGCAATATTTTATCCTAATATCTTTAAAAACAAGAAGTTACAGGGGTGGCCCACTATTCGTTTACACCCGGTATAGGTACCTATTGTATTAATCTTAAAAATAAAATGTTTTCTTGAAATTGTTTAGCGACTTTTTTAAATTATTTGGTATCCAGAAGTACAAACCCAAGTTTCATAAAATGTCTACATTTCATAAAAATACCCTCAGGATAATTTTGCTTATGTGTTACGTGTTCTTAGTAAATCGTCCCCGGAATATCGGTTAATAATTGATTGTTAACACATTTGACATGATAATCTAAATTTATGGCACAATTATTTAAATTTAGTAGGGGGCGCCACCAGCCAATAGAAGGACATAGTTAGTCTGTTACATACCGGATTTTTACTTATGTTATGGGAACATTTTATATCCCTATGTAAAATTGTTTCCAATACAAGTAGCTAAATTTAATCCAGAGTTAATTACCTAACAGCGACCAGTAAAAGAGAGACAAAAATATAGACATAATGTATGGTAAAATAACTGGTCCAATTGTATTTTTATTAATGGGGACAGGTGTATGTCCCTTTAAAACAGTAGTCCGTGAGTATGTTCCCACAGTTCCGGTTTAATTTACACACAAATCCCCACAACTTATGCAATACATACGCACTCGACGCGCGTTTCGCCAACCAAGTTGACATCATCGGGAGATGATTAAAACTAAGCTTAACCTAACAATGGGACCTATTTATACCTAAAAATGCGTTACACTTCGACGAACAATTACCGCGATAGTAACAAAAAGGCGGGTAAAATATTTAGCTTCGTTGAAGCGTTAACGCTTGACTAACATAAAAAGCGGGCTATTTGAAATGGGCCCTCTGTCACTATTCATACTATGTTTACATTTGTTAATTTCCAAGCTTTCGAATTGTCTAGAGTTTGTTACATTTCTAATCAAACTTAAATTATTAATATCTATTTTATGATTGTTATCAAAAGCATGTTGGGCAACGCTAGACTTCTCTATTCTTCCGTATTTTAGATGAGCCATATGCTCCTTAAACCTTCTGTATAGAGCGTCTTGTTTGTCCAACATACTTTTGGTTGCAGTCCTTACAGCTAATTTCGTAAATCCCCGACCTTTCGTTCATTCCAATTTTATCCTTAGGGTTGCCTAAAAGTTGTTGTAGTTTATTTCCTGATCGATGAACCACCGTCATATCAATGTTGTTGAAAATTCTACTAAGACCAAGGGTAAACCGGGGTTCATATGGAATTGATACAAATTTTGAATTTTCCCTCTTAATACGAAAGGTCGAAGAATTTCGAAGTGCCTCCCTAAATTTACGCTTCCTAATTAATTTATCAATCAAATTAGTAGCAAAACCATTACTCAAAGCTATATCCTTAATTAACTCTTTTTCTTTTTCAAACCTCTCTTTAGTTAGCGGAAAACTTAATAATCCACTAATCAAAAAATTAAAACTTACCATCTTGTGTTGGTCACAATAATGAGAATCATTAGGAATATATCTAAGAGTGCTGGTATCTTTCCTATATACATCGAATTCTAAATTATTTTCATTATTTCTAATTACTAGTACATCTAAAAATGGTAGTTGTTGATTGTTTTCAATTTCATATGTGAATTTGACAGAAATTTGGAAACAAAAACGTCTACATCCGCGACTTTTGTATCAAACACTGCAAACATATCATCCACATACCTAAGCCAAACTCTAGGAAAATATTCGAATTCTTCTTTTGCGTCTGTTTCGAAGCGATTCATGAAAAGACTGGCAATGAATGGTGACAATGGCTGTCCCTTCATGTTGTTCAAAGAAATTATTATTGAATTGAAAGCAATTTTGCCCACTACCAAAAATGATTACCGAAGTAAGGAATGTACTTAAATCCTGTAATAACCTTATTACCCCAGCTTTAAAAAATAGATTACATATATCTAACCCAAGCGTCCCTAGATTGTATTGCCTACCCAAGATACATAAACCCGGTAAGTCGGTGCTTTCTATTGTTTCAGCAATTGGATGACCGACTTATCACCTATCAAAATGGTTGTCGAAGGAGTTCGAAAATTTACCCATTTCACAACCTGGCGTTTCAGTTATTAATTCAAATGATTTCATTAATAAAATTAGCAATTTTCAGCTACAAGATGGGGAAATTTTGGTCTCCTTTGATGTTTGTTCGTTGTTTCCGAGTGTACCAATTTCACAAACCATGGACTATCTCAGGGATTTACTCGGATTTACTCGAATCAAATAATTTAAGCCAAGAGGTAGTAAACGAATATATTCAACTCACAAAACTTTGTATGAAGTTTACATATTTCATATTTACATATGAAATTGAAAACAATCAACAACTACCATTTTTAGATGTACTAGTAATTAGAAATAATGAAAATAATTTAGAATTCGATGTATATAGGAAAGATACCAGCACTCTTAGATATATTCCTAATGATTCTCATCATTGTGACCGACACAAGACGGCAAGTTTTAATTTTTTAGTCGATTATTAAGTTTTCCGCATTTTGACCTTCTCAATTTAAATTAAAATTTTACAATATTTAAAATGTGATTCCATACGTTAACCAGATGTGATCATAATATGAAACTGGATTTGCCCTGAATGTTTTTCAAATTTACAGGAATGTTGTTTAAATTTTCGAAGAAAATGTTTTGCATTGATGAACTAGATTAAAATTAAATTAAAAATCGTTTACATAAATGTTTATTTCAGATGTGTTTATTCCATCATTAGTCTGGCATGCTGGAGCCACTGCTGAAGCAATTCGAACCATGGCTGCTTCTTGCCTTCAGTCACTCTTAATGACTAGCTTAGAAATAGATTTATTCTCTTCATCAATCATATTAAGAGAAGTAGTTGAAAAATTGTTACCTTTACTCATATCGCTGCTAGAAGATGCATCATATCGAAGTAGACATATTGCCATAGAGTGTTTGCTACTGTTAAAAGAAAATTGTTCCAAAAAAAATGTTTGGGGCATAGAAGATTTTATTAAAATATACCCAGGTATGTTAAATACAGTCTGTGATTCGAAAAATTGACATTTTGTATTTGTCTTGATAACATACGGTGAGGTAAGAAGTATTAAGTGTAGTGAAAAGTAGTTTGGAACATTGTTTGTAGTTTATTTGTGGCGGATAGTTAATATTCATTAAACTTATTTCTGGGAATCACGCCAAATTCTAAAAAATAAATAGAAATAAGAAAATGGCCAAAATATGTCAAGATAAAAGTGTAGTATCAAAGGCAAACATCAACAGTTTGCCCCAGAAAACCACTGTATATAGTTCCAAATTCCAAATGAATATAAATAAAATATTGTTATCTAAAATTCGTATCAGTGGTTTTCTAGTATTTTACACTAGAAAATATAATAACAAAATGTATATTATATAATATATGGATATATATGATATGTAAAAAAACAATTATAAAACAATAACTTATCTTAACAGAACGTTTCGAACCAAAGTCTAGGTCCTTTTTTAACTGTGATAACAAAAATTCTTTGTTCAAAAAAAATCACTGACACCTGACACTGATTAGTAATATTTTATTTATATTCATTTGGAACTATATACAGTGCGGTTTTCTGGGGCAAACTGTTGAGGTTTGCCTTTGATACTACACTTTTATCTTGACATATTTTGGCCATTTTCTTATTTCTATTTATTTTTTAGAATTTGGCGTGATTCCCAGAAATAAGTTTAATGAATAGTTTAGAATGTAACAACTTGTGCCTTTATTGATTCAGAACTTCTACATAAATGATTAAAAATTGCAGTCGACAATAGCTGTTTCGTCAATATTTTACTCAGATATTGCATACAGGGTGATTCATAAGGAATGGGTAATACTTTACCTGCAGATTCTATATCGGAAAATATTAATTTTTTGCCCAAATATTAATACTTACTGAGATACAGGATGTTAAAGTTATAAAAATAATTCAGTAATGTTGGTAGGTATATTTCAGTAATTTTTTACAAATAAATATAAAAATCGGTACAATTAGGTTTTTTCACGTGAGAAAATCGAACATGCTATCATTTTTTGTGTATCACATAGAAGGCTATCTTGGTTTAACAGAATCGGTCATTACTTTTTTTTTACTTTGTTCATTTATAATCTCATTGCAAATTTTTTATTTAATAAAGAAAAAAGTTTTTTGGGGAAGTTAAATAAAATAGATAAAGTTTCTGCCATTTACCCCAAGAAAGAAACATGATGCAGCTACAGACATGTGTTTCAGAGTTATTGCTCCTCATCAGCGTAGCGTTCTTAGTTATTGTTTCCTATTCACTCGGATCCATTAAGCTACGCTACGCTGATGAGGAGCAATAACTCCGAAACACGTGTCCGTAGCTGCATCATGTTTCTTGGGGTAAATGGCAAAAACTTTATCTATTTTTTATTTAATCATTATTTTTAAACAAAAAAGGGATAGGTACTTGTTTTATCTTCATAAAGTGCACCCCTTTCGAGATATTTACATTTTAAAAATTCTGCGCACCCATAATTTTATACAAAGATCCTGATTAATTGCTGAGTAAGTGCTAAAAATTTTTAATAAATTGTGCTATGGAAATAAATGAAGGATGCTGACATATTAGATGTATTTATTTACTCTGTTAAATACAACATTACTGAATTATTTTTATCTGTATCTAAGAAGTATTAATATTTGACCCCCAATTAAAGCAAAAATTTAATATTTTCCGCTATAGAATCTGCAGGTAAAATATTATCCTTATCCTTATGAATCACCCTGTATAGATCCGTCATTGACAATGTCAATGAGTAAGTAAGTAAGTAAGTAAGTTTTATTCCGTTTCAATTCATGTATACAATGTATAAAACAGGTCACAAGAATAAACATTAGAACACAATAAAAACACACATACAGTGATAAAATTGACATGTTAAAATAGAGAAAAGAATAAATGAGTTAATATGCCAAATATTCTTGAACAGAATATGGCTCAATATTGCATATATATTGTAAGGTTTGCTGAGCGAAAGACTTGTGGTTAATGTTATCTCTTAATTCACTAGGAAGAGTATTAAAGAATTTCAATGTTGCATAAAATGGTCCTTTTTCCGTAAAAGGCGGCTACAGACTATGCGTGTATTCGCGATTCGTGATGCGCGATGCGTGATTCGCGGGCAATTTGTGAATAGTGTGTAGGGGCTTGTTCGTTCAAGATCGATTCGTAAACAACGTGATTCGTGTGTTCGCAGTGTTTCGCTCTTGGAGGCGGTAAATTGGCGAATACCAAAGGCCGCGCATTAATACGAATCGTAGATTCAACAGAATTCGCGCTTGTGCGTGCTAGTTGGTCTATTCGCGTTTAGTGCACGCTTAATTCGTGTTGTCATTCTTCTTCAGTCCTGCGAGTATTTTATTTTAAAATTATTTGTTTATTTAACAACATTTATTATTTAGCAGATGATTACCATTATATCTGTGATAAATATTAACAATAATATATATTACTACCTCAACTGTTTTTTATGGAACTGGCTCAAGAGAATGATCCGTGTATAAGATCTTATTACCTGTCTCTGTTTTTATATATTTTATAGTGTGTAGGCGTTGTTCACAAACTCCAGCGAATATTTTAACGAACACACGAATCATGCTACACGCATCACGAATTGTGAATAGGTGCATAGTCTGTAGGCTTTGGTTCACGAATTACTATGAACTACAACGAACCGGACGAATCACGCATCGCGCATCACGAATCGCAAATACACGCATAGTCTGTAGCCGCCTTAATAAGAGTTAACCGATGAACTGGATAGACATAATTGTTCCTATGCCTGGTATCATATGCATGACCTATATTTGCTTTGACAAATTCCAAATTGTTTTTCTTTAAATATATTAAACAGGAGTAAATATATAAACCTGGAATTGTGAGTAGCTTATTTTCTTTAAAACGGCCTCTGCAAGACTCATCATATTTCATTTTAAAAATTATTCTGATTGCTCTCTTCTGTAATTTAAAAATTTTGGAAAGGTCTGACGAGCCCCCCCAAGTTTCAATGCCATATTTAGCTGTAAAGTAAAAGTTTGCATAATATACCGTTAAAAGAGCAGACACATTAAAGGAGCCTGATAAAACTCTGAGGGCAAAACATGACTTATTTAGTTTTTTGGCTATATCTCCAATATGCATAAACCACTTGATGTTACTATCTAGTGTTACACCTAACAATTTTTTTGATTGTGTTGTTGATATTGGCACTAAATCAGTTAGATGCTCCGGTACTTTGATATTTGATCTATCAGTTTTAAAGATTACACAATTGGATTTTGATTCATTTAAAATAAGTTTATTATTGTCAAACCAGTACTTTACACTAAACCAGATATTTGCTAATGTGACTGTAATCTCGTCGAGGGTTTTGCCCATGATCAACAAGTTGGTATCATCAGCGTAACTGACCATTTTTAACTTGTCATTTCCATCTATCACGTTGATCAGGTCATTAATAAAGATTATAAAAAGAAGTGGCCCAAGAACACTTCCCTGGGGCACTCCATAGTTATAGCTTTGAATTTTGGAATCATATGTTTTACCATTACTTGTGATTCGTGTCTTTTGTTCTCTGTTTTGTAGATAGGATGCAAACCATTGGAAACCAACTCCTCTGACACCAATATTTTCTAGTTTGTTTAAAAGCATTACATGATTCAGACTGTCAAATGCCTTGGAAAGGTCAAGGAAGAGTCCACAGACGATTTCCTGATCCTCCAGAGCACTTAACACTGTCTCCACAAAACTGAAAAGAGCTGTTGTTGTCGATCTGGTTTTTCCTAAATCCATGCTGAAAGCTGGTATACATGAGAGTTTCAAGGATTTTTGAAAAAACTGACAACAAACTCACAGGACGGTAATTACCTAGCTCGTTCACGTTACCTTTCTTAAATAGAGGCACTACAATAGCCAATTTTAATATATTAGGAAAAGTTCCCTGTGACAGAGATGTGTTAAAAATGTTCTCAAGGGGAGCAGCTAAAGCTTGTATACATTTTTTTAGTAAATTGGTTGATATACCGTCGAATCCGCTAGAATTTTTAGATTTTAATTTTTTTACAATATTGCAGATTTCTTCTGAAGTGGTAGGGTATACAAACATTGATTCTGTACTGAAGTTGTCATATCTTTTTGTGGTATCTACTTCTTTTAAATTCGTTAGAAGCTGGGGAATAGCTTCAATAAAAAATAAGTTAAATTTGTCTGCCAAGAAATCTGGGTCATCCCCTGGTAACCTGTTAGAGTTATGTTTACCAATAGTTGAATTGACTAGGTTCCACATACACTTGGATTTATTATTGGAGCTATTAATGAACTTTTCATAATATTCACTTTTAGTTTTTTTAATCTATCACAGTACATTTTTTTGACGTAAGTGTATACAGGTCTATACTCAGCTTTTTTATTACATATGTTTTCTAACAGTTTAAGTTGATTTTTTAGCTGATGCAGTTCAGGCGTTAACCAGTCTGATTTGCGTGACTTTCGTATCTTCCTCTTAACCAACGGTATATTATTGTCAAAACTATTTTTTATTATTTCCAAGAAAATTTTTGTTTTGTTATCAACAGAATTAGTGTTATATACCCTAGACCAATCCACTGCGTTTAATTCAGAGATAAATTTATTTACATTTTCATCATTGTATGACCTTGTGTAAACGTATGACTGCAGATTTTATTAAAAAAGAAAACAACTGAGCTCTGTGATCTGATATCAGGGATTGCAAAACCTGCGTTTTGTGATTGTGAAAGATATTTGTAATGACATAATCAATGATTTTCTGACTCGTTGGAGTTAATCTTGTGAAGTCATTAACTGTGACCTTCATACCGTAAGATTCAACTATGCTTGATAATTGAAATTTTTCTACACTGTCCCCAGCAAAATCTATGTTTAAATCACCTGTTAAAATGATTGCCTTGTCTTCGCTAAACAAACCTTCCAATATGGCATTTAATTTATAAAAAAATGTGTTTACGCAACCACTTGGAGGACGATAAATACATAAAATTACACAGACAGTGTTACTAAAATTGCATTCAATAGCACAACACTCCATATGATGCTTTTCTGACATTTTTGTTGTCATCCCGCGGCTTCCAGGTAACGTTATCAGCCACATAAATTGCGGAATCTCCATGTTCTCCATGTAATCGGCAAAAACTAGAGGCAAGATTTAAATTTTTTATTTTGTAAATTTCTAATTCTTCTTCGGACTGCCAGTGTTCTGTGAGGCATGCTACTTGACAATAATCTACACTTTCAAAAAATTCTTCCAATTGATTAATACTGGTACTTATACACTGTACATTTTGATGTACAATTTTGGTTGTTAGTTCTAAACTGTTTTTATTACACTTATTTATTGTTTGACTGGCTCCTTCTCTCGAATAACACTTTGTTTTGTGCTGCAAGAAAGAAATCGAATTTACAAACTGTTATTCCTGAGTTCCAAGAATTTGGATCAAGCAAACTTTCTTCAAGAGATATCTCGGCTCCTACTTTAAACGAACTAAATTTAGGGCGTTTGTGCTTGGGCTTAATCTTAAAACATAAAAAGTCATCCCTATTGAATTTTTCGTATAGGTGTTCAGCTAATTCTTCAGCGGATAGGTCCCTATGAAAATTCGCCACATGAATCCATGTCCTCTTAATCACTTTAACTGCTGAAAATTTACTGTTTTCTGATTTTGCATTACCTTGTATTACTTGTCTGTTCTGAGCTTTTTTGAAATTGGATCCACGATTATATCTGCGCTCCACATGAATAAACCCATCTCCTTTATCCTCAGAAACTTCATTATTAGAGTTTTTTTGCCCATGTGACGAAGAGCAAGGCTCTAAAGAGATTATGTGACTCATGACACTTAATTGTTTTGCCTCCAACTCATTCAGAGTTGATTGTTTGGGGATCACTGGTTTTGTTATTGACTATTGGTTTTTATCTGAATAGGTGTTGTGACTTTTTTTGTTGTTTCTTGTTTTTGTAAGGTGTTACTTTTTATATCTGCCTTCAATTTGTTTGTTTTAAAATTATCCAACTTGCCATTTACACTTTTTAAATAATTTAACTGTTCTTGCAGTATGCCAAATTTCTTCTCAATTTCTGAGTGAATATAAGTTTTAATTGCAGAATTTATATCAACTCTTGGAGATGTTACATTACTGCTGTCCTTTTCACTATTATGGTAATGTGAAATGTCCTTCTGTAAATTTGAATTTTCTTCTTTTAATTGTTTTATTGTGCCCACTAATTCGGCATTCACATTTTTAAGATTCTCGTTTAGTACAACTTGATATTTTGATAGTAAATCATCTTCTTCACTATCACTGCTCATTACATCACTTTCTTTAAATATAACTTTGCTGTCGGTTAATTTGGCACCGCAACAGGTAATTCTTGTAGCACAACTGTTATGGTATATTTTGTTGCACTTTGCACATTTAATTTGCTTTTTTATTGCATTTTTCCCACAATAACTGCACTGATCTTTAGACAACAGCTTGTCCTTGTCAGCCAATGATCAACGTATATGCAATATTTGAGTAAACTTAACTATAGGATTTAGTTAGGTGCTATTTTTCTGCACATAACATAATTCACACAGCCAAAATACTGTCAATGGAAGGCTAATAATTTGATTCTGTAATGATAAGTATTGTAGGGAATCGAAGACCCCCAATTCAGCAAGGGGGGTCAACTGTGACATATACAAAAACCAAAAGCGGGTTCCTATGTAAAATTTCATGACAGATACGAATTTTGAGTTCACCCCTTCATCCAGAATAGCGAAATGGGAAGAAAATGCAATTTTGGGCAAATTTGTAAAAACTACGAAAAACATTTATTTTTTTGTTTCTCAGTCAATACCTCGTTAACTGTTAGTGATATCTGTTTCAAATTTTGACACCAATATCTTTGGACATTGGTCTCATTTACAGTTTATGTGAAATTTTCTTCGGCAACGTCGTTTTTTGCCAAAAAAATGAAAATCTTTTCTTGGCTCAAAAACATCAAAGTGCATTGCAAAATATAACATGGTAGAAACTTTTTTATTATTAAGGATACATGGGCATATGATCGAGATAAAATAAAGCTTATGAATTGTAGAAACTTTTTTACTTGAAGAATTTTTTCTAGCATGCTTAATTTGGCTGTTATGAAAGTTGTAAATAAATAGTAAAGTGTAACGTCTGAAATATTGCGACTTCTCCTCGGCCGGCGCGAGCGGTCTCTCTATCCACCCGCATTCATACGCCAGTCATCTTAAACAAAAAAAAAGGCAAAGTTCGCAAAAAATCCGGTAGTTATGAATTTTTGATATGTTGTTAGGATTCATATCAGCTGTATAAAACCAAGTTTGCAGCTTCGAAAAACTTGTGCTCGCTGCGTGGTGGGGGAAAAACCACGATATTTTTTTACTTTTTTTAGTTTTTGGGTTATAACTTGTAAATAATGGATCCTATGTAAAAAAGTAATGTTAGCTTTTTCAATCCGATAAAATTTCCTTCATTTAGAGACTAAGTGCAGCTTTGTACGACCAATAGGTTTTGAGATACAGGACTTCAAAAACTTGATTTTTTTTCCTTACAGCAAAACATCAGCTATAGCACAAGGTGTTTCCAAATTGACTACCATAAATTTAAGAGCTTGTAGAGAACGTTAAAATAAAACTAAATCCTCCATACAGTTTCGTCGAAAAACACTTCGTTTTCGAAATACAGGGTGTTATAGTGTCGACTGGCAGATCAGTTATTTAGCTATATCTCTAAAGAGAGTAGGCAGAGGAATCTAAATTTTTGTGAGCGAGTGTTACTTAAGACTACCGATGACTGTATAATATTTTAAATCTGATACCACCATTCAGTGGCGTAGAAAAAGGGGTAGCATAACACTTTTTTGTTAATAAAACATGTGCTGTCAGATGTTTTGAAAATATCGTCTCATTTTCAAATTTCCCAATCAAAATGCTATAATAAAGATGCTCTTATTAAATATCTCCAGAGGCGTTCGTTTTCGAGATATTCACAGTTTTATGTGGTACCTACTTAATTTGCGAAAAACATTAAAAAGGGGCAATCATCACAAGGTAGATAAAAACAAAAACAAATGCAACTCAAACCTGCTTAACTGTCAAGAAATTACATTTTAATCTCAAAGATGCACTTCTTAACAAATTCATATTGAAATTTTTTTTTTTTTTTTTTTGATTAATCGTTCAGTAGCAATATTTTATAAAAAGTACTAAAATGGTAAATTACACATGTGCGGAAGTTTTTATTTATCTTGTACATTATTAAAATATTCTACCTTTGCTTTGCTATTTTATTGACTAAGTACATTAAAAATGTTTTATTAAACACATGAGTATTGCCACATAAAACCGAGAATATCTCGAAAACGAACGCCTCTGGAGATATTTAATAAGAGCATCTTTATTATAGCATTTTGATAGGGGAATCTGAAAATGAGACGATATTTTCAAAACATCTGACAGCAAATTTTTTTTTAACAAAAAAGTGTTAGGCTACCCCTTTGTCTACGCCACTGAATGGTGGTATCAGATTTAAAATATTATACAGTCATCGGTCGTCTTAAGTAACACTCGCTCACAAAAATTTAGATTCCTCTGCCTACTCTGTTTAGAGATATAGCTAAATAACTGATCTGCCAGTCGACACTATAACACCCTGTATTTTGAAAACGAAACGTTTTTCGACGAAACTGTATAC
Organism: Rhagium mordax; assembly: GCA_963680705.1. NCBI lineage: Eukaryota > Metazoa > Arthropoda > Insecta > Coleoptera > Cerambycidae > Rhagium > Rhagium mordax. The sequence goes on from OY796662.1 coordinate 33,261,162, forward strand.
AGGTTTTAGTTTTATTTTAACGTTCTCTACAAGCTCTTAAATTTATGGTAGTCAATTTGAAAACACCTTGTGCTATAGCTGATGTTTTGCTGTAAAGAAAAAAAATCAAGTTTTTGAAGTCCTGTATCTCAAAACCTATTGGTCGTACAAAGCTGCACTTAGTCTCTAAATGAAGGAATTACTTTTTTACTTTTTTACGTAGGATCCATTATTTACAAGTTATAACCCAAAAACTAAAAAAAGTAAAAAAATATCGTGGTTTTTCCCCCACCACGCAGCGAGCACAAGTTTTTCGAAGCTGCAAACTTGGTTTTATACAGCTGATATGAATCCTAACAACATATCAAAAATTCATAACTACCGGATTTTTTGCGAACTAGAATGTATTAAATGACTGGCCTATCAGTCATATCAGAGGTTTTATTTAATACGTAGGTATTTTATTATTTAGTTTATGTTTGTGAAACGGAAACATTGTGTTAGTATTTAATGTAATATTTAGTAATATTTTGTGAAAATAGTGGTCGACATGGGTAAACATTAAAAAGAAATGTGTCTAACATAGAATCGACAATTGATTATAAATACTATGTTATATTTCAAAAGGATAGCGATGAGACATTGCAAAAAGTTACAAAAGAGGCATATAATATCATAAAACAAGCGTGTTATTCAAAGACTGATTTATATTCCATTATGTTGGCAAGTGACATAAAAAATGAGGATATATTTTTAAGTATGACACCTGTTTATCATGCTCAATGTAGGAGATCTTACACCTCAGTTTGTTATAAAAAAAGGACCAGGGAACCACTGGAAGTTTATCAGTTACCAGTTGAACCGAAAAAAACTGTTTTTATTATTGACATCATGTCTTTAATTCAAAGGCATCAAAGCTATGGCTGTTCAATTCAAGGAACTCCTTGGAAAGTATTTGAAATTAATTATAAGCATGAGACCAAAAGGGTGTAACCTAATTGTCTGTGTTGGAGATAGATACGATGTACCTGAAAGCATAAAAAATTTTGGAAGAATCGATGGACTAAAGTAAGAAGAGTTAACTGTCAGTATAAGGTAAACGATGGGGTCGATATACCGAATTGGAAAAATTTTATTTCTGATTCTGATAATAAACGAGAAAGTTTCAGGAAAGTAATTTCAGAATAGACCAAACTGTTCAGATTATTATTGCAGGTATGTTTTTAGAAAATAGCAAAACTATTTTATGCGATCAAAATAATGTGAAGATCATGGAATCCCTACATTTTTCCGATCATGAAGAAGCACATACCAGAACTTCTGCTATCTTGTCATTATTTAGAAATGAATGTAATAGAACAGTCATATATACTGGTGGACACTGATAATTTTGTTCTTTCATTGTATTTATGCGACTATACTTAACACTGAAATATAGCTTCAACGCCAAAATTCTTTATTTCTTGTCATGATGTGATTACTCAATTATCTAGTACATTTGATTTCGACAAAAGAAATCTGGCCAACATTTTACTTGTTTACTGCCTGGAAATGATACTGTTAGTTATCCCTTTGAAAGGCAAAAAGACAGTAAAAATATTACGTGAAAGGTTAAATACTCGGGTAAATATGTTAGAAGAATTAACACATTTTGGCGCAGCGAACCAAGATGGAACTTATGGACTAACTGATAGTGTATTCGATTCCTGTAGGTTATTTTTTAAGGCTCTTTATGGTAGACCTTTACTTAGAGGAAATTTGGATGAGCTACGAGTACATTTATTCACTTCATGTAAGACAGATATAAGGTAACTGTTTTAATTATTATTATTATCATTTAATTTCAGACATTTTCGTCCAACCGAAAATGCATTTTTATTTCATGTAAAAAGAGCATTTTTGCAAGCAGCTGTATACAAAGAAGCCCGTGAAGTTAAGCCACATTTACCTAATATTTTTGATTTTGGCTGGAGCAAACTAAATAATGACGTTATACCGATAATGATGAGTAAACCACAAAAACCAGAGAATATACATTTAAATTCATATTGCAAATGTAAAATGTACACTTATACCAGTCACTGTCGATGTCTAAGTGCAAAAGTAAAATGTAGTATAAGTTGTTTGTGCGAAGGCTAATGTTCCTGACTTTTAAATTAAACCAATTATAAATTTAATAATTTTCTTTATTTACATAAATACAAACATTTTTAATCGGTCTGACACAATATAAACCATGCGCCAACATGCGCGCCAGTGCTGAACCAAATATAATCTCCATTTTTTCACTATTAAGCCAAAGTATAAAAATATCTTCAAATGCAAAAACTTCTTTGGTCTTTTGTCATCATATTTAGTTGATTAAATACACCTCTATCTCTACTTATAAAAAAATTTCTCACATACTATATTTTGTGGCGCTGAGCTAATGATTTTTTTCAAAATCAAAGCCAAAATGTAATTACTACTACTACTACTATATTTTGCAATACATATTTGAATTTTTGTGCCACATGTAGGACTATAATTTTTTTTAATAAACAAATTATATTGACAAAATAAATTTGCTCTATACAGAGCCCAAGAAGAAAGTTAAAAGATTATTCTCCTAAAATTTCAGATCGATACTTTTACCAGCAAATAAGATATCGAGTGGGGAATGAGAATACTAATGTTTATAGTGTTTTTCTTACTTTTGAAATAAACAACTTTTTCTCCAATTTCGCAATTCCGAATTTAGTGGTGAACTCGTAATTCGAATTCGGAAGAAAATTTTACATAGAAAACTGTTTTTTGTTTTTGTATACATATCAGTTAACCTCCCCCACCTTTAAAACGCATCGTACGGCAAGCTGGATCCCCTACTAACAGTAGAAATGACAGCTAATGTAAATATTGTCGAAAAATTATTTATAGCCCAGTCATTTTAGCTAATGAGACACCCAATCTGTGAAAAAATTCCCAGTTAGCCAAATGTTTTTGTAATTCCTTCGTTTAGATGTTATAATATACAGGTAAAAAGTCCCCAACGATATCGTGCCGGCGTTGCAAGATATGGAAAGTCAAAGGTCACGAGGTACGGTTTTTCGCGAAAATCTCGTTTCCTATGACTCGGAGGTCAATGAGGTTTATTATAAAAATTGTAGGTCATCAAATTTTCTACAAAAAAGGTTCTATTCAGTTTTTTATTTTAATTAACCGTTTTAGTAATATTGCGTGGCAAAAATGTGACCGTGTGTTCGCATACTGTATAACGCAGTTAAGGTGTATACTCTACTATTACTATATACACAAAGTAATCGTTATTATAGTATAACACAAGTATATAGATATAGTAGAGTATAATTAAGTTTAGTATTTACCAAAAATATATACCTGCTATAGGGTCAAACCGGATGTTATACTATTTTTTAGGATTGCCAACTTAGTAGATTTTCTACTAAATCTGGAGAATTGTCGTCAACTATTGGTCAAATTTTTGATCTAGTGGTTAGTAGAAAATCTGGCGGATTTTTACAAAAATGGAAGAAAATCTAGCAGATTCTAGTTTTTCTAATTTCAATATAATGGCGATTGGCGAATCCCTTTACGATCTTTTCTTTGTTAATTTTGTGCCAGATTTAACAAGCTCTATCTATGGGTCCACCTAAAGGGAAATGTGAACATTTTTCAGATACTTAATGGAAAATCTGGTGACTGAACGGCATTATCGAATTTAAAGAAATCCACCGCTTTCTACCATTTTTCTCATAAACTTCGTTAAATCTACCAGCTTTTCCAAAATTTTTGTCTGTGGCCCCCTGCGCTCCTATTTGATATTTATTTATTTATTTATTTATGGATATACCTTTTTTAACAGATATAATAACAAATTTAATTTTGTAATACTTGTCTTAGTAAACTAAACTAAATACATTTTAATAATAATAATAATAATAATAATAATAATAATAATAATAATAATAATAATAATAATAATAATAATAATAATAATAATAATAATAATAATAACAATAATAAATAAATGCGGACCGGCAACCTCCTCGCGGTGCACCCTGGACAGGGAGGGGCAACCCTCTCTGACAAATGTCGGACGTGGGATTTCAGGGCTAACCACCCTGTAATCCCAAAACCCTCTGGTTCAAGACCAAAACAGAGGACAGGCCCCTCACAATCGACCCCATTCGGATAGGGGTCAGAGACAGATGGGAGGGGCCTTACCGGACGGTCTCATTAATGACGAACTCGCTATGGAACATGGACGCTTTAGGTGGACGGAGGGATTAAGGGATGACCTGCTTAACTGCTATGAGAGCAGCGAACCTGGGCGCAGGGGATACATGGCGCGATTACACCGGTTGTGGTGCGATATGCACCCGGAGTATCGCGCCTTCTCTCAGCAACATCTGAGAGACCAAGTATCCTTTTTGCGCCGAACAGGTTACGTAAGGGCACCTCGTCGGCGTGAGGAAGTACCAGCCGCACTTCCACCGCGGCAAATTCCAGCTGACGAGGAACTTCCGCTTGAGTACACCGACGTCGCTTTAAGGACGAGGGTTAACCTTAACACCAGGGTTAACCCAAAGCCACAAGACCTGGCACGAATGGATTCGTTGATCAGTGAGGAGCTTCCAGAAGATGCCAACATCTGGCAGATCAACAGCGCGGTGTACGCTGCCGCAAAGCAACTCGTCCCACAACAGCGCCTGGCAAGCGCAGTTGATAGGGTCGAGAAAGCTAAGCGGCGCGTACAGAAGATCGAAGTTAAAATTCGATGAGCAAGGCAACACGCTTCTCGAATCCAGAGTGTGGTGGATTATATAGTCGCAGGTAGACCATTTACACCGAAGGTCCGGCGAGTGGCAGCCGGACTGAGACGCCAACACCACACTCTAAATCGCACAGTGCTGCAGACCATCAAGCAGCACTGTCTAGATAGGATTCGAGCGCTTATGGCTATTAAGAAAACTTTGGTCAGGCGAACGCGGAGTTTGGAACAAAACAAATTGTTTCAAACAGACCCGTCTCGCCTGTTCCAAGAGCCACAGCGTGTTGTCGAAAATCCGCCAACTGTTGATAATGTCGAAGCCTTCTGGAAAGGAATCTACGAAGTCGCGAGTCCATTCGATAATGACACTCCAGCTATAGCACACTTCGAGGCTCTCTGTCGTAGAGTCTTAGAAGAGCCAGACGAAGTGTGCCCGGCAATCAGTACGGAAGAGGTTCAACAAGCACTTGTTGGAACCAAGAACTTCGCTGCCCCGGGTCCAGATGGTATAAACAACTGGTGGTGGAAGAAGTTTCCTTCCACCCACCGCCATCTGGCCCGAGTTTTCAACACATGGTTGAACGAGGGGCAGCAAATTCCGGACTGGTTTGTCGAGGGGCGAACTGTGCTAATCCCCAAAAAGGGGGATCTGTCTGACCCAAAAAATTATAGGCCGATTACCTGCCTCAACTCCTGCTACAAGTTATTTACTCGTATCTTGTATACCAGGATGTTGAGGTCTGTTGATCCGGTCTACCAACAGATAAACGAACAGCGTGGTGCCAAGAAGGGCCTGGCAGGTTGCAAGGAAAACCTGCTGATAGACCGCTGTATTACACAGGATTCTGTGCAGTACAAGCGGAATCTGTCAATGGCCTGGATTGATTATCGCAAGGCATTTGATGGCTTTTGTTACACTTGCTCGGATGTCTTGCGGTGCCAGCACCACTAGTGAGATGCATCGAACAACTGTTGCCGCTTTGGAGAACTCGCTTCACCATAACATCTGGTGCCGAGCGAGTTTCGACAGAGTTGGTGACATTTAAGAGAGGAGTGTTTCAGGGTGACTCTTTGAGTCCGCTCCTCTTCTGCATCTCACTGCTGCCGCTATCTGTTGGACTCCGCCAAACCCGCGGGTATCACTGTGGGCCACCCAGCAACCGGAGGCATAAGGTCACCCATTTATTTTATATGGATGACCTTAAACTCTATACCTCCGGAGAGCGAGAACTTCAAAATGCTCTCAGGGTGGTCGAGGAATACACGCGGGCAATTGGAATGGAGTTTGGGTTGGACAAATGCGCAGTCGTCCACCTCAAGAGAGAACGATGCGGGGAATTCCACGAAGATGCGCAGCTCGCAGACGGAAGCATCCTACGACATTTGGATGCCGGAGAGACCTACACATACCTGGGTGTGGAACAACGCCACATCCAGGATGTGAACCAAATAAAGGATTCTCTCCGTGGCAAGTACAGACACCGACTCCGAAAGATCTGGTCATCAGAACTTTCGGGGAAGAACAAGGTGTCTGCCACTAATATGCTTGCCGTTCCGATTCTGCTCTACTCCTTTGGCGTAGTCAAATGGGGAGTAGATGAGCTGCGTCAATTGGATAGGAATACCCGCAAGATGATGAATATTCATAGGAGTATTCATCCTAGATCGTCCGTTCCTCGTGTGTACCTCCCACGTCAACGGGGGGGCCGAGGACTCTTGAGTCTGGAGTGCATGCATGGCAGAGTGGCACTGAGTATGGCATGTAATGTCATCAGGAGCTCGGACCCACTCCTACAGTTAGTGAGAGATCATGAAGCTGTGGGAGTTGGCGCTTTATTGTTTAGGGCAGCACAGAGGGCCGCAGATGAACTCGGTCTCGTGTTCGACTACAGGCGAGAAGGCCGGCGAGGTGACTCAGTCACTGAGCTTCCGCCTAATCGTCTGACAGCCCACATCAAAGCTGCCGAACAGAGAAATCTGTTCAGGCAGCACGTCGATAAACCCCTGCACGGTGTTTTCTATAACAACATAGAAGCACTGGGTTTATCGACAGAGCTGACCTTCGCATTTTTAAGGTCAGCGGGGCTGAAGTCGGAGACCGAGGGATACATTGTGGCCTGCCAAGATGGTGTTATTAACACATTGGTCTATCGCAGTCGCGTGATGGGTGTAGAGGTGCCTGATATCAACTGCAGGACCTGCCGTCAGGCGCCGGAGTTGCTCATGCATTTATTATCTGCATGCCCGATTTATGCGACTTCGGTCTACATCCAACGACATAACGCGGCTTTACGAGTGCTATACTACCATCTACGGCACTCGTACCAGATAGACCAAACACCAGTGCTGCCTTACGTCCCCGGAGATATCGAGTCCGTTGTCGAGAACGAGAAATGCCGGATTTACTGGAACTACTCGTTCCCGACCGTCAGGCGAATTCACGCCAATAAGCCTGGAGACTGTCCAGCATTTTCATCCGGAAACGGAAAAAAAAAAAAAAAAAAAAAAAATTATTTGTCCTAGAGATCATTATAAATGATATAGGATAAGTCAAGGTGTAGGGAACTAACAAGGATATGTATAACAATTTGGAGGATATGTATAACAATGGTAAGTTATAAATATAACAAGAACAATAACAATAAGGCCCATTTTTCCCCTCATCTTCACCCGGTAGTTAAAGTTGTAGATTTTCATTGGTAAAACGGTATAAGAGAATATAACTATAATCATTGAGTAAACGAATAATATAAATGCTATAATCGAGTGTATAAATCACCTATTACCAAAATTATTTATCAAATTTTTAAAATTAAAATACAAGCATATAAATCACATTAAATAGAATTTATTGCAATATGTTTTAAATCATTTTTGAATTTATTATATGAAATTCCAATAAAATCAATTTTATCATCCAATTGATTCACTTGCCTAACCAATCTACGCGAAGTACTATAATAACCATAATTAATGTGATGAAAAGGGGAATGAAACAATAATTCACTTACTCTTGTTCTTCTGCCAACATTTAAGCTAAAACAACTTAACAGATTAGGTGAATCAATATTCCCACTAAAAATTTTGTGCCTAAAGCAAACATCGGCTTTAGCTCTTCTAATATTAAGAGAATCTAAGTTTAAATGGTGAAGAATGTCATCGTATTGATAATCTCTTTTTAAACCCATTTTAAATGCTGAAATTCTTAAAAATTTATTTTGAACTGCTTCGTTTTGATGTACGTACTTATCATAATATGGATTCCATTGATTCCAAACCACTGTAGCATATTCAAGTAGAGATCGAACCATTGAACAATATAATATTTTTGTAGTATATTCTGTAAAGTCATTACATGATCTAGAGATGAAACCGAGCATTTTTAGAGCTCTTGAAGTAATATGATTTACATGTGACTCAAATGTTATTTTATTATCTAATATTATTCCAAGATCTTTAACTTCAGTTACAAATTTTATATGGTTATTGTTATATCACCCAGGCAGGGAGTCTTGAATAAAACACACTCGAACACTATAAACGGTTTACTAATGACAAAAGTGTATAAACAAACATTAAAAATTTACAATACTAAAACAGTTTTTAACATGAGACTATGAGACGAGCGCACAACTTCATACCCCGGCCAGCAAGACTAACTGGAAACTTTCTTATTCCTCTCATATGGTTGGCGCAGGCGCCTTAACATAGTTATCATTCAGCTTGTAAGAAAATATTATAGGAGATGCACTTTTGGAAAAAGTAATTGCAAAACATTTATCAATATTTGATTTCATCGGGTTTGCTTCACACCACTAACAAAGATAATTTAGATCCAAATGAAGCATTTCGGCATCCTCTTTTGTTTCAATACTTCTATAAATTTTTAGGTCGTCAGCCAACATAAGAAACTGACTGAATGAGAGTATTTTACTAATGTCAATGACAAAAATGTTAAAAAGTAAGGGGCCACAATGCGACCCTTGTGGCACTCCAGAAGGAACATTAATTACAACTGATATGCAATTACCAACTTTAACACATTGAGTTCTATCTGTCAAATAACTATGGATCCATGATAGTAACACATCATTAATTCCCAGACTCCTCAATTTCTTAATTAACATAAATATAATGTTAAATTAGTGGAGGTAGATCTGCCTGTCATAAAACCATGCTGTTCATTGATAATTATTATGTGTTTAAATAACCATGATAACTATGTGGTAACCAGGTAATCAAGTAGCTTAGGAATTACAGATTGAGTACAAACTGCTAGGTAATTGTGTACAGGATGTTCAACGTAACTTGCTACCCCCATATTTTATAAGGTAATAAAAAAATAGAAAATTTTGTCTTATTGCATTTTCACATACTTTTTAAATATGTTATCAGATTTTATGATCATACCGATGTCAGAAAATATACAGTGGGTGCGAAAAAATGTGTTTTTCTTTCATGGAACACCCTATATATTTTTACATATTTGGATTTGCCTATTTTTTCTGATTTCAAAAATATATAATACTTGTATATTTCGAGTAATATTAAGGAAGTTATTAATAAAAAACCGTTTGCAATAACAGATAAATTATATTTATTTTATCTTTACAACAATCATTATTTGAAGAAGACGAGATATGATCTGATAACAAATTTAAAAAGTATGTGAAAAATGCAATAAGATGAAATTTTTAATTGTTTTATTACCTTATAAATATGGAAATTATGGGGGTAGCAAGTTACGTTGACCACCCCGTACATTATCTTTGGCACCCGACTTATAAATTGGTTTTAAGTAACTGCCTATGTTTCCATAAAGCAGGAATGATCCTCGAATTTAAGGATAGATTAAATATTCTTTGCAAATTGCAATGACAATGCTAATGTATATATACAATTTAAAAAAAAAATAAGATGGAATACCGTCAAGTCCATAAGATAATATCCAGGGCAAATCGTTGACTCCACTCCACTATATTTACAAGATCTATGCAACAATTACTTGTATTAACAGTTCTTTCTTAATTGAATGATGGCATATTGTTAACACTGAAATTATCATAAACAGTGGAAAAAAACTTTGCAAACAAATTTACAGCACCCTTCAGATCTATATTTATTTAAATTTCTAGTAGATTCTGGTAGATTTCTGTTTTCCTGTTGGTAGATTTATTTATTTATTTATCGGGTGTATTATCAAGTATAAACCTGGCTAGGAAGAAATTACGATCCTGAGCAGTGGACATTAAAAAATAACTCACTAGAAACAGTTACAACAGTAGATTAGCACCAGCGCCTGACGAATTAATGGTGCTATTCTGTAACCTATTTTACAGTGCTATAAGGGGTGTAAGCCTTTGACCTTGACTTATAACATCCAATATAAGATATTTATCTATTCTGTACCATAAAATGCAACTGTAAATTTATAAAGTGTTATAGAAAAACCTAATCCTAGATTTAGTGAATGAAATTTTTATTTGTAGTTTGCATTTAAATAAACTGTTGAATATTATAGAAAGTAAGATAGGCTGTCATAATAAGTAATAATAAAAAGTAAAGTTGCCATTTACATCCTGCTATAATTTTATAGAGGTGTATGTTTATAGCGCTATAAGAGAAAGTTATAGAAAGCATCATAAATAATATATTTTGTAATTGTTCGAAAGGTTGTGGTGGAAACTGCGGATGCCCGAAAACTGGTTTGCTCTACTCTACAGCTTGTGGATCTTGCCATGGCCATGGCTCAAATTCAAAAACCAATATCATTGAAAATATCGATGATATTGAAGTAGACACCGACATTAATTCACTCGATATTTTATCTACACAAATGAATATAATTAATGATACTGAGGACGAGGACACAAATGACTCAACAGAACCAAACGACAATTAAATAGATTTTAATCCTCAACAAGAGCCATCATTTTTTTAATAAATAGTTAGTTTCAGTACATGACACGATACAATGTTTTATCATTCTGCACACTATGGATTGGGCCTATTGTGGAGACCATGTAAAAAAACGCGCCTTGAATTCTATCACAGTTTGAAGAATATATAATTAGTAAACTTTGATTCTACCTCCAAAGTAGTGCGGAAATGGATGCATATGGATTTAACACTGACTTTCGCCGCGCTATATCACTAAAACGGTTGATTAAAGATTTCGCGAAAAACCGTTTATCGTGATCTTTGACCTTCGATATCTCGCAACGCCGGCACGATAGTGATGGGGACTTTTTACCCGTATATTATAACACCTAAATGAACGCGTAAAAGAAAATTTGGTCAACTGGGAATTTTTTCACAGTTGAAATTTAAAATGACTACAGGGATTGTTGGAATCAAGAGTTTATGGGACAAAAACATCCTCAATGTCTAATTTCTAAATTTACCCTTCCACTTTCAAGCATATATTTTATATTATGTTAAACTCTAAGTGGATTGACAATTCTAGCAATTTTAAATAAGATAATATTTGTTTCAAATCGGGAATTTAAAGCAACTTTCTCTCAACATCAAACTGAGTTAATTCTTTGAATTCTAAAACCTAAAACTTCGTCCATATTATAAAGACTCTAAATAAAATTTTTACAGCATACTGGAAATAATTAGTTTTGTCAAGAACCCACTATTATTCATGACGAAATACTTTATATTTTTTGTACAAATTTGAAAATTTCAACAAATTGAATATTAAAAAATTCTTCTTGAGTGATACTTCCAGTGTATTTTTGATTCAATTTGGCAAAATGCATAAAATTTTCATATAACGATTCATTGAAAAAAATGCAATTAATTAGCAATCAAACAACCTCACGCAATACAACTCCCCTTTCTCCATGAAAAGAACTTATTCCACACAATTAGTCGCAACAGATACAATCCCAATATCCAAGTATCTATAATTATTATCTCGATTTTATTTTACAGAGATTTTGAAAAGATTGGATGATCCTACTGAAAAAGTCAGATTTTCTGCTTTAAAAAATATATCTATTCTCTTTGAAAATACACCCGAAGAATTTAAAAGAAATCATTATAAAGCTCATCATGAAATTATAATTGACACACTTTTAACACATTTTGATGATGATATGGAAGAAGTCCAAGAAATGATTTGCAGTAAGTAAAATTTTAATAATAATTATTAGAATTAAGTTAATTCTATCATTGAGTAAAAAATAATAAACTCTCAAGGTTTCGAGATATTAGTATTGTATTTTTTTGCCAATAACTTCATGATTGTCATCAATTTTTAGTGCTACAGGAAGGTATTTGTAATGTGGCTATATAGCCGTTAAAATTGAAGACAATCATGAAGATAGTAAAAATATACAACATTAAAATCTCAAAACCTTGACAGTTGCACCTCTTTATTATTTTTTACTCAATGGTTCTATGCAATAGGGACCTTGCATATATTTTATTTTTCAAAAGCTAATAAATCACATCTTTTAGTAAATTTAAGAGCTTCTTCGCATATATTTAAAAAGAAAAAAGAAAAATTCCAGCTAAATTTTCAATTTAAAATTCAAACACAGATCTTTAAATTGACGTCACACAAAAACGCCTTGTCATTGGTGGTGATGTCACGAAGCACGTTGCCATATACGTTTTTCGATGCTTCTTGTCTAATGGCACTTAAATAAATGTTTGTGCTGGTATGGAAATAGTTGTACTTTTACAATTGGGTACCATGCAATATCGATAAACTATTACTAGTCTTTCAATATATGACGTTCTATGAGCATTACACAGCTCAATTGCATTCATGAAAATTAAGAAAATAAAACAACGTACAAACCGTTCAGTGTAAACAATCAACACATCCTAAAACATGCAAGGCTTCAGCGCTCGTTATTATGCATCATTACATCTAGTCTGAATATTCGTTTTCTTTAAAGGATAACCTGAATTGAAATATACATGTATAGAGTGGTATTTTCAATTTAAATATTTAATAATGCAGTTTTGATTGAAAGGGAAAGGGGAAAGGAAAGGGACTACAGACCCCTGTAAAGCAGTGTAAATAGACAAATCACAATATTGACTTTATCATTAATTCACAATAAAAATTAATGAATTTATTATTGCAATTTTCTGTGTCATCTAACTTGTCAATGTATAAATAATGTTTTAAATTATGTTGACAATACCATCTACGAGTATTCTTAACGAACATGACGGAGGCCAAAATTAAATATTGATCAATATCATCCTCCTATAGAGATGTTCTTTTTTCTTATTACTAATAAGAACAATAAAAATCCATGTCCATTGTAATTTTAAAAAAGATCATTACGTTAAGTTGTCATATGTTGAGTCAGTATACATAATTGGAAAAATGACATTCAATTCGAGGATTCAAGTGAATGTAGTTCTACATTGTGTTATGATATCCTGGAGTGGATAAACGTATGCGGCCACACGAAAAAAGCTATAAATCAAATAGATATCATTGGTTCTCAAAGAAAATTTTATTTTGATTCTTGATTTGTAAAATTTCAGAAACGTGTAACTTTATCAAAAGTCAAAATTTCTTAATGAAATAATTTTGAAATCTGTTGATTAATTGAATCACTTATTGTGGAAAGGAGTTGAGTCCCTTTTTAGCCATTTTCAGTTAAAATTCAGAAATGTCATTTTTGACAGAGATGCATCATTTACTGTTAAAAGGAGTCATTTCTGCCTACTCCATATATAGAATTTAACATATGCTAAATTCCGTTTAATGTTAAAGGGGGAGGGGGGCTAGAGTGATGCAGTATAATAAAGAAAAACTGATTAGGACATTTTTTTAGTCACATCGATTTTGTTTTAATTTGTTTTTGGCATGAGAATTCATTTTGAATTAGAACTAACCATGGCCTTCAAAATTAACAATTTACATTGCAAAATTAATTTTTTTTTAATATTTGTTATTTTTTCTTCAAGCGTATAATAATACTTACATTACATAATGCAACACGTACTGTAGAAAGAGCCTTTTATTGTACTAGTACAAATATTTCTCACTTTTTTCCTAGTACAAAAATGAAATAATGTATCCATGGCAACGAATTAGAAATCTAAGTTATGACTTGTCATAAACTGTCATTTTAAAAGTTAACGTCGCAGGTCGAGCCGTTTTTTAAATTTAAAAGCGAAAAAGTCTGAAGAAATGCAGTGCGTACCACCTGGAATACTTGAAATTGCAAATTCACCTATGTCATGTTTCATTGATAAATAAAATTACATATTACATATATTTTTTTTACTAAGCTTGAACGCATTTGACCTGATGTCATTTTTCAAGATTAAAGTTTTGATATTTTTTTATTTTAACACTTGAAGAAAAAATAGTATATGTCACTCGGAGTAGAAGGCTCATTATGTGTTTCGTCCAGTTTGCTGCCTCGGCTGAGCAAACTCCTGGGCTCACCAATAATGGTCGCCTTCTACTCCTAGTAACATAATATTCTATTGTGCAGTTCTAATAAAGAAGGAAAAAATACCACATTCTTTTAATTAAATTTAATAATAAAGTTCTTAAAGTTATTAATTTTGGAAAATTTGTTAACTTGCAAAGAAATAAAAAGCAAAAAAGGAGTGTTTTAACAAATTTAGATATCAGGTAATAATACAAAAAAATGTCTAGGACTTTGCTCAACAATGTTTCTTCTTATTTATTTATTTATTTATTCTCAACAGGTTAGAACCCAGTAACAGAAAAAGCGTGAAAAAATAAAATATTATACTACATACAATATACAATAACTACAAATTCACAACTTATCAAACTAAAGAATTCCATCGGTCTTGAAGCAAAATATTAATTTAAACCGCTAAAAACCAATAAAAATTTTAATTGCTTACCAATTTCGGGCTTCGAGCCATAGAATGACAAACGTTAGCTGAAAATGTAGTTTTTTACTAGTACCTTTACTTTATTTTACATGTTAGATAATCTTAAAAATCATATCTAAAATATTTTGACAAAAAAGTAATTTATAAAAAAAAAAATGTCCGATACACTATATAAATGTCACATAAAAGTGGTACAACAGTTGTAACCCGAAAATCAGGTTTTTTAGTTGATTTACATTGATAAATTAAAATGTACCAAATTTTTGTCACACATTGTACCATTTCGCTATCTTTGATCTCTTTCCGTAATCACAGCGGGTCAGAGACAACAGAGACTTGTAACTTCATAGGAAAATTTGTCCGATATTAGTTAAATTTACTATCTTTGTCTTAAGCAATGAATATACTATAGGGCTATCTCCTTTCCACATTTTGTAAGGTGAAGGTAGAGTGCAGCACGGTGGCAAACTGGGCATGCGCCATGCGCTCGCGAATTTATGTGTGCTTGTGTTGTGGCCATTTTGATTATTGTTTTCTGATTTTGTTTTGATTTGCATTTGCATTGTTGTTCGTTGCGATATTCTTTATCAGAGGTAGGTAATATTTTCTTGAAATCCATAAATATCAAAACACACAAGGACTGACTATGTAATAACACCCCAGACTAGATTGTTTTCTAATGTTTTTTTGTTTTTTTATTTACCACAGAACGTGTGTCGAATATTTATTTATTTATTTATTTTTATTTGTTTAGTTGAAGAAAATGTCATCACAACGTGCACTATGCCTTGTATGCGGATTTGAGGACCCGGAGGTTGAAAAAATGCATTATTTTCCCTCAGTCTTAAAAAAGTAAGTTTATCTGCATAAAAATAAATATACAACAATATAATAAAAATATATTACAGGTCAAAGATATGGCAAGAAAATATGGGAATTGTGTACAGCGGAGATTCTTTTCGAAGTCATAGGATTTGCAGTCGACATTTCACAAAGGATTGGTACCTACATCGTTATTTTATTCAGTCAATTCAAGTAATGATTACTTAATAATCAACTCTGGGAAATTATTTGTATTGAAACTTAATGTTGAGAAAGAAGTTAATTTATATGGTCTTCTTTATTATAAACCATATCAATCAAGCGCCTTGTCGCCCTTGTCCTAGAAGTGGTATCATGTGTGGAAAGATTCGAATCGGTAGCCTCTAAACACCGAACGCCTTGTAGATTGGGAATAAACGGCCTTTTCCGGAACTTGCACCAAAGCCAGACTAAAATATGTAATTAGATGTGAATATTTCTATCTTAAGATTATTATTTGTATTTTATAATATATTATTATATCGTTCAAGCTTGAAATATTACTAGGTAAGTTTTAACGTTCTTATTTACTTCTATAGCTTACATATTTTTCTCGGTATTTAACACTAGCAATATTTGTGCGAGGGGCAATATGTAAGCACATGTTATGTTTATTGTTATTTTGCAATTTCGTACAATATATTGTTTGTTTTTATTTGAGTTTTATTTCTGCTCATCTGGAAAAATTCGATAAGATCTATACAATTTATTAACGAATTTTAAATCTTTTTTTACCCACAAACCACTGGAAGAATCGGCAGATTAAAAAAAATTATATGGTAAGTATAATATTATAATATTCACTATCAATTTGAATTGAATGTTTTAATAATTGATTTGGTGCATATTTCACTGTATAGTGAAATATGCAACAAGTCGATATTTAAAACATTCAATAATAATTAAAAATTATGAGAATTCTAAAACGAATCAGTTTTAAATTTGGCGCCTATGCGGCACTTTGCGCCCTCTGCTCTCACCTTTCATTACAAACGCCCAAATTAGTAGTCGGGAGTAAAGTTTCTCAAGTAGTTGCACGTCTCTGTTGTCTCTGAGCGGGTTGTATATTGTTAGCCGATGGGCTGGTACATCGCCCGTTGTAGCCAATGTCAAAGGGAACTTTTCTTTTTTGTTATTAACATCGGATTGTGGAAATATGCCAACAGTATGTACACCTTATTTCACTCAACTATCCTGACATTGACAACTTTGTCTTTGGCACAATTTAGGGTTAGTTTTATTACTCAACCTTCCACAAAATGGTATCATTATATTTAATGAATTTTTTTTTGTTTGAAAATCTTGTGTACATTTCTTTTATATTTTGTATATCAACTTAAATTTAAGTCTCTTAGCATCCCTTAAATTTAATGATTTTGATAAAACTCGCTCTGTATGAGATAATTTATAATAATATCATACTGAAATATTAATGAAAGATTTTTAAATATACTCATTTTGTTTCAGAAGCTTTGAAAATGCTGGCAGATATTAATAAAATAGAACTAGTAAATAAAATTGAGAGACATAGGCCTTTACTACGGAACCAGACAGGATGTGAAGAAATCATACAATTTTGCACAAAGTCTTAATTTTTTTTATTAATTAATTTTAAGGCAACGTTGTAACTAGGTAACTAACCTAGAACTATAAATTGCTCCAATGTTTTAAATATAATCAAACATTAGGTTTGAATTCCACCTGTTGAAACTACATTTGATTTAAAATAAGAATTGGTTTTTAATTGTGGTGCTCACATGCAAATCCCGATAAATCGCCAAAGTCAAACTTGTGAAAAATCACAAAGAACATATTGCAATAAATCAAACATGATTAACGTTTTACTGCTTTTTCCTTTGTATTCTGCTGATCATCAAGGACTATTTGGCAAATTTTCGCTGAAAATGTTAACCCTTATACCGGGTGACCACGAAATGACGCTCGCCCTTATATCTTCCTTGTTTTATAAGGTATAAATTTCAAATTTGGGCACGTCAAATAACGGTTAAATATACATTATTTCAACCATATTATCACTTTCTGTCGCTTCCGGTCTCACCGGAAATGACACTAACTTTCGTTTTTTAAATGAAACACCCTGTATATTTTTACATTTTTGGATTCAGGAGGCCATTTTGAATACAGTTATGGCATATTGAGATAAAATAGCTATTAACATATCAAGGAATGTTATGACTATCATAACTGCCGCAGATGTCGGTTTGAAATCCGAGCTCGTAGAGCGAGGATTTTAAGACATCTAAGGCTGTTATGATTCATAACATACGTGATTTGTTCAATAGTTTATCGGTTTCAGAAAATAAAGACATTATTAATAGATATTACCTTTTGATATTCTCTTATTAATAACGTTTTCATTTCATTAGTTGGTCAAGTCTGTATGGGTTGATTTGTCGCCATGGTTACAGTTATATATTGTTTGTTTTTATTTGTTACCTTTTTTTATATTACATAAATGTTTACATTTTTAATGTCACAACGGCTACATAAAAATGGACCTTGGATTGCCTGAAAATACATTCCAGTTGGATTTCAGTATTTAATTATTATTGTTTGGAGTTTTCTGTCTGTATTAATAAATAGCCCTATAGTTTCATTATTTATTATTTCATCTGTTGACAGTTATTGACAGATCTGTATTGTAATATTACCGTACAAGCAATAAATATAACTGTACAACTTTAGTTATGACTTAATTTACCAGCCTACTTTTGCATATGTAAACAAAGGATTAATATCCTGAAACCGATAAATATTATTTACCTACAGATATTTTTATGATCAAATTTAATTTTTGATCTAGGCGACCGTGACTCAAAAAAAAATGTTTTGTTTTGCTTCAATAATTAATCAAAAAATAAAATTATGATATTATTTCGTATGACATTTGTGTTATTAGATTCGGAAATCGTTTTTCCAGAATAACTAATTTTTTTTAAATGGCACCATAGTGGCTCACTACGTTATTTTAATAAAGCATTTCATTACCGATAACTTGGTACCAAACACTTCATTATTTGTTCATATTATCATACATAAAAATTACATTCAACAAGATATAAATGAAAATAAACTCATAATAATAAATAATAAAAGTACTTTATTGGTAGAAACCAAATGGCCGACCGAGGTCCTTCCACCATAAACTCATAATATTTAACACTGAATCTCTATCAACTATGTGCCTTTGAAATGTAACGAAAGAAACAAATGAGTAGTTTGACAGCTCAAATGATATTTAACCCTTACTGACTTGATATAAAATACAAATTTGTTGATAATTTGCTGAGCCGTAACCATAGCTCTGTGACCTTATTTCCCGGAGGCTACGTTGATCTGAGGAGCAGAACATAGTTTACATTTGTCATTGGCAGAACTAACAAAGGTGTTTTTTTAAGCATGATAGAACTTTCAATCGTGATGGCTGTGAAATCAGCTGTCAGTTTGCTCGCTACAAGTGATATTTGTATTTAGTATAGTATGGCAAATTACCATGAATGCGCTTACGCCTGACCAACGCTACTAAATTGTTCAAATTTTCTTTGAAAGTTGGTCGTCGATTCACGAATCGTATAGATCATTTCGTAAATTTTAACGGTGTCCATAATCTTCCATCTGAACCAGCCATTCGTCGCACTGTGCATAGATTTCGTACCATACTCCCTAAATGATGTAAAAACATCAATACGTTGAAGGAATGTGCGTACTAAAGAGAATACCGTCGCTGTCAACAAAAGTGTGCAAGAAAATTCAAAATTGTCGATTCGTCACTCTGGTCATTCACTACGTGGAAAATTTTGCTCAAAAATCTTGGCTTACACCAATATAAGATCCAGCTGGTGCAGCAATTAAAGCCACAAGACCATCGCTTGCGTCGTTCTTTTTCTAATTGGGCTTTAGAGCAGTTGCAAGCTAATCCGTTGTTTTATCGGAAAATTGAATTCAGCGATGAGGCTCATTTTTGGCTTGGTGTGTTTGTTAATAAGCATAATTGCCGAGGTCCTGCGATTTGACACCTCCGGATTGTATGGGGCTACATGAAGTCATGGTTTACGCTAACAAACCAGGAACAATGGACGCCTTGGAAGCCAACATTATTCGTGTTATTCATGACATACGGCCACCATTGCTCGAAAAAATTACCCAAAATTGGACTGACAGAATGCGCTCCGTTAATATCATCCTCGGTGGCCATATGCCTCAAATCATTTTTAAATATTAATGCCATATATCATACTTTCAAATAAAAACAGATTTTTGATCATAAGTTAATTTTTGTAGTATTTATTCAAGTTAAAGTTCTATCGCGCTTAAAAAAAACACCCTTTATTAGTAGATTTCTTACATTTCTTCAGAAACGGTTCATCCAACCAAAATTTTACAGAAGAAGGAAGTCAGATATTGAATCATTCTATTTAAAAATTGAGAATTTTTTTCTCTTTATGCAATGCAGTGGTTTTTTGTGATAAAAAATGTTATTTGTGGGGCTAAAACATGTATTTGGAGTTAATTGAATTTGATCAAATTAGCAATATCAACTCATAGAGATGCCAAGTTAAAATATACTCGACTTTAGGGTTTTTGTTTTAACAGATTCTTGTTCAGCATGATCTAAAACGCCTGTATACCAAATTTCGTTAAAAAATATTCATTCCTTCACAAAAAAAAAGTAATAAAAATCTAAGATTTCAGTAATAATCACCCTACTATTCCAGTTATTTATTGTCGGATATAACGGACATAACTTGGTAGTCGTGTGATATAATGACGCTAATTAAGCATTAGAACACTTTTTTTTAGAAAATATCAAATAACTCAACTTTTATTATTTTTTATTATTGAAATCTTAGATTTTCATTACTTTTAAAAAAAAAAAAGAAAAAATATTTTTTAACAAAATTTTGTATACAGGCGTTTTAGGTCATGCTGAACAAGAATCTGTTAAAACAAAAAGCCTATCTCAATCGCTAATATAAATTTCTAATTTTTGCCAATTTCTTTTGATCATAGTAGGCGTATTTAAGTTTGAAAACATTTTTTATTAATAACTTTTTAATCACAATCTGAAAGAAAAGAAATATACCAAATTTGATATAAATCGATCAACAAATGGCCTAGATATTGGGGTGTAGTGGTGAAAAGTGAGACACACATAACAAACACACCACAGGAATTATGTTTTTGTGAAATAAGTAACACACCTAGATAAAATAAAAAGTCTGATAGTGTTTTAGAGTATTTTATTAAAACATGCATACAATATATATTTAGTACAAATAAATACAAAAATGTTTGTTTTATTCATCATTCAAAGTGTTTTCTAACTCATTAAAAAATTCTCCTTCATCGCTGCTGTCACTATCTAAATTTATTATAAATGTTTTATTATCCCCGTGAAAACGGGTCAATTCAATACAGTGAAGAAACGGATATTCCAGTGGGTCGTTAGGAAAATTAGACTTAGTTGCGGAATAAAAGGCACAGCTAGTATCACAATTAGATTTGTTGAGATATAATTAGCAAGACCAAACCAAATACAATTTTTTTTAATAACCTTGAATGGTATACTGTGCACATTATCTAACACGACAATACTGTTGGGTTCTAAATTTGGCAAAAGAGTCTGTTCAAACCATGCTTCGAAAATGTCGGAATGCATATTCTCATGGTAATCAACATTACACTCTGCCAAGTTCTTCCCACATAGTTTCAAACCATTTGGAACCCAACCTTTTTCTGAACCACAGTGTAGACTAATCAAACGTTTACCTTTATTTGACGGCATACTAACGTTACATCTCTTAGTACTATCACTCCACCCTTTCTTAGCACTATTGTGTGTATCGTACCACGTCTTGTCTAGATAATACACTGGACGATTTTCTTCTCGATACTTCTGTATAGCTGCCGCTTGCAATGCCCCATGAACCTTCGCTTGCTACTATATTGCGATAAATATTTAAACAAATTTGTTTTAATTTCTCACACAGTTGTCTCTTATTATTATCGCAACGATCTTCCCAGGGCCTAAACATTTTCACATATATAAATAAAACACACAGATGCGACGGAACTACAAAGCACATTAATCTTTTAGCAATTATCTTTATGCCAAGCATAGGTAAAATTTAGAATACACCAAGACATGAACAGTAGAGGGGATAGAATAGTAATTATCATTAGCACCCAGTAGGAGTTCAATATACCTCCCTCAAGAAATACTGTAATTTGTAATCAACTAAATATTGCCGCTTGTCGGTACTTCATCAAGTTAAGTTCCTGGGAATACCGCTTTTGGCAGCGCATTTGAAGTATCAGTTTTCGGTTTTGTCTCTAGATCGCATTGAAATTGTTTGCCGTATAAAATAAATAAATAAATAAATATTTTATTGACCATTTTTGATACATTATATATATGGCAAGTCGGAAAAATGTTAATTGGTATATGACAAACGTATTAAATAAATAACCAGCGTCGGACTGGCCATATAGTCGAGGTGGCGTTTGCCAGCCGGGCCCCAGCCTGCGCGGACCCCCCACGGGCCTGGCTTGCGGGGCTTGTTGCCAGGCGGTAGGGCCGGTAGGTAGGATAGGGGGAATCGTTTAATTTGAGTAGTTAGTGTTATTAGCGCGTGTTAAAGCTTAAAATCATGGAAAATATTAATTACGGTCAGTTATCACATCTTGTGGTGATAAAGTAGATTTTTTGTTAAAAAAATATTAAATTACGACAACAAATTATTTGTAAAAAATTTGGAGAGACCGCGACCGAACTTAACTTCACTTGTAGCGTCGGGTAAAAAACAGAATCGTGCATTCAACGAAAGCTGGTATGACAAATATGATTGATTAAAAGGTAGTCAGGTCAGGAATAAATTATTTTGTTGGTCAAGTTTACGTTTTTCTGCAGAATATTCAGTTTGGTCTAAATTAGGTTATGTTGACTTAAAGAATTTACAATTTACCTCGTTCAATAGAAAGCATCACACGTGTATTAATGTCAATGTAGAGTTTAATACAAATTTTGGGGTACTTGTAAAACACAATGACCTTGAAATACCTGAAAAATTTTCCAATTTTCCCCCCGCAGCTCTTGTCCCGTGTACACAGCTTTTTACTCTCGGGCCTCGGGCCCCGGGCTTGTGGGGAGCCACCCGGGCCCTTCCAGCCCAGTCCGACCCTGTAAATAACTAACAGATAATAAGCACATGTAAACATATATACACATATGGCCACTCAGTTGTTTTGGATACAGTTACTGAACTGTTGCACCAACTCCCCTAACAATTTCGACTCCTCCCCACAATCACGTTAGTCCGAGACGGAGCGTCGACCGCCGACCGGTTCTATTCAGGGGAGATGTGTGCAACTTACTGAACCGAATCCGAAACAACTAAGTGGCCAGACGTGTATATATATATATATATATATATATATATATATATATATATATATATATATACAGCTTCTTATTCTTTCTTAGGTTTTTTCTTCCATTAATTTTAATTTATTAAACATCAAAAGGGGGGAATAACGATTATTAAAACAAATTTTTTTTTATAAAGTCATGTTTATTATATTATTCTATACGTTAGTTGACGTATAGAATAATATAATAAACATGACTTTATAAAAAAAATTTTTTTTTAATAATCGTTATTCCCCCCCTTTTGATGTTTAATAAATTAAAATTAATGGAAGAAAAAACCTAAGAAAGAATAAGAAGCTGTATGAAATCAAAGTCCAAGAATAATCAATAAACTATATATATTTATATATATATATATATATATATATATATATATATATATATATATATATATATATATATATATATATATATATATATATATATATATATATATATATATATATATATATATATATATATATATATATATATATATATATATACACAATACACGCACATAACATATACATATACACATACATATTAAATGGGTAATGAAATTTGTTCATAAAAATTTGTTTAAGATACAAGGAAATAAGACATATATAATATAATGCAGAATAAGATATTCGAATAACATGAAAGGTGCAAGTAATTTGCTTACTACTCTACTCTATTTCAAATATCGTGTACACAGTAAAATTTCCATTTTGTAGAGTTTCCTTTATTGTATTTTTAAATTTATAATAATTTCGAATATTTCTTACGTCATCGGATAAGCTGTTATACAATATAATACATTTATAATGTGAAGATCTTTCAAAGCATGATGTGCGATGTTTTGGTATACTTGGTTGATTGCCATGTCTCGTATCATAGGTATGATTTTGTTTTAATTTGGTAAATAGATCTATATTTTTTTTTGTATACAGCAAGCATTTAAATATAAATATGCAAGGGGTCGTAAGAATTTTCTTGTTTTTAAACACATTTTTGCAACTCTCTCTAATATCTAACTTGAACATTAGTCGAATAAGTCTTTTTTGGCTTATAAAAACTCTATCCCCAATAGTAGACCCTCCCCAACAGATTATATTATAGGATATATGCGAATATGCCAGTGCATAATATATATTTAATAGTCCAGTTTCGTCTAGTGTATTTTTCAATTGTAATATTGCAAAATAGCATTAATTAGTTGACTACAGACATGTTCTACATGAGGACCAAATGTTAGTTTAGAGTCAATATACGTTCCAAGTAGTTTAGTGCTACTAGATAAAGCTATGTCGTCATACAGTATTGTATCATGCGGTAGAGGTTTCTGAATATGAAAGTTTTATAAACACCGTTTTTTTATCGTTTAAAATTAACTTGTCCCTTTGAGACCATGTACTGACTTCCTGTATAGTTGCTGTGACTGCTTTCTGAAGCTCCTCAAGTGTGTCGGCCGTTAAAGTTTGTGAAATCATCTGCAAACATCGTCAAATGACCATTTCTTCCATGACTAGATAAGTCGTTAATATATAGCATAAACAATAACGGTCCTAAAACAGAACCCTGAGGAACTCCAAGCAGCAGTTCATGCAACTCCGACTGTACCCCATCTAGTTTCACTCTCATCCTCCTTCCTTCCATGTAGGATATTACCCATGTTAGTATACTGCCCCTGATACCAATGCTATTTAGTTTTTGCTTTAAAAATTCTTTGTTTATGGTATCAAAGGCTTTTGATAAGTCGAATAACAGGGAAACAACATATTTACCTTTGTCGAGGCTAGCGTAGACATATTCTAATAGGTGACAGGTTGCTGTTTCAGTTGATTTATTCGCACGGAAGCCATGTTGAGCTGTTGTTAGAATGTTATTTTTGTCAATAAACGATACTATCCTGTTATAAATAATTCTTTTGAAAAGCTTCGATATACTTAAAACAGAAATTTGTCTGTAATTTTCTATATCGTAAGCTGAGCCTTTTTTAAGGATTGGTGTAACCGTTGCTTCCTTTAACATTTGTGGAAAGCATCCTTCATTGATGGAGACATTTATTCGAGCTGATCAATGACACTATCCTTTATATTTTTTTAACATATTTGTTGTTAACCCGTCAATACCAAAAGACTTTTTGTTTTTTAATTTTGAAATAGCCTCATTTATTTCTAGAGCTGTTATAGGCGCAATATATATTGAGTTTTCTCTATATGTTGAGGTAGTACATGGTAATGAAATATTTGCACCAAAGTGCTGTATTAGTTTATTTGATGCATCTGTGGAGAAAAATCTAGCAAATGTGTTGGTTATCTCCGGTAAATTAGATATTGTTTTATTTTCATGTTCATATTTGAGAGTTATTTTGCAATTTTTCTGTTTTTTACGTCCTATGTTTCATGTTTACGATGTTCCATGTTTCTTTTGTTTTACTGGGTGCAGCGTTTATTTTGTTTGTGCAGTACATTTGTTTGGCATTCTTTATGTTATTTTTGTATTTAGCTTTTTCTGTAGTAGATATACTAGGTTCATTCTGGCTCACTTTCAAGGCCACTCGCTCCGGATGGCGTCTTAGGTCATCCGGAGTATAGCAAAGGGTGAAGAGCTTCTGGGGATGGCGTTCTTAGGTTAATGCTTTAGGTCTGATGCGCTGCTGCATCCTGCATCCTGGGCCTGGGGCACGGTGTAAGACAATTAGGTGGTGAAACGCCTCAATGTATCGTATGGTTAGAATGTCTCCAAACTGTTAACGCATCGTAAGACAAAGAGAGAGAGTGTGTGGCCGCGAGGGCACCGCGGGCTAAGCCCCGCATCGTTCCTAGTTAATTTCCACTTCATTTTACCAGGTCGAAAAATATACCATTCGATGCAGAAAAATATGTAGAACACGATTGTTGAAAAATTATGTGTCTAAATTGTCGGCTACTGTGCAAAAAAAAATAAAAACCATAAATGAAATTGGACGCCGGCACGTTTAACTCGAAACGCTGCTAAAACCGTTCGAGTTATGAAAAAAATTAACATAAACAATTTTATAGAGAACTAAATTTCCTATAAAAAAGTCAGTGGTGGCATTAGTCTATCTTTAATAGTTTTGGTGTGAGGGCGCCTCAAATTCGCGCGCTGATCTTTTGTTAAATTAAACTTATCGTTTTCCAGTGCACAACTTTCAGGCCCACGGTGTAAGAATTGTCTTACACCGTGCTCACGCCTAAAATATTTAAGATAGACATATGCCGTCACTGACTTTTTTATAGGAAATTTAGTTCTCTATGAAATTGTTTATGATAATTTTTTTCATAACTCGAACGGTTTTAGCAGCGTTTCGAGTTAAACGTGCCGGCGTCCAATTTCATTTATGGTTTTTATTTTTTTTTGCACAGTAGCCGACAATTTAGACACATAATTTTTCAACAATCGTGTTCTACACATTTTTCTGCATCGAATGGTATATTTTTCGACCTGGTAAAATGAAGTGGAAATTAACTAGGGACAATACGGGGCTTAGCCCGCGGTGCCCTCGCGGCCACACACTCTCTCTCTTTGTCTTACGATTTTGCGTCTCTTGCGTTAACAGTTTGGAGACACATTAATTGAGGCGTTTCATCACCTAATTATCTTACACCATGGCCTGGGGGTTAGTCGAAGAAGAAGTTCAATGACCAGAAGCTTTTTTTAGTTTCTAAGTTGGCACTCCTGAGCAAATAGTAATGTAAACAAAGAGAGCATAGGCGTACCTGCTTGAAAAGGGGTATAATTATATTAATTTTATGGAGGTACGCCTATGGTAGAAAAAATCAATGACGCCATATGTCAAGCTACGTGCCGATAAAGTAAACATCAACTTCACTCAGTTTGAATGCATCATTTATTATCAGCTAATGTATTTAGGTTAAAATACATTTTAAATATATTAATTAAAATAAATGCTTTAGTTAGAATTAAAAATTCAGACTTGCAATTAAATTTTTAGGGAGATATAATAATGCACACATTAGAATAATAAATTATTGTTTAATGAAGTATGAAATTAGCGTCTCTAAGCCCGATGAAATCAGCTGTATTTGAAATATTATTTATTATACACAACTAGGTCAGTTTATTTTTTAACTCAATGAAAAAGATCCATGAAGAAACTTAACGGAATAAGCTTAGGAGGTCGGGGTTCGAAATCGCTGTAACAATAAGAAATACATATAAGTATATATTATTATTTGAGAAAAAAAGAAGCAGGAAAAATGAACGCTATTATTTTAAACTTACGTTATTCTTAAAACATTATCTTCGGGCATGCAGAATAAATCTGGAGACGGAAGTCGAGGAGAGTAGACATTTGTATCACTGTAACAATAAGAAATAAATATAAGCATATATTATTACTTAGAAAAAATAAGAAGCAGGAAAAATGACCGTTATTATTTTAAACTTACGTCATTCTTAAATCAGATAAACTAGTAGAAGAGCAATCAGTATCTTCTGGCATGCGGAATAAATTCGGCGACGGAAATCGAGGAGAGTAGACATTTGTATCGCTGTAACAATAAGAAATATAAGTATATATTATTACTTAGAGAAAAAAAGAAGCGGAAAAAATGAACGTTATTATTTATTTACGTTATTCTTAAATCAGGTAAACTAGTAGAAGACCAATCAAGCTCAACACTATCTTCTGATGACGACATGCTGAAGAAATCAGACGTAGACGATGTAGATGAACTTGACCGCAAATCGACGACATCATTTAAACTATTCGCTAAAAACGATAAAAAAAATATATTGTAAGTAAGTACATTAATGTAAAAGAACAAAAATCAACTTACTTTTCAAATATATATTCCTCCAGGTTCCTAGGTGGAGTATAACGATTAATAAGAGAACTTAAGCGGTAAAACTCTTCACTAGATATTTTAAACTTAGGTACGCGCACACACAGTAACGATGAAACAAAACTGAATGAAGCACGATTTAGAAAACCGTTAAAAGAAACGGTGTGGGGAGAGACATTTATGCTGAATAAGCTAAAATAAAAGTTCTAGAACGAAATCGTAATATCTCAGAGACGCGAAACAAATACGCAGTTTTAAAACACGTGGCAAATAAATGATTCAACTCAGGGCCACCGAACTATGAGAAAAAAATTTTAAATGCGCATTTAGCAAAATCCGTAGTAGACACGTATACGATATTCCAGGAATTTTAACCCGAGTGTGGGACCGAGGTAATTAAAATTGGGTTAATATTAACATTTAGAGCCATTTATCTTAACGCATGTCAATATTAAACAAATCATCGCCTTTATGTTTAAACGCCGACCTATGTGAAAGAAGTAAATGGCACGTATTTTTCTTAGAAAAAAAAAAGCGTGACGCAAGCAGACAGCTGCACTAGTAGAACAAAGAGCTCCTCGTATGATGATACGTAATCAAGATGACGTCACGGATGATATAAATAAGCTAGGCACGTCAACTCATGCATAATTCCCCGTATAGCTACGTATCAGTTATCTCGCGTGCTTCCGTGTTCATTATTACTGCATTAACTAATAATAAGTGAATTTTATAATACAGACATTTTAAAAAAAATACTGTTTTATAAATTTACATTGGTGTGCTTTGCCAATTTTTTAAATATTTCAAACGTGCTGTGTGTTCCAGTGGATAAAAACATAAGTTATTTTTATTATTTCTTTTATGTATGCCTTAGTAATGTATGATATTTTTAGAAAAATGGATCTAAACCAATTGAATCAGGTATCTCTTTTAGAAACCAAAGACTTCGTAAAAATTTATCAATTGCCAATCAATGTAGCTCACCCGATATATAGAGCGCAGATAATTAAAACTAAATACGGCGACAGTGTGCTATTGGAATTGCACGATAAAAAATTGTTTTTACCGAAGCGGATGGTGGCCTTAATGAAGGACAACTTAGATAAATTTAATGATGGAAAATACTGTCTAATATTTGAGGGGTTAATTGAGGAAGGAAAGTCTGCGTTAGGATCGAGATTTAGATTCTCAGAATCGCAATAGAATGTAAGTAAAAAGCATTTTTAGTGGTGAAGTGGTGAAATTTTTTATAAAATATAATAGACGGAGCAGCGCATCCACTTCATTTAGCAGACGTCTTTCGTGCAGACAAAACGTACACCAGCAGCGCCCGCAATGGACTCAAATCAGATAGCAGTTCTCAGCACCCAAATCACGGCTAAATTTCAAGAAGTGGAGACCCTCTTAGAACATGGCTGCACTCATATGGGTACGTCATATAAACCAACACATTAGACTTTTCAATAAGGCCATTCACAGTGCGGCTTTACCTGTAGGTGTACTGCGAAAATTGCAAACTAATTTAGGTCATTTAAAAAGATTTAAACATATCATTCGAAATTATACCGTGGGAGCCGGAAATGTCGCGAAAGCTCATATACGAGGGAACCGCGTAAAGTGGAAGGATCAAACCACTGCTTTTAAAAGTCGCGTTCGTACCGGGGTGATAATTAATCTAACTCATAAAAATATCGATGAATTTTTTAATGATGCTTCACATCTGTTTAGTGCTGGAGTTAAAAATGCTTTAAAGAAATTACCAATGCTGAAAATTAACGCTTGTTTTTGTGCCGAATTCATCAGGAAGTCCGGAGAAATCGAAATAACAGAGCGAAAATATTTCAATACGAAAAACAAACAGGTGGACATTTCCACATATTTTCCCGAATGGTTTAACGCTAACGTAAAAGACTATATTTCTCGCGCTATATCGGAATTCTCGGAATCAGGATCTGGCTGGGCTCTTTCACGAATTTTATGCTTAGAAGTCAATTTAAATAAATATGAGGTGGGAAATGGTGTTTCATCTTACATTAGATTACCGGAAACAATTTTAAAAAAGCATGCGTGTATTAATGTTGAAAATATGTACGATGAAGCTTGCTTTGCTTGGAGCATTTATCCTGCAAATAAAAACTCAAACCGTACCTCTTCGTATCCGTATTACGCCGAGGTGTTAACTTTAAAAGACATTCAGTTCCCCATGACTTTACCTCAAATAACTAAATTTGAAAAACAAAATAACATTTCGGTTAATGTGTTTGCGCTGGAAATGGATTCTAGGTCGAATTTTTCTGTAGTCCCCATTCGTTTAACTAAAAATAAACAGGTTCAACATGCGAATTTATTAATTGTGCAAAACGTTTATTATCCTAAACTAAAAGAATTCGAGACTATTCCAGAAGAAGACGATGAATCTGAGGAAAATATCAAATATCATTGTTTTAATTAAAGATTTATCTAGGCTTTTAAGTGGTAAACTTTCTACAAAACATCAAAAAAAATTTTTCTGTGATGCTTAAATTATTTTAGTTCGGATGATAAATTAAAAGAACATTCTACCATGTGTGAAAAATTCAACGATTGTAAAGTAGAGTTTTCACGTGAACCTTTTGTTAAATTTAAGAATTTCGTTTACAAGGAAAATGTACCTTTTATAATGTACGCGGACTTTGAATCTCTGCTAGAGCCCTTCAATGATGATGCTAGTGTACACTGTAAAACAAACCGACATCAGAAGCATACTGCATACAGTGCGGGGTATTATTTTAAATGTAATTATAACGACGAGTGGTCATATTATAAAAGTGAACGGAGTTTGGACTGCATGTCTTGGTTCGCGGATCAATTAAGTAACATTGCAAAATTTGTCTTTTCAAAATTGAAAAATGTGGAACCCATGAATACTGTAGTTAGTTTACGGGATGCCAGTAAAACTTGTCACATTTGCGAGGATAACTTCAACGATAAGATAAGATAAGATAAAATTGTTCGCGATCATTGCCATCTTACTGGAAATTTCAGGGGGTTTGCGCACAATAGATGTAATTTAAATTATAAAAATGCCTTCGTAATTCCTGTGGTATTCCATAACCTGGGAGGTTTTATGACGCTCATTTTGCAATTAGAGAGCTCGCCGAGAGATATCAAATTACATTATTACCGGAAAATAAGGAAAAATACATTAGTTTCACCGTTTACGATGAAGAAACTAATTTAAAATTCAGATTTATAGACTCATTCAGATTCATGGGCTGCTCATTAGAGGAGCTTGCTTCCACGTTAAAGGAAGCTAATTTCAGTAATTTAAAACGAGAATTTCCGAATTTAAATGACGAAAAATTAAAATTATTAAAAAAGAAGGGAATGTTTCCCTACGATTACATAAACAGTTTAGAACGACTTGACGAGACACAATTACCAGACAAGACTAACTTTTATAATAAATTAAATGACTCAGACATTAACGAGAACGATTATCAACATGCACAAACAGTTTGGGATAAATTTAGCTGTCAAAATTTAGGTGATTACAGCGATCTGTACATGAAAAGAGATATTATGTTATTAACTTGTGTGTTTGAGACTTTTCGATGTACTTGTCACAAGACGTACGGTCTAGACCCCGCTCACTATTACACCATTCCAGGTTACACTTGGGATTGTATGCTTAAATATGCAGGGTGTAAACTAGAAACCATCCAAGACGTGGATATGTTAATGTTCATTGAACGAGGCATCCGAGGGGGTATCAGTCAATGCAGCAATAGACATGCCGAGGCTAATAATAAACATTTAGACAGCTATGATAGCAGTAAACCCTCGACATACTTGCTCTATTTTGATGTAAATAACCTTTACGGATGGGCCATGAATCAACCTCTTCCATATGAAGGGTTTCAATGGGTAGATGATACCAATATTGACGTCACCTCGGTACCTGATGATGCCGAAATTGGGTACATTCTTGACGTTGATCTTGAGTAACCCGAAAATCTTCACGATCTTCATAAAGATTTACCTTTTTGCGCTGAGCATCGAGCTCCTCCAAATTCGAAATTTGAAAAATTAATGACCACTCTGTATCCTAAGCAAAATTATGTTTTACATTATAGAAGTTTAAAACAGGTCGTGCAGCACGGATTACGCTTAGTTCGTATCCATAAAGTGCTGAAATTTAAACAGTCTGCCTGGCTTAAACCTTACATAGAATTAAACACTAGACTAAGGACTCTAGCAGAGTCTAATTTTGAGAAAAATAACTATAAATTAATGAATAACAGTACATTCGCCAAGACGATGCAGAATGTTCGTAAGCATAGAATCGTTAAATTAATAAAACAATGGGAGGGGCGTTACGGGGCTAAAAATTTAATTGCAAGTCCAAATTTTCAAAATAGGTCCATTTTCAGCGAAACACATGGCTATAGAAATGAAAAAATCTCGCATTATATTCGATAAACCCTTGTATATAGGAATGGCTATATTAGATATTTCTAAAACATGTGTTTACTAATTTCATTATGATTACATGCTGGAAAAATTCCCCGTAGACAATTGTAAACTTTTATATACCTACCGATACTGACAGCCTAACATATGAAGTACAGTGTAATGACGCATATGAAGAGGTTATCAAGAAAGACATTCATAGACTTGACACCAGTGACTATTCTTCAGATAACCGCTGGAATATACCTCAAATGAATAAAAAAATTCCCGGCCTAATGAAAGATGAAAATAACGGCGTACTGATGACTCACTTTGTTGGTTTGCGGTCGAAGTAGTACACTTATAAGCTTGCGCAAGGTAAAGTTGTGAAGAAGGCTAAAGGCGTAAAAACTAATGTGGTGAGAAATAAAATCACTTACGAGGATTATTTTAATTGCCTTGAGAAAGCCTCAAATAAACAATCTCAGGAAGATGAATGTTTACTTCACAAAACACAACGCTGTATACAATCAAAATTACATAATGTGTACAGCGTTGAGCAGACGAAAATAGCTCTTAATCCATTCGATGATAAACGCTACACTCTACCTAACTCATATGACACTTTGCCTTGGGGTCACTATTTAATCATGGATGATGCCCACTAAAAATCTCTCTGTCTATTATATTTTATTGTAAATTAATTAATTTTATTATTATATTTTTGTCTATTGTATTTTATATTATTATTGTATATTGTATTTATCATATATACTCTGTTTTATTTCAATATATATTATTTAAAATAATGACTTGATTTTTATTCCATATACCTAACCTAGAAATAAAAAACACACATAAAGGTTTAATTAATATTTTTTTTATTCAAGCTTTTAATAAAAACATTTTTCTATCTAAATCATTCAGTATTTTATCTAAATTATAAGTTAAGCATTCACGTATACAGTATGTGTGAATGTTACAAGGATATATTTCACTTAATTTAAATAGTTATTTATGTATCAAGGCATTAAAGTTAATATTTTTATCATGAATGTGAAGTTTAGTTGACGAGGCCCGTAGGGCCGAGGCAAATAAACCACATGAGTGATAAAAAGGAACTTTTATGCCGAGGTGCATATTACATTTTTTTTTAAATCCAAAAACTATGAAATTAAGATTAATTAACTCTATTTTTCAAATAATTTTCAGTGACATTAAGAAATGTCATAATTATTTAAAATTTCAAGTGACAGTAGGAAATGTCATAATTATTTTTAAATGTCAAGTCGGAATAATTTTTTATAAGAAAACCATTATTTTTAGCAATTATAATAGTGATAATACAATTCTGAATGTAAAAAACTGTATTTATTTACCTTTTGTTATAATACAATTATTATTACAAGCAATAAAAAATTAATGTTTACGTTTATCTGTCACCTCGGCCAACTACAAAAATCGCACAATAATGGATTACTTTAATGACTATTTCTATCACTTTAATGACGATTTTGAGGTACTTTAATGCCGATTTAAAAAAATAGTACATTATAAGAGGATAATTCGTATTGATATTCGCTTAATATGTTATTTGTGACATTTAAAAAGTTATCATAGAATTCAGTAAACCTTAAACTATGCAGTAAATCCATGTGAGATGATACAAGTTTGAATTTATAATCTCGTATACAGGTTTCTTGAAAAATAAAATAAACTTGAAACTCCAGCAGCAGACAATTTTAGCATCTTGTTCCCGATAAAAGGAGCCTTTATTAGTGCATATTCAGAGAAATGAATTTCTTCTTCCACTTCTTCTTCTTCTTCCACTTCTTTGATCTCACTATTAAAATAATCTAAGGTAAATTGTTGAAAGTAAGTAATAAAATCATTCCAATCTTCTCTTATGAATGAAATATTATCTGGTTTCGTGAATACAGGATGTGATACGTTCAGCAATATTCTTACAGCAGGGACATAACCTCTTGCAGGAGAAAGTCCAGTAATTATTTTATAATTAGAGTCTTTAATGTAAAATACATTTTCACAAATATATCGTTCTTCAGCAAGTATAGCCCCATGATAAATATCATTAACACGATCAATTTCACTCCAATAACCTGAATCTTCAGAGGAAAATGATGCACTAGCAGGTGATTCCATTATTGATTCTATCACACTCAAAGACTAACAGACAACTAAGCTGTCTAAGGTATAATCTCTCTTGTTTATGTAATTAGATAGAGGGAGGGAGGGAAGGTACTAATTTTTTTTAAAAAAAGGTCTGCAAGTTTCATAAATGTGTGCTATTCTCTCATAAGATATAATGTAATTTTACGTATTTCATGCCGGGTATAACACATTTTCTCATAAGAATACATGTAAATCGGTGAACACGTGAGTTAAAGAATGTTATCTGAATCAATCCAGCTATTGTGCGTGGAATCAAAGCCCAGCCATTTCACGTAAGACTTATTACCGCGCTTACGTAACACCTTTTCCACGAGGTACACATCGGGTGTTTTTGTTTTTTGTAGCTCCTCTTCGTAGAATCCGCCTCTAATTGATCTACCCTGCATATCTTCAAGTAAATAGGTGGTAGGATTGGTGATTCGAACCTCGGATATTTTAAATAACTCTGTACTCCAGTTTGGCGTGTATCCTTTGCTAAACACATGCTTACTCTTACTGACTCGCACTATATCGCCCACCTTGTAGCGTCGTGATGCGGCTATCTTTATGTGATTGTAAGCTGAGCGTAAAATTATTTTTTTTCATTCTTAGCGTTAACATCTACCGGTTTTACCTGTGTGGTCCTATGTTTTCGGTTATTATGCTTTTTAACAATTTCCGGAAGCACCTCCAGCCATCGGTATGAGCCGTTTATACTGAAATACTTGTATAAACGCTCCTTTAACGTTCTAATAACACGTTCAACTATGGCGGCTTTCTTAACAGTAAATGTGCTGTAGTGGTTAACCTTAAATTGTTTCATCAAGCGTTGAAAGTGAACATTATAAAATTCCGTACCCTGATCTGTATTTAAATTATTACAAGATCTCTTGCTCTCCTTGAAGACGTTCTCCATAGCCTGTGTGACTTCAGGTCCGCTCGTATTTTTTATCGCTTTAGCCCATACGAATTTAGAAAAACAATCTATTACCACCAGAATGTATCTAAAATTATTGTTATCCTTGGAGTAGTTTCCCATCTCAGCCAAATCTGTCTGCCATAAGTCATCTATCCCTTTCATTACTATGCGCCTGCGCCTCTTAATATTTCTACGGGCGGATTTATGCAGCTCATTAACCAATTGAATTTTTTCTTTAGAATGCGACATCAGACAGCTAAGATGATGGAAATAGCACGGTATCGAATTAAATGAACATATATCTTAAGATAGATAGAAATCGTGGGGTCAAATATAAATAAATAAGAAGCTAAATTATGCCGTATACCCCAAAAAATGAAACTAGTGCAGCTACGGACACGTGTTTCGGAGTTATTGCTCCTCGTCAGCGTAGCGTAGCCAAATAAAGAATCTAAGACCTAAAGCAATAACTAATAAAGGTTAGAAAGTACAGCACACAGTACTCTATTCGAGCTTTCGTACATCATGGACCAACTTTGTGGCCTCAGACACAGTCAGCACACAGAGCCCTATGCGTACTGCTCATTTCAACCTCGGCAAAAATGAATGGGGTATACGGCATAATTTAGCGACCGAACTTATCGAGACTCATTGCGAATATGACGTGTGTACGGAGCTGTAACATACTAATATATTATTCCGGCTTCTTTCAGTTCATTTAAAATAGCCAAGATTTCGTTATCATGTGAATCCGTATTTCCTGCAGCTTTGGAGGCATTTAAAAGTCTTAGCCTGTCCACTAATTCGTTTATATCGTCCCAGAAGATGTATTCTATAGGGTTTTCATTGTAAACCATATTCATACAATGTCCGCTACTATGAGGTTGAGTATGTTTTATTTTAGGAGTATCACCAG
This sequence comes from Rhagium mordax, assembly GCA_963680705.1. NCBI lineage: Eukaryota > Metazoa > Arthropoda > Insecta > Coleoptera > Cerambycidae > Rhagium > Rhagium mordax. The sequence continues at coordinate 33,297,315 of OY796662.1, forward strand.
CACCACTATTGTTTTTAAATAATGGTTTTATTACTTTAGTATATTTATGAGATCGAGTGCCATTTAATTGACTTGCAGGGACATAATTTCGTTTATGTGCGTTAGAGGTTTCTAGAATTTCCTTGTAATCAGCTAAGTCCTGTTCGCTGTAACCTTGAGGCTTCTTCATAAATAGCAGTTCATATAAGCCTTGTCTTCCAGCAAACATTTTATCACCAATACTCAAGCCGGCATTAGAATCGATATTTAGTTCCATAGATCCGATGTATAATTTATTCATTTCGTCATTAAATCTCACGGCATAGGTTTCATCGTAATCCTTACTTTTATCATAGAGACCTGTTAAATATTGCTTAGCTAACGTAGGATACTGTTCAGCGGAGGCATCAGGGTCAATCGTACTACTTGAATCTTCAAATATTTCTTCTTCTTTCACTTTTATTTTTTTCTTTATTTCAGATTTAATGGCATCCTCCACTTTTGGAGTCTGCTGCTGCTTGGGTGAATTCTTAACAGCACCGAGTTCTCGTAATGGATCAATGACCGGTTTCAATGAACGTCTAATTGTTTCGTCTTGTTCAGCTCGGCCTAATTTTAAAGCCAAGTACTTCCTTCGAATAGAATCTGAAGCTTTATTTATCTTCTTTTTAAGTGCGAAATCTCGGTCAAAGTTGTAAACCTTCTCCCTAGGTGGTTTATATGCTGCGAGAGTAAATTTTGTATTAACCTTCATTGTTAAACAGGTAAACAGGTAAACAGGTATTTTAAACAGGTAAACAGCTATTTTAAACAGGTCTGTAAACAGATACAGGGTTTTTCAAAACAGATCTGTACAGTTTGAGTGTTTATCTAATTATGCTTGGTGTTATTGAAATCTCATATACTTATATACTGACCAACGCCTTTTCTATAGCGTCCTTTATGTAATTCAAAATCTTTTACGATAACCAGCACTCCGAATTTATCGTTCCAGCATTCTCTGCATAAATGTTCAAATTGTTCAAAGCTTATATGGGGTGTTACGTGATCATCAAACGCATGACGTAAATTCATTTTATCCTGTTTAAATAATATTAGGCAGTGACAGTTATCTCAAATGAGATGTTTCGGTATATGGGTATAAGTCTGACAGAGATAAGAAACAATCTACAAGCTTATGTCTCCCCATTGAGAAAAAAGCGCATATCTTATCCTGCTTGTCGCATGCTACGTCATCAAATATAAATATGGAATTCGTTTTAGTTTCGGATGGATCGATGATGTTTTCGTTAGAGGTGTATGGAAAGTAGCCTACGCCTTTTACCTTCTTCAGCACATCTTCCAATAATTTATATTTAGGTTGATACAGGGACTTGGAGTACACGTATACATTCTCAAACCATAGACCGTTAGAGTCGAATAATAGACTTAGTAGAATATTTGTCTTCCCCGCTTCGCTAGGTCCACATACAATCGTTCTTAAAGCATTAGGAAATAACTCTCCATGTTTATCTCATTCTTCTACAGAACGATCAGAAGTTAATAAATCTAAATTCTCTACAGGGAGAGACGTCTTTTGTCTTTGAATGCGCATCATGAACTCTAAACTTTTCACTCTGTACATTCCTATATATAGAAGTTTCGATTTCGTACATCATCAGCTCTAGTTTAGATGACGTCGAGGAAACATCATCGTGGCAGAGGTGTAGTTAACACTCTTATCAATAAGCTACCTTTCGAACTGCATTTACCTGGTTATCAGTACTGCGGACCTGGTACAAAGTTACGTAAACGTCTAGCTCGAGGGGATCCAGGTGTTAACCTTTTAGATCAAGCGTGCCGTGAACACAATATTGCTTATAGCGAAAACGCAATCTTGGAAGACAGACATAAAGCCGATTACTTACTCGAACAAAGGGCTTAGGAACGCGTTAAATCTAAAGACGCCAAATTAGGCGAAAAAGCAGCAGCTTGGGCTGTCACTAACACCATGAAGGTTAAACGTAAATTAGGTATGGGCGCTGTAGGAGGCTGTAATAATAAGAAAGAGAAAATTCCCTTCCGCAAGGCTATCCTATCGAACATTGCTAAAGCATTGAAAAAGCATGCAAGTCATGATGTGAAAAAGGATATGGCTATGGGTGTTAAAACGGCGCGAATTGCCATCAGGAAAGCAGGTGGAAGGAAGAAAATCAATGTTCCCCGGATTCTACCGCTGCCAAAGACCGGAGGCTTCTTACCTCTAATACCGATCTTTGCAGGTCTCTCAACTCTTGGAGCTCTGTCAGGTGGTGCTGCGGCCATTACTAAAACTGTTATAGACGCTAAGAATGCTAGGAAAACTTTGGAAGAAGCTCACCGCCACAATAGAGCCGTGGAGGATGTGGCTTTGGGTAAAAAAGGTTCCGGGCTATACATGAAACCCTATAAGAAAGGATACGGATTATACTTGGAAACAAACTACCATTGAAGCTACCCGATAGAGCATTCTCTGACCTAGACATCTTAAAGTATGCTAAAATGTTAAAAATCCCCCATTTCAGAGGCGTCTATATGCGAGACTCTTTACCCTCACGTCCGCCATCACCTAAAGGAAACGACAGCGCCATCATTAACTTGGACAGCATAAAGGGACCTGGAACTCATTGGGTAGCATATAAGAAAACAGGCAATTCCGTAGTATATTTTGACAGCTTTGGATCTCTGAAACCACCAATAGAATTAGTTCGATACTTTGGCGCGAAATTTAAAATTAAATATAATCCCACCGCATATCAAACATATAACTCTGTAAATTGTGGTCATTTATGTTTACAATTTCTCTATAAAAATAATAAACACACGTGATGTGTAATCAGTATGTCATCGAACACATTCAAGTTAAGTGGTCGCAAATCTGTTCTCTCCGTAGACTTTCATAATCCTATAGAACTAGATCCGCGATACAATTATTCAATAGCGTTAATTGGTCTGGACACCTATAATACCTTCGAGCATATAAGGGAAAATAGAGGTGGCGTGACATCTCGTAACAATGGGATTGTTGTCTGCGGAACTGGCGAGTGACTGTAGGTGAGGGACGCGCGAGGGGGGAACATTTGTTTACATCTCATCCTTTCAACAGTGGCGTAGCATTTATTTTTATTTTATTTTTTACAATAATCATTATTTTCATTTATTTATTATTTATTAACTTGAATAATATCTCTTATAACATTAATAATAATTGTATATATTCGATATGATATTAGCTTATATGTTCATGGAGGAGGAAAATTTTAAGTATAATGAAGAATGGTATAAAGTTTTTGTGGTTTGAAGGAATGGTCCAAACGAGAGTTAACATCAAAACTATTATGTATATTTGAGTTCTGTGTTCAGACGAACATCTGTGCAAATTTTTTTGCCTAGAGTTAATAAACGCTGTTTACCGGGTTTATTATATTATTTGACCAAGTTAACAAATAAGGTCAAGTCGGTATACACCTAAAACTCAACCGAACTATTAGGCTTAACATTAGGAAACAATATCAAATGATTTGCAGGTATTGACCATGTTAGTGAAAAAATTAAATAGTATACTCCGAATTTTATCAGTTCGTTTGGTGTCTTGAAATGTTTTAGCAGTACCTATATAACTTCAATTTCATTTCCAAATATGAAATTGATTTATCAAGTCAAAAATTTTTAAACTGCAGAAAAAATAAGCAGGGTCATTTTAAAATGAAATTTGATGAATGCTGCATAGGCCGCTTGGAAGGAAATAAACTACTCACAATCCCAGGTTTATATATTTTTCATATTAATGAAGAACACAAAATTCTTTATATATATTTACTTTAAGAAACAACAATGTAGAACTTATAAAAATAAACACAAATCAGATATATTTTATTGTGTATTTCCGACGCACCTGTACGATGTTACAAAACAACAAAACAATATTTTTTAACATTCTTAGACCTTCATAATGTTTCATAACGGGTAACAAATAATTTGTTGAAATAATAAATAAGTAACTTGCTGCTTTCATCCAAATTATACGAACATGTTGAATATAATTTTGTTAACATTACTATATGAGAATGGGCATTTATGTATGGTAAATGTGAGTAGAAAGAAATGGAATAAATCTTAACACAAATACAAAATTAAGATAATTATAACTATACAATTCTTCAACAAATTCTAAAATTTGAGGAAAACTTTTACAGACGATAACAAAATAAGATTAACTTTTTTTAATGCTAATAAAATAAAAATCAGGAAACAGCCCAGCCAACTACTGTCATTCGTCATTCATGTCACTTTCGCAGACTACGATGTGTCTTGGATTTTGCAGTGTTCTTCTAAAATATAGTAATATTTATATTAATTTATTTTATTTTTGTCATATTCACATATTGCTTACATTTTTCTTGGTGGTAGAACGGCAAAACTACTAGAAGGTGAACTGGCAGATAACGTGCGTTCAGGTGATATGCCCACAACAATTTCAACATTACTTCCGGATGAACTGGCAGTATGTCCAGGTGATATTTCAACAACGTTTCCGACATTACTTCTGTGTGGACTGGCAGTTAATGTTCAACTTGAATGTTCGCATGGCCGAGAATATCCTGTACACATTTAATTTTAGATATATAATCTGCCATAGATTACTTACTAGAAACAAAATAGAAAAAATATAAAACAAGTGTATATTATTTATTAAATTAATATACTAATCGTACGGGCATATAATTACAGTTGACTCAATGGTTTTCTGGACTGACGTCATCAACGTATGACACCGAAAGTTGTTTGTTATCTGGTCCAATGCACAGGATGTGCTACGCAAGCTCATTCATAGATTGTAGATGACGTGTGTTCTTATAGCCATTTCAGTAAGAATAATGATGAACGATCGAATACATTATGATTGTACAAACGAGTCAAATACTTCTTTTCTGGTTTCTTATATTAACGACGTCAGTCAAAATTAAATATATTTTATTATTAACCTATTACAATTACATACCTAGCCCTTAACAGGGATGGAGATTCACACAGTCTTAATGGAACAACAACTTTCTTTAAATATTTCATTCCAACCTGCGGTTCTTCAATGAAATCATTTTGTGCAAAGTGATCTGAGCAAATATATGCATACTTTAGCAGATCTTTTGAAATGGCCAGACATTATCCATGTTTGCTATTGTTCTATATCTTCTGAAAATCTAGGAAGAAAATATATAACTACCTCAAAAAAATAACGTTACGATACGTCTATGGAATTTGATTCTTACCAGTGAAATGTCCGATTTACGTTTTATCCTGTACTATATGACACATTACGCACCTTTTGTTCACTGTCTTTTATTAATAGAGTATCCAAACACTCAAAAACACAACAAATTAACGAAAATCAGCAAATAAACTAAAAATGACAGTAACTGTCATATACAATGAACATTTGGAGCAGTACAGAGCATGACATTATTTTCGCCAACCAATAAGATTAGGGGATTTGCAGTTTGTTTGTTTACTAAAATTTAGTAAATATTTACAGTTGTTGGTCAGACAAACAAACGGGGCTTTGGCCCCCTCTATTTTCCCTTATATGCTCGAAGTATAATACTATACCTAACATGGAATAGTTAACTCGCTTGAGCTAGGCACACACGTGAAATTTGGTTCTCCGAATTTTTAGTGAAATAGTGAATTATTATAGTTAAGACAAAGTGAAAAATTCTTGAATAAGTTTATATCTTGTGCAGTGAATACGTTAGTTTATTACTTAGGTAAAGAAACCTTTTCTTCCTAGCTATATCTAATATAAATACAAAAATTATCAAATATAAACTGATAATATAAACACTATAATATCGTAGAGCAGAAAAACTGTACACAAAGTAGCAGACCCAGAGCACCAGCGGTTAATTTAAAATTTATACACTTTAATTATACATTATAACTACTATGTCACATGATAATGTTAACAAAGAACTGACAACAACACAGTTATATAACTTGCTTTTAGAAGCAAATTCAAAGCAAACAAAGGAATTGAAAAGTGAATTTCATAACACTATCAAGGAATTAACTGGTGAAATTGAGAGAGCTAACAAAGAAATTGAAAATCTTAAAAAGAAAAATCTATTTCTCGAGAGGAAAAGCAGGAAAAATAATGTCGTTATTTTTGGTCTGAAAATAGATGATAACTTACTTTTAAATACTATAAACACATTGAATGAATTACTGGACGCAAATATTATAGAGAACGATATTAATAATTTATATAAAATAGGCAATGCTTCAAAGACGCCAGTTATCATTGAATTTGTCACATTTTTAAAGAAATCTTCGTTATTTAAGAATAAAGAAAAATTAAAAAAACTGAAAGAAAGTGGACTATCAATCGCTAATGACTTGTGTTATGAAGACAGACAGGAACAGAAAATATTAAGGAAGCATTTGAAAGAAGCACGGGCACAAGAGTATGATGCCACACTAAAAGGCAACAAGCTGCTTATAAATAACGAGTATTATACAGTGACAGATTTGAAAAAATTGGAAAGTAGTTCAGTGGAAGATAGCGATAATGATGTACAAGAAATAGACATAGAACTCATAGAAGAAGAAAATACAGTTACTAAGCGTAACCAAACCAGTGCAGCGTTAAGAGAAAATAAAAATAGGCAACACGGCAATCCACAAACTAATATAGAAAAACAAAGAAACAGAAGTGAATTAAGGAAAAGTTATGGGGAGGTGATCTTAACAAGAAGTAAGAAAGGTATCCTTCTAAATAAATAGCCACTATAAGTATTATTTACTATTATTGTTATTATTATTATTGCTAGATTATTATTTAAAATTAATTGTGTTAATCATGAGGATTTTATTTACTTTATTGTAAATTTATTATTATCTCCATATAAATTTTTCTAAAAATAAAATAATATTCATGTTGTTACTTGAATTTTTGGAAATACAAATATAAAATAGTGTATGAAAAATAAATAAATGAATAACAGTTAATGTAAAATGGACCCTTACATAAGAGATTTTAGACCGGTAACAATCAAAACAAATGTTGCTGAGAGTATAAATGAATGTAAAGTTCTTTTTGGAAATGAAGTAAAGAGTTTTAAACTGTATCATACCAATATAAGAAGTTTAAGTAAAAACAGCGACGAACTGACTGTAACTTTAAATGAGTTTAACTATACATTCGACTGCATAATTTTAAGTGAGACTTTTAAAATTCCTAGTATAGACTTATTTAACATTCCAGGATATGACTTAATTTATAATGAAGGAGAGGTAAATAAAAATGACGGGATTGTAATTTATGTAAGAAGTCATTTTAATTTCAATTATAAAATAGTACAACTTGGGGTTATAAAAGCGATTGAATTAGAAATATATTATAATCATAAAAATATTCAAATTATAGCAATCTATCGACCACCATCACAATGCCCTTTTGATTTTAACATACATTTACGAAATTACCTTGAGATAAATAAAAAACCATATGATATCCAATTCATGGTAGGCGATATGAATATTGATATTCTGGATAAGACCGAATACTCTCAGGAATATCAAAATACATTAGCTGAATATGGCTTTTTATCTGCAATAAATGCATATACGAGGATGGAAGGAGACAGTAGGTCCTGCATAGACCATATTTTTGTAAAGTCTAAGAATACCCCTCTCAATTTGTTTATGCCAATTGTTTTAACTCAAAAAATTACAGATCATTTTCCAGTCCTAATCCAGTGTGTCTCGCAAATATTTCAATCTGAAACTGAGCAAAATGAAAATAATTATAAATTACTAATAGATAAAAATAAACTTACTCATATGTTAGAAAAGGAAACCTGGCTAGATGTGTATAGCGAAGGCAATATAGACGTCACGGTAGAATTATTCATAAATAAATTAAAGGATAAAATAAATGCATGCCCTAAAAAAATTAAACTAAAAAGAAATGAGATTAAAAGAAATATTTGGATAACAAATGGATTAATTAAATCAGTCAATACAAAAAATCGGTTACATAAAAAAGTTCAACAAAACCCCGACAATGTCAATATATTAAACGAATTTAAAATATATAGAAATAAATTAAACGAAATAATAAAGAAAACAAAAACAAATTATTATAAAAACGAGATAATGAAAAATAAAAATTGCCCTAAAAATATGTGGAGATGTATTAGAGAAATCCAGAATCCTAACCAGCATTGCAAGACAGACATTAAAAGCATAAAAAATCAACATGAGGAAATAATTACGGATAAATTAGAAATTGCTAATATATTCTGCACATATTTTACTAACATCGGGCAAGAGTTGGCTAATAAAATAACAAAAAAACACAAAAATATACCAACTGTCAGACTTGATAATTCTATATTTCTATCGCTAACAAATTCACAAGAGGTAAAGAGTACAATAAATGAATTGAAATCCAATAAATCACCCGGAATTGATACATTAACAGCAGAAACTTTAAAAAGTATTGCAGATTATATCACAGAACCCATCACATATATTATAAATAAGTGCTTGGAATCTGGTGTTTTCCCCGCAGCATACAAAGTTGCAGTGATAAAGCCTTTATATAAATCTGGAGATAAGTTGAATGCCGGTAATTACAGACCTATATCATTACTATCTAATTTGTCTAAAATATCTTAAAAACGAGAATAACAAGTTTCATTGACAGATACAATTTAATTTCCGAACAGCAATATGGATTTAGGCGAGCTAGGTCAACTCAAGATGCTGTAGCAGATCTTATTAGTAAAATATATAAAGCAATGGATGCCAGTGAACCTGCTTTATGCATTTTTGTTGACCTAGCCAAAGCCTTTGATACGGTAAGTCACAAAAACCTTTTGAATACACTAGAGAGCATAGGATTTCGTGGTGCAGCTTATAATATTATAAAAAGCTATTTAACGGACAGAAAGCAGTGTGTTAAAATAGATAACATGTTTAGCTTCAAAAAGACTGTTAGCTATGGGGTACCTCAAGGTACAGTTCTGGGTCCCTTGTTATTCACACTGTACATAAATGAGCTATTTGATCTGCAACTCTGTGGTGAAGCCGTTAGTTACGCGGATGATACTGTAGTATTTTATAAAGACATCAGCTGGGACTCGTTGAAAATTAAAGTAGAAAAAGACTTTGAAAAAATAGTAAATTTTTTTGATTCTAAAGTACTAACAATTAATGAACAAAAAACATATTTTCTACCTTTTACTTCCCAGTCCTGCAACTTGCCTAATTTTGATACTCTACATATAGACCACAATGGAAAGGATATGCAAATTACATCTGTAAGAAATATTAAATACTTAGGGATTATAATAGACTGCCATCTTAGATGGGATTTTCATATTAATTATTTAGTAAAAAAATTAAGAGGACTAATTGGTAAATTTAAATACTTAACAAATTTCTTTGATACAAAGCACTTAAAAATAATGTATCATGCATTAATTCAATCCCAACTTACCTATGGAATCATTGCATGGGGTGGAGCTATGAACTCTTACATAAAAAATCTGGAGGTCATTCAAAAACTATTCATCAAACAAATGTATAAAAAAAGTCGCATGTACCCAAGTAATGATCTCTACAGGGAAACAAACCTTTTTGATCTCAGACAATTATTTTGCCACAGTATGTTAATACATCTTTTTAAAAATAAAGCAAATATTCACAACATAATACACTTATACAGCACTCGTTATAAACAAAACTCATTACAACTTCCCTTTGCTACCAAAACAGTTGGACAGAGGTCTTATTATTATCTTGCTCCTATAATTTATAATGAGTTACCAGATAATATAAAAATATTAAATTCTATAAGTCTTTATAAAAAGAAAATTAGAAATTGGATTAGTGAAAAACCACGACTGTCAATTCATCAACTAATTGACAGGAAAAATATCTATCAGTTATAAGATCGTATTTAATTACTAAACCAGTTACCTATATAGTATTATGTAGTATTTAAATAAGCAATGTCAAATATAAATAAATAAATGTATAGTAGTTTAAATAATACAATTAGTCATGACTTACCTAGTAATGTTTACTTCATATGTATCACTTAATTAATTCATTTATACTCTTTGTTAGATAGGCACTATTGGTAGCATTTTATTAGAATTAGTAAATAAACTCGGGCTCAAGCGATACCTGCGATCAAGGCACCTAATGGTTCCTTCTGCAGGAATTGTCGGTTTTGTTTGTTTATATGATTCAAAAATTGTATTTTTATTTTGTACTTATTTGTACTTATTATTATTATGTAAATAAATAAAACATTATTATTATTATTATTATTATTATCGAGGGCGGTGTGAATAACAAGTTTTATTATTGGGAGCTGGGTGATAGAAACTTCAAAGAAAACGTCATAACTATACCTACGGGATCTAATGAAATAAGTGACATTGAATCCTATCTGCAAAAGAGATTACTAGCCGGCAGCGGCGTAACATCACAGCAGCAGGCTGACGAATACTTCTCTCTGAAACTTAACAATAATACGCTCAAGTGTGAAATTAAAAGTAAACACGAAATTAACTTTAATCACAAGGAGAGCTTGCCCCCCCCCCCCCTGTTGGGTTACAGTGCTAGCCGAACATTAAAACCAGATATATTACATGAGTCTGATTTACCTGTTAATATAGTCAGAGTTATAACGATTCTCGTGGACTGCAACATTACTGTAGGAGCATATTCCAATAATACTCCTACGCATACGATTTTTGAATGCGGTTTGAATGTTGATCCTGGATACGCTATAAACATTGTACCTGGGAATTTAACTTATCTACCTGTAAACCCCGGCATTCGAGAGATACAGAATATCACTTTGAGACTACTAGATCAAGATTCCGAGCTTGTTAATCTTCGAGGCGAGAAGCTGAGTGTGAGGTTAGAACTTAAAAAACATGAGATTAATATTTAACCGTAAACCTAATATATACGGAGGAAGCTTACATCATCCTCATTCTGTATCTAATCGTACAAGTGCAAAGTCACCACCACCACGGTCATCAGAACCTACCAAGTTAACGTATTCAAATTATTTATATTTATCATCTTTGGGTTATCATGTTAGAAGAGCTGCAGCTATTCCAAGACCCTCACTTCGATGATTTAATTGAACGAGCCGAAGTTCGAACGTACCACCCATTCGTTAAAGTCTATGAGAATAATGATGAAATTGAAATTGCTATTAATCAACATGACGCTTTGATTGAAATAAGTAAGGGGGCGCTATCAATCGAGGGAACTTTAAAGAAAAATGCCGCTGGTACGGGCACCATTGAATTCACCAATAACGCTGGCGCCTTTTTATTTGATTCCGTAAGTTATGAATTAAATGGCTCGGAAATAGATAAAGTACGTGACCCTGGAATTGTGAGCACGATAAAAAGTTATATATGTTATGAAAAAGATGATATTTCTCTTAGCACCGCGGGTTGGAATTATCCTGCTGGCAGCCTGATTACATATGACGCTACAAATTCCACCTTTTTCTTAAGAATACCCTTGAAACATTTACTGGGGTTCTTTTACGATTATAGGAGACACGTTTTCGGTAAACAGGTTCTACGTTTGATAAGAGCTCGTAGCGATAACAATTGCTTTAAAGTGTCAAAAGATGATACAATTGGCGAACTAACCATCATCAATATTGAATTAAAAGTGAAACATGTGTATTTGAATGATGTTCGAAAAATGAATTTTCTAGCCCAAGTTAATGACAGTTTGAAATTCATGAGATACCCGCCCTAGTGCCAGGTGCTACAAAAGAAATTTTAGTTATTAAAAATAGTACTCAAAGCCCTCAAGCTGCCATCCTTGCTCTTCAAAGCAATAAGAAAGATTCCAAGATGAAAGACTGTACGCAATTCGATAATATTGATATATTTAATGTAAAATTATTGTTAAACAATGATGGTTACCCTCACGAAGATATGAGGTTGGACTTTAAGGCTAAAAAATACTCTGAGGCCTATCATATGTATACGGACTTTACCAAGTCGTTTACTTCAAATAATAAACCTATGCTAGATTTTGACGCTTTCAAGAATCATACGCTATTCGTTATAGACTGCTCGAAGAGAAGAGCTCCTGTTAAACCTTCGATTGTAGACATAAAAATTGAAATTGAAAGTTTGACTCCCTTCCCCCCAAATACCAAGGCTTACTGCGTTCTCGTACACGACCGCGTTTTGGAGTATTTACCTCTCAGTGGAGTCATAAGAAACATTATGTAATAGAGAGAGATAGAAGGGATAATTTAGTATGCGGGGAACTATTGAAGAGTAAACATGAAATTGATGGTCGTAGATATTCAAGGTTTTAACCTGCCCGATTTCTATCCTAAGGAAATCTCGTTTATTAGTGGAGATCAGCATGCTCATTATTTACTTAAACCTCACTTACCGTACGATTCGTTAAGTTATGATTTGAAGAAACAAATAAATTACTTGGAATTACATCATCGTGGGTTGAGGTACAGCAGTGGTTACGTCGATGACAATGATCTAAATGAAATATTACGTAATCATCTACTTAATGGCGCTACTAACCTTGTGTACGTAAAAGGTCATCAGAAGAAGGAATTTCTGGAAAAAAGATTACATGCTTTAGAGCAAACTTCATCAGCGGTGCCATCCATCATCAATGTCGAGCAGCTTAATGATGCTGATGGAGGAGGAGGGGTTCCAAAGTTCGATAAAGATTTACCATATTGTTTAAATCATTTTACTATTAATAATAAAAAAATTGCATGTAGCTTAAGAAATGTCTTCACCCTTTATAATTGGTTATATTCTAGTTTACCTAAATAAATATGTATTTTTATTAATGATTTTTAATTTTTTCACCCTCCCCACTCCCTCTCCACCTCTTTGATATTATCTTATATGCAAACACTATGTACTTTTAGTATCTAGTTAGAAGTAATATGAGTAAGATGTCATCCTTTAACTGCTTGTTAGAAAATCATTTACATAAATTACAAAAGTTAAAAGAAATGATTCAGTTTTATCAGGAGAAACAAAATATGTTTTCCAAACTTGAAAAATTAAGTCTTAGAGATATAATAACTGCTCGTGTGTTTGGAAAACAGTTACATGCTACTGCAGCACGAAGAATAACTCCTACTCCAGTGCCTGTTAAAAAAGATGATGAAAAGTGTAAAATCTGTTATAAAACTAAAATGATCGTGACATGATATTCATGCCGTGTGGACATATTGCAATATGTGCGGACTGTAGTTTTTCTCAGAAAACATGTGTAACCTGTGGGATACGTTTGCATGCTACAGTTCGTATAAAATAATCCTTAAATTTCACTAACTATTACCCTAGCATTATAAATAGACATTATTTGAAGTTAAATCATTAGTGTTTATGTGAACGTCATGATGTATAGTTCGCAATTTATTCTGCTACATGCGATATTCCAAAATATACTCTACGTACATAGACCATATAATTCTACGGACGCTTTTGTGTGCTTCGATAATCCACAAAATGATTCATGCTCCTCACAGTGGATAAAAATGACTCCTAGTCGTATTAACGATAATAAATTGGCTACTTATTCCTCTCTTATATCTAATAATACGGCTGGTTTTAAGATAAAAATAAAATTTAAAGATGACATCATCGAAGAAGAATTTAACTGGATCTCACTTTTCCCCCCTTCACCCCCACCTGAACCTTCGGTATATTCAAACCCTCCACCACCGCCTTCAGACGTCTCAGTTGATGTCTTGCTTTACTACCTAACAGTTTGCACGTCAATTTTACTGCTCAAGTGCATAATTAGAATTGTTCAGCGCAGAAAGTGTCTATTTATGCTAAATTAAGAAAAAAAAATACAAAAACATCATGTGTGACTCATCATCATCCCCAGCATCGCTAAAAGAAGCTGTCGATTTGCTGCTTACTTCATTAAGATGTGGTCTAGATAAAGAACGTCATAAAGAAAAATATAGTCTGTTCTTAAATTATTGTGAACTTTATATCAGCGATTATATTACGCTGAATAACTTTTGTGATTCAATGGTAAAATGTGGCCTTCATGAACAATTAAAGCAATATGTTTCCAAGTTTATAACTGATGAGGTACTCTATGATAAATATATCGGTTACGATGAGGTTGACTTAATAGAAGAAGAAAGCTCTCCAGATCCTATTGCAGAAGCAGTTGATTCGCTCCGTCTTATTTTGAGGTGTAATCTGAAGCTATACCACCTTGAAAAAGAAGATCGCAGGACCTGGCGAAATAAATTAGGAATAAAATATTGTGATCTTTATATCTGGGACTATATTACTTTGGATAAATTTTGTGCTTCAATGAACCAATTGGAGCTGCACGATCTATTAAAAGAACACCTGTCTGGACTTGTAAGTGATGAACTTCTCGATCTACTTCCCGATTACGAAGGAGCAGTTTAATATAATTATTTAATAAAAATGTATTTTATATGTGAATAAATATCTTGTAACAATATCTGTTTTTTTATTTTTAAAAACTAAAAACTTTTAATAAAACTACATTTTACAGCTAATATATATTTAAATCATAAAAACATGTGATAAAGAATTTTTGTTTTATAACCAAGCATCTAAAATGCTTAACCTTGAAAATTAAACATATATCTATCTCTGTCGCACCTATAGAGGGTGATAAAAAAATATTTGCTCTTATATAGGTTCAATATGTGAACACCTGCAAATGTTTATAAATAAAATTCCAAAAAGACAAGTTTGTTTGTTTGTTTATCGGCACGTAACTTGAGATATGGCGTCATTGATTTTTTCTACCATAGGCGTACCTCCATAAAATTAATATAATTATACCCCCTTTTCAAGCAGGTACGCCTATGCTCTCTTTGTTTACATTAGCCTCAAGCTTATCGCTATGACGTCATCGTCTGCAGCGCTCCCTGCAAAAATGCGGCGGCTAATTTTAGAACTAAAAGCTTCTGGTCATTGAACTTCTTCTTCGTCTAACCCCCAGGCCTCCAGGGCCAGGATGCAGGATGCAGCAGCGCATCAGACCTAAAGCATTAATCTAAGAACGCCATTCTCAGAAGCTCTTCACCTCCTTCACCTTGCTATACTCCGGATGACCTAAGACGCCATCCGGAGCGAGTGGCCTTGAAAGTGAGCCAGAATGAATCTAGTATATCTACTTTCTGTATCGTAAAGTGTTTTTGTTTCAACGCTCTGAAGATTTATCATGAGCCAATATAGATTTTTTAAATTATTACTTTGCTCTAGTAGGTCATATGATAACCATTCCTTTTTAGAATTTAATTTTTTATTTGCATTTATTGTTATTTTTTTTATCGGTTTCAGGATATTAATCCTTTGTTTACATATGCAAAAGTAGGCTGGTAAACAAGTCATAACTAAAGTTGTACAGTTATATTTAAAACTTGTACGGTAATAATATTACAAATACAGATCTGTCAATAACTGTCAACAGATGAAATAATAAATAATGAAACTATAATATAGGGCTATTTATTAATACAAACAGACAGAAAACTCCAAACAATAATAATTAAGTACTGAAATCCAACTGAAATGTATTTTCAGGCAATCTAAGGTCCATTTTTATGTAGCCGTTGTGACACTAAAAATGTAAACATTTATGTAATATGAAAAAAGGTAACAAATAAAAACAAACAAAATATAACTGTAACCATGGCGACAAATCAACCCATACAGACTTGACCAACTAATGAAATGAAAACGTTATTAATAAGAGAATATCAAAAGGTAATATCTATTAATAATGTCTTTATTTTCTGAAACCGATAAACTATTGAACATATCACGGATGTTATGAATCATAACAGCCTTAGATGTCTTAAAATCCTCGCTCTACGAGCTCGGATTTCAAACCGACATCTGCGGCAGTTATGATAGTCATAACATTCCTAGATATGTTAATAGCTATAACAGGACAGCTTACGTTATAACACCATACAATGGTATTTATAAAGTAATCGAAAGCCTCATTTAAGGCAAGTAAATACATAATCAACTAAATATTGCCGCTTGTCGGTACTTCATCAAATTAAGTTCCTAGGAATACCGCTTTTGGCAGCGTATTTGAAGTATCGGTTTTCGGTTTTGTCTTTAGATCACATTTAAATTGTTTGCCGAATGGATTTTAATGAATTTTTGGTGCCTTCAAAATTTATACAATAAAGACGTTTATTATTATTATTATTCTTATTATATACCTTATATAAAATATGACTATTTGTAATTTGGGATATTTTCCTTTTTATTCAACAAATTTGATATTAATTAATAACTTATAACTCTGTCTGATGCATTTGCAGTGGTGAGAGTGGCTTGGGTGGAGAGCGGTTTACTCAGCTCAAAATATTTTATAAAGCGTGGCAATGAAATTCAAATTATTTTAACTGGCGCAATACGGGCTATTAGTGTGACGTCAAAGTCGCCGCTGTATCCAAACAAACTTTAAGGTTATGAAGATTTAAATATTTTATAAAAGGAGATACCTAGCTTTGATAGTTATGTTCCTCGACTTTTGTCATAACTGCTTTTAATACTTAATAAATAGGATTATAGGAAACAACTACTGGACGGGCAAAGGCCCCTACTCCCATTGAATTATACCTATAAATCCAAATTGATAGCCAAATTTGTTATTTGTCTTTTCTATACCAGACACAGACCGGTTTCGAACTCTTTATGTTCTCATCAGCTCATTCAGCTACCTGTGGCACACAGGTAGCTGAAAAGACAAATAACAAAAGCAAACCAAACTGGCCTATGGCAGACCCAGCACATAGTAAGTAGTGAGGGATAAGTACATCCCTCTGGTGGTCAGTTGCTACTACCAGTCAAGACATCGACGGTGTCTCTGTACTCTCTGTGACCGATAGCGGCTTGCCAAGCAAGCACCAAGAGCGGCGACCTCTAGCCCTGATGGACTAAAACATGCTTAATAAATAGGATTATAGGAAGCAACTACTGGACGGGCAAAGGCCCCTACTCCCATTGAATTATACGTATAAATCCAAATTGGTAGCCAAATTTGTTATTTGTCTTTTCTATACCAGACACAGACCGGTTTCGAACTCTTTATGTTCTCATCAGCTCATTCAGCTACCTGTGGCACACAGGTAGCTGAAAAGACAAATAACAAAGACAAACCAAACTGGCCTATGGCAGACCCAGCACATAGTAAGTATGAGGGATAAGTACATCCCTCTGGTGGTCAGTTGCTACTACCAGTCAAGACATCGACGATGTCTCTGTGACCGATAGCGGCTTGCAAGCAAGCACCAAGAGCGGCGACTTCTAGCCCTGATGGACTAAAACATGCTTAATAAATAGGATTATAGGAATCTATACCTATAAATCCAAATTGGTAGCCAAATTTGTTATTTGTCTTTTCTATACCAGACACAGAGACCGGTTTCGAACTCTTTATGTTCTCATCAGTGTGCCACAGGTAGCTGATGAGACAAATAACAAAGGCAAACCAAACTTGCCTATGGCAGACCCAGCACATAGTAAGTAGTGCGGGATAAGTACGTCCCTCTACAAAGGTAAAATAGTTTGTTTGGATACAAAAAATGGCCGCTATACGTCATCACCCACATAGCATGTGATATGAAATGAACATTCAAAACTGGTTGTCTACATTCAAACGATATTCAGAACTTGTTTTACATATATCTATAACATTCGGCCTACAATATACATATACCAACATGCGTAGAATATTGCAAATAAGTTGTACAATATTCTTACATGTTCTTGTGATGTACAAAATGTGATGTTGATTTTGAAATATTCATTGAATATTGTACGAATCTTCCCAAAAATTTACTGGTCGTGTCAAATATTATTTGGATACACAATAGACTATATTTATATCACGTGCTAAAATCAATACTTTTATAATTTATAAATAAAATATTTCCACAACATGATATTCTTGTGTATACTGGGTGACATACACAAAGTGATATTCATTTTTGAATATATAGTGAACATTGCAGGAATCATTTCAATCATTTACTATCTTTTTCAAATATTACATAAATATTCAATTAAGAATATTGTTTCTATGTTTATAGACGTATATCTTTATAATGTACACATGGAATGTTTCCTCAGTACAATATTATGTATATACTTTTGACATACAAAAATTGACATTTATTTTAAAATATACCGTGATCATTGCAGGAATATTTTTTAATATTTTGTTTTTTTTTTTCAAATATTACATGATTACGCGAAATATAGGTACTGAAGTATAGGACATAAGTATATAGAGGTAGGTTATTTTATAGAAAAATATTTTTCAATATACAGTGAGGTCGAAAAGTGAGAAACAAATTCAATATCTTCAAAAGGCCCAAGTTTTGGAAATATCGCTCGAAGAAGTCGATTTTGATTTTATATTAGGCCTGTTTTAAAAATATTTTGTGTTCCAAAAAAGCAGGGCTGTGAATGCTGTGATCAACTTTAATTTTTCAAATGGCAACTCCCAATTTTTTTGCAATTTTGAATTCCTTGTAATACATAGAAAATGTTTGGAATTTTACAAAGAATTAGTAATTGCAGTAAAAATTGGGGGTTGCAAATTGAAAAATCTAAGTTGATCACAGCCCAGCTTTTTTGGGATTCCTTGTAGAATAAATAATATTTTTAAGATAGGCCTAATATAAAACCAAAATCGACCTGTCCGAACGATATTTCCAAAACTTAGGCGTTTTGAAGATATTGAATTTGTTCCTTACTTCTCGACCTCACTCTAGACCTTTCCCTCTAAAAGGATGTCTTAATTATAAATGTCAATAAAAATGAATCAAAATTATTACAAAAACAATGGCGTAAATTTGCAATAGGATTCCGCTAACCCTCGTGGTGGACTTCCACAATCAAAATATAATTATTAGCTGACATCCTATTGCAAATTTACTAGCGTTTTGTAATATTTTTAATTTATTCTATTTGAGTAAAATGACTAATAGGACTATATAATAAATTGTAAAATATTTTTCTATTACATGATTATTCAATTGAGAATATTGTTGCAATGTTTATTAACGTATTATATTATCCGGGAGGTGGCGCCACTTCTATATCGCAGCCAAATGTTGGTCCAAAATATATAACTACCACAACAATTCAATATATTTTTCGATAACTCCTAACTCCTTTGCAATGTAGGAATTAAATTCTAACAGGCAATAGAATAGAGTCCACTTTGTCTTTCTAAATTCAAGAAACGCAGTGGTGGAGTCGGTGCTACTCCAGGGTTGGATGTTCGATGTAGCCGTGAACGTGTTTGCGTTCGCAGTCCAAACAAAAATTATAATGTGCAAAATGAAATGTTATAGAAAATGATAATTAGTAAAATTTCCAGACAAGCAACTTTCGTAATGTAAAAACAGCAGTAGCCAGAGGCCCACACGGGATTACTTTGTAATATACATAGTGTATTGTAAGTATATCGAGGTAAAATATTGCCTATATACAGGGTGATTCACGTTGACCGCCTATTAGAAGTATCTCGAGAAAGAAAAATATATCGATTTGAAATTTTGGTTATGGTCCTAAGTGGGTAGGATCTATTTAATGAAAATATTTTCCCAATGGTGGTATTTACGGTTATACCGGAAGTTGACCCTAACTTTGTTATTTTAAATGAGATGCCCCCATTTTCAATTTTTTTTTAGATTCCACGGAAAATTTAAAGGTCATTTCATTAAAGGTTCCCTATGTCTAAAATGAATATTTTCTGAGATATTAATTTTTTCCCAAAATATTGACGGAATAGTTGTAAAATGTAAAAATCAATATCTCAGCAACAATTAATGATAAGACGTTGAATTTTTCATTGAGGTAAGACAAGGTATTGGAGCTATCCATCATGTAATAAAATTGTCAAAATCTCAACTGCAAAGTTTCTAAAATTAACGATATCTATCGACCTCATAGAAACAGCAATAAGTCATTTTTTTTAAATGGAACCATATCCAATAATAAATACACCAATCGATAGCGAGAAAAAATGCGTAATTTGTAACAACATATTTCAGAATATTTTTACAATGTGTGTCCAACATACATGTGAATATTCTAGGAATACGTATATGATGTAAAAACCTGTGACGAAACAACCAGTATACAACTTATTTTGAATCAATTTTAAATATGTATGCGATATACCAAAGATCATTTCATATACTAGATAGTCAAAGCCACTGTTTATTTCATCGCCCCATCTTCTCTCTCTAACACATGCAAAATTGGATGCCAAATAACAGAGAAGTATTGCCAGTATCACGAGTTAAAGTGAGATGAAGCTTAAGTTGGGGTCCATTTATGAGCGATAAAATTAAACAATAGGTCTGACTATCTAGTGTATACATGATCTTTGGATATACTAATGTTGTTTTGAAATATGTATAGTATATTGTAAGAATATGAAAATGCTAACTGGGCACTAATACAGCGTATTTAAATCTCAAATTCTACGTGCTGCGCCATTGTTGAGGGCTATTATTGCATTTATTACTCATCTATTTGCTAACAGTTGAAGGGAATACTACAGTACCTTTTATATTTTTATAATTGATAATTCGTAATGTTAAATTTAGGATAATACCTCAGACGAACAAAGAGACGTAGATAAATAACAGCTCGTCGTTGTTTGAAGTAATGATAATATGAGTTTGTTTATACGGTCTCGGGATGTCATTGGTCATTTGCACTTGCCCTCCATGATACAACAACACAAGATATGATATTGTAATATGTGTAGTATTAACTATTTAGCTATGTTTTTAGTTGACCTATATTCGCTATGTGCAGAGTATAGGGTGGGGGTAATGAAATCGATGGCAGTGCTCGCAGTGGACAAAAATTGCAATAAAGTAGGCTGTCAGTGGTAGTGGTCAATGTCTTTACAAAACTCATTTTGTAAACAAATTTGAAAATGGACCACTGCCGTGTTGAAAATTGCAAAAATATTGGAAGAAATTGTAAATGCAAATTTTATTGATTCCTTACGGCGGGGCTCGGAAATTAAAACAACGCAACAAATGATAACTGCAGTGAAAAGAAAAAAGCAAGCATCAGGCAACAAATCCGACGAAAAAGCCAGTTCCAGTTACAAAACGACGACTTTTCCCTCCATCTACCATTCCAAATTATACAATGAATCTGCTGTTATATCTTGGTACGGACGTTTTATGAAACAGAGAGGAAAGAAAGTTAGGGAAGAACCATTCAACACCATAACAACCAACCAACGAAGCATCCATCCATCTACAACACCAAATGAAGAAACAAGTCAAATAATAAGGGGCAAGTTGCTTTATTCACCGGTTGCTCCATCAGATGTGTTTTATCTCATTCTATGTCCGAGGTTAGAATGTGATAGAACACATCTGATGGATCAACCGGTGAATAAAGCAACTCGCCCTAGTACCTACTTTAAAAACTGATCAGGAATGTCAAGTTTGTAATTTTCAAAAATAGAAAATCCTTTCAATCGAGTTTTAGGTTGAAAAGTGATGTTGTGAGATACACTCTCGAATCCGGTTTTTATAACTATGCTCATTTTGGTCTAAAAAGTGATATAAGAAAATGTTATTTATTATTAGTGGTACAGCAACAACATAATATGTTTGTCAGACTTTATTAAAAGCATTTATATAGCTTTATTTTTCTTGTTTTATATCAAAATTATAAGTAAATATAATCTAATACGTCTTAACCAAAATATACATTTTAAGCGAATTTTACATGCCTTTTTTCATTTAACTGAAAGAAAACGCTTGTTACGGATCTTTGGCCGCACAAATTGATGCAGCGCAACGGAATTAAATGTAATTTACATGCAATTTTAATTTTCCAATTTTATCTCACTGTTTTGACAGACACATCACAGCCCACAAAGTTGTGAACGCTACGCGGCGCTGATATCGCGCACATAGCGAATACACCTTTACCCTTTTGTAGTTGTTTTGAATTGTTATGATAGGATTGTTGTGATCTTGACGATGTCATATTGACAAATGTATTTTGAAAATAAAAATATATTTTCTGGAGTCAGTTGAAATTAAATAACGAGTTTATTCTTCAATAATCCCTATTGGAATCCAAGCCCACAACAATTGGTGTCAGAAGTGAGGGATAGAAGAATTTGGTGCGCATTACTGGTAGTGAAAATTTTATGCCATTTACTAGAACTATGGCCGCTGAATTAGGTGTGATGATGGAAATGCTTCGCGAAATGCGAACGGAAAATACACAAAATATACAACGCTTTGAGGAAAGTGTTGCTAAGCGTTTAGAAGACATGCAACAAGATAATGTTCAACTGATGGAGCAATATAATAAACGATTAGATGGAATTGTACAACAACAACAGTTTAGAGAAGAAATTTTTAGTGAAAACCAGAAACTTAGAGAAGATATGGAGAATACTATGGAAGTAAATCAAAGTGCACTAAGTCAAAGAATAGAGTTGATGGAAAAGGAGATTGAGACAATAATTCATGAAATGCAGACGTCTAGGGTTTCGTGCAATGAAGGTGCAACGTCGCATTTGCCATCGTTAAGTACTTCTTCAGACCAAAAAAAGTTTAAAGTAAAGCCAAACATTTACAACGGAAAATCATCTTGGGAGGAATGTCATACCCAGTATGAAATTGTCGCAAATATCAATAGTTGGAGTAAGAATGAAAAGGCCAGTATTTTAGCTACTTTGCTTAGAGATTCAGCTTTAAGTGTGTTGCAATGCATGCCTGAACATCAGCGACTTGACTATGATTATCTAGTGGCTGCATTAAAGCTTAGATTTGGGGATGAGTACTTAACGCACTTACATCACAGTCAACTGCGAAATAGAGTGCAATTATTTAAAGAAGATCTCACTACGTTTGCTTTTGATGTGGAACGGTTAAGTAGACTAGCTTTTTCGAATTGTCCTTTTGATATACAAGAACGTATTGCTGCAGCTCAATTTGTAGATGGAATCTATAATGAAGATGTACAACAAATGGTTCGATTAACTAACCCTATAAATCTTAAAGATGCACTGAGTAAAGCTCTGGAAATAGAATCAGCAAAGTCAGCATCCAGAATGTCCCGAAAAATAAGGATGGCTTCGTGTGACGAGGAAGTTTCAGTGAATGCAGCTCGATATTATAAAACGCCAGACCAAAGATATAACCAATCCAGACAAGATCAAGGACGAGATGATACAAGATCGACTTTTGTATGCTGGAAATGTGGAAAACCTGGACATGTGCAACGAGAGTGTTCACAAAAATTTAAAAATACCAGAGATGTCGGAACGAGTCCGGTACGAAATGACACGCAGGAAAACTATTATTAGCCAGTCTAAAGGGACGTAGACCGGCTGAGCGTCAAGAATGTCCCAAAATAATTGAAATTAAAGCTATATTTAACATAGAAAAAAGTCCTATCATCCACGGATTTATAGAAAATGTACCATGTCGTATGTTAGTTGATACAGGATCTGAGGTCCCGCTTGTTAATTCAAAATTTATGAATCGATTTTCCAGTTTTAATACTGAAACTGAATCAGCCGAAAGAATAGTCCTTAAAACAGTCAACGGTGACAAGATACCAGTCCATCAAATTAAAATTTTGGAATTTAGAATAGGAGATTTTATAAAAAAAGAACGTGTCTACGTCGCGAATGTAGTAGATGAATGTATCCTTGGTATGGAATTTCTGAAACTGAATAACTGTTCTGTAGATTTTAAAGAAAATATTTTTCGAGTTGGAAATGAAGAGATTGTTGTTTTCAAGACAATGTAAAATTGAATCAGAATTGGTAACATTGCCACGTAATATCATAGGACCAGCCTTTTCAGAGTACATAGTTCCAATTCCTTCCAAATATCTTAACCCAAAAATTCCTTATGTAATGGAACCACATACACAATCAGGGTCGAACAAAGAACTTATGATTGCAAGGGTATTAACTGAAGGAACAACTGTTCCTTTGCGATTCATAAATTTATCAAATAAACCTCAACGGGTAAAGAAAGGAACTTCCATTGGAAAATGCGATCCAGTATCCAGTATTACAACAATGTCAACCAAAAGAGAAATTCTGAATAATTATACAGATTTTCCAGAAGCACTTGAAGAATTATACACTCGTAGTAGTAGGAATTTAAGGGGAGAAGAAAAGAAAGATATTCGGCAAATAATAATGCAGTTTCAAGATGTTTTTGCATGTAAACCAGAAGATTTTGGTAGGACACATTTGGTCAAACATAAGATAGATGTGGGAAACTCGGAGCCAATAAAACAACCTGCTCGACGTATACCTTTCACCAAAATTGACGAAGTAAAAGATATGATAAAGGATATGCATAGCAAAGACGTTATCGAACCTTCAACAAGTCCATGGGCCTCACCTGTCGTTCTTGTTAAGAAGAAGGATGGCACAACACGATTTTGTGTAGACTACAGGAAACTTAATGGAATAACGAAGAAAGATTCTTATCCACTTCCTAGAATAGATGATACCATAAATGCCATATCCGGATCAGTATGGTTTTCAACTTTAGATTTGCAAAGCGGTTACTGGCAAGTAGAAATGATATCAGAAGATAAAGAAAAGACAGCGTTCAGTACTTGTGCAGGACTGTGGCAATTTAAGGTTATGCCTTTCGGATTATGTAATGCACCTGCGACTTTCGAGCGTTTGATGGAACGAGTTTTAAATGGGTTATCCTGGAAAACCGCTTTAGTATACTTAGATGACATAATCGTTCATGGCAAAACGTTTGAAGATGCTTTAACTCGTTTACAACAAGTACTGCAACGACTTAGAGAGGCTAATTTGAAGCTTTAATCCAAATAAATGCCACCTATTTTGCAAGAAGGTCAAGTACTTGGGGCATGTCATATCTTCTGAAGGAGTTGAAACTGATCCTGATAAAATTAAAGCTGTCAAGAATTGGAAAGTGCCGATAAGTCAACGTGAGTTGAGAAGTTATCTTGGTTTATGTACTTATTACAGAACATTAGTTAAAGGATCCTCGGATATTGCAAAAACCCTTTATAAATTAACTGAAGACCATCAACCATTTATTTGGAATAGACAATGTCAAGATGCCTTTGAAAATCTTAAGAAAGCCTTAACAACCGCACCAGTACTATCATATCCAAATGAGGAAGGTGATTATTATCTTGATACCGATGCTAGCAGTAATGGAATAGGAGCTGTTTTATCGCAGCGCCAGAATGATGAAATGAAGGTTATCGCATACTTTAGTTTAGTAGAACATTAAGCAAGCACGAACGAAATTACTGTGTGACCAGAAAAGAACTCCTAGGGGCAATTAAGGCCATTGAACATTTTCATCTTTTCTTATATGGTAGAAAATTCATCCTGCGAACAGACCATACAGCTTTCAAATGGTTAATGAATTTCAAAAACCCAGAAGGTCAAACAGCTAGATGGTTGGAAAGATTACAAGAATATAATTTCGAAATTATTCACCGAGCCGGGAAAAATCATGGAAATGCTGACGCATTGTCACGACGCCCATGTGAAGAAAACTGTAAACATTGTATACCACAAGAAGAAAAGAACGTAGTTACAATGCTAACCAGAATTGAGGAATACGAAGATGATAATCAGATATTTTCAAGTCAAGAATTGAAGGAAAGTCAATTAGAAGATATTGTATTACGGCCCATTATTACATGGATGGCAGAAAATAGAAAGCCAAATTGGGAAGAAACCGTACACCTTTGTCCAATAGTAAAAGCATATTTGGCACAATGGAGTTCTTTGAGGATTAGAAATGGAATACTTTATCGCTTGTGGGAAAGTACCGATGGAAAAGTAATCAAAGAAAAATTGATTGTACCTATGAAATATCAAGCCAGTATTTTGAAACAATATCATGACAGTAATAGTGGTGGCCATTTTGGAGTAAACAAAACCCTTGAAAAAATTAGAAATACTTTCTACTGGATTGGATGTCGAAATGATGTTGAAAATTATTGTAAGACATGTGACGTGTGTAATTCTCAGAGAGGATCTAATACTAGAGGAAAGGCAAAAATGAAAATTTACAACGTAGGGGCACCATTCGAAAGAATTGCTTTGGACATTCTTGGACCACTTCCTGAGACGGATCGTGGAAATAAATACTTATTGGTGATAATGGATTACTTTACGAAATGGCCTGAAGCACTGTAACGAAGTGATTTTTATCTGTCAAGTATTGCCTGTTTTATTTCACTATCTCCGTCACTTGGGTACACCCTGTAACTCTGTTATCATTTAAGTTATTGTTAAGGTATCAATTAATTGTAAAATCAGCTGGTAAATTAATTGATTAATTTTCGATAGTCCCCCGTATAACTAAAATCCGTTAATTGTTCAAAAATAATGTTCAAGCCGGAAGTAAAAATCATTAGTTACAAAAACTTGATAAAATATTAATCCGTGTCCGTTTTAAGCCGGTTCTTTTTGCTATATAGTTTAAAAATTATAAGCAATGCATTTCCGTTTTCCGTTAGCCCGGTTGAATAAGACAAGTTGCATAATCCGCTCGGACTTAGTAAACCGCATTCTTCGTTCGAGCTACCTGTTCAGATTCCACCCACCGCATGAGCGCGCCGACCGCCTACGTCAGCGAAAAAAAGATAATAAATTCACCGGGAACGGTAAAATTCAGATCAGTCGAATTATCGACACCTTCGCATCAAAAAGCAAAATCCGATTAGCAATCTATCCGATTTTAAAAACCGTCGTGGTAAGAACAATAGTAGTTGACCGTAATCCAGCCGTTCCGTAGCTTGAATAATCACCGAGATTCACTGCAGTTTGTATTGAGTAAATATCGCCGCATTGTAAATCTACTTAATCAAATCAGAGTTCGGTTTAAAGTTTCCGTTTAGTTGTAGTTAGTTATATCACACATTCGCCGGTTGTACCTTCCGATAATCAGTCTGGTAGTTGGGTACAACAGCCATCAGCGAGTGTATTTTCAAAACGTGGATTTATCATACACTGGCAAAATAATTCGATAATCAGTCTGGTAGTTTTATGGCCCCAGTGTATGGTTTAAATCTTTATTTTCCGGTAAGGAAATATAATTCCTGGTTAACAAAACTCTGTATTTGAGGCCGTAGAAACCCGCGTGTATTAAGTAGTTTTCAAATCTGAAATAAAAGTAAAAAAATCTCTGTGCCTTATTCATCGCACTCCGTTAATTTGGGTGTCTATCACTTGTTTTCCGTCATCGCCGGCCGATCAATTCAATAGCGTGCATATATTTCGATTCTCTCGCACTGCGAGCCCGCGTTGTCCGAAATTCCCTTATATTTTCTTTACCAGCTGAAAAATCGTTGTCACATTTTTGTATACACTATTGGCAAGGTTCAACTTAGAGTGCGAAATCTGTAATGCAACTAAGGGAGAAGGTACATAGGGGCAAAGCCTTCAGTTAATAAGAGACGCCTAACCATTCCTACACTCCTACTAAAGAGGGGTATGTGGCGCGCGACGACAGCGGTTCAGCCGACCTAAGCCGAGCCGAGAATTATGTTTAGTAAGTAAGGAGTTTCGATGAAGCGAGTATCTGATATTTTTACGATGTTTTCATTCTTTTATCATGTTTATCGCTGTTGCATTTGACAATACAACAGCGGTTTAAGAGTTGATGTTATTTATTAGCCTTAAACCTAAAAACGAAATAAAAACTTGTATTCTAAAAATAACAGTTTGTACTTCGCAGGAGAAAGGCTTATTGATGAATAATTGTTGGGAGCGACATCGCGGCCGTTCGACACATTCGGCCAATTCCGTCGTTCCCTTCGACCACGTGTTGTAAACAATGGAAGGTGGGAAGTAGGGGATAGCGCGTTGTCTGTTTAACTTGTAAATGCTATAAAGTTATCTCCGTCTGATGCATTTATATCGGCAATCTAGATTGGACCTTACCAATAGTGTATAGCCGACTGTGTAGTCAACCGAGGCTTTACTTCATTTTATTTTATGTTATTATGTTTCGTCATAAAACATTGTATTAAACGGCCGAATTTCATATTGAATAAATCTGTTATAATACCTATCAGAAGTTCCGAGTTATCATTTCTGTTAAATTTCTAATTAACCCGTTTGAGAAATTGTTCAAGTCATACTGACATAATAATCATCTCAAGACCTTCTGGCAAAAAACCGTGTCTTCAACTGTTAGCTATCTAGGGTTTTCCTGGACACCGCCAGGAAACAAAAGTGTTGTTCTTTACACTTCAAAAAGGGAAAGAACTGGCGCCCGAGTTTTCCGTATAAAGAGAAAGGTTACGTAAGTATCTGTACATCGAAAGTAAGCGTCATTACAGCACTCCCTATTCAAAATCAAGGAGCGGAGACTGTAGCTGAAGTGATGGTTCAAAATGTTATTTCGAGATTTGGAGTGCCTCTGGAAATACATTCTGATCAAGACATTTTGAATCTCAAGTATTCAAGATGTTAATGTCAATTCTTGGGATTATCAAGACCAGAACCACACCTCTACGGCCTCAATCTGATGGAATGGTGGAAAGGTATAATCAGACCATTTTACAGTACCTCTCAAAATTGGTCAAAGAAAATCAGAAAGACTGGGATAAACAAATACAGTTAGGCTTGCTGGCATATAGAACTGCGACACACGAGACAACTCATTATACACCAGCCATGATGACACAAGGACGTGAACTTCGATTACCAGCAGATCTATTGTTTGGGCAACCACCAGAAGATGTGGTGAACAAAGAACAAATCCCGAAATTTGTTCAGAACTTGCAACAACTTATGTGGAGGATTCATGGCCTGGCTCGAGAACACATTCAAGTTGCGAGTGATAGAATGAAAGCAAGATATGACTTGAGAGCTAAAGGACCACAATATCATAGGGGAGATCGCGTATGGTTTTATACCCGAAACGACTTAAAGGAAAATGCCCAAAACTACAACGAGACTGGGATGGACCCTATGAAATAGTCAAGTGTTGAATGATGTAGTACTTCGGATTAGGAAAAACAGCAAATCCCGGCCTAAAGTCGTACATAGTGACCGGCTAAAGCCATACCGTGGAAGAGATGATAATTAGTTTTACGAGGACGTTCAAACTTAAGGGGGGAGTAGTGTAATATGTGTAGTATTAACTGTTTAGCTATGTTTTTAGTTGACCTATATCATTGAGTAAAAAATGATAAAGAGATGCAACTGTCAAGGTTTCGAGATTTTAGTGTTGTATTTTTTTACTAATAGCTTCATGATTTTCTTAAATTTTAAGGGCTACACAGCCACATTACAAATACCTTCCCGTAGCACTAAAAATTGATGACACTCATGAAGTTATTGGCAAAAAAATACAATTCTAAAATCTCGAAACCTTGACAGTTGCGCCTCTTTATTATTTTATACTCAATGCCTATATAAAATCTTGAATAAACATCTGAAGGAGGCTAGGAGTAAAGGCAATCAAGCCTATATTAAGGGACAGAGGCTAATAATTGCTAACACACCGTATACAGTTGAAGATTTGGAAAAAAGTCTACCTGTGGAAAGCACACCACTAACCTCTACTGCAGAAGCAGTGGAAAATGTAGAGACATTAAGTGCCCCGTCTACACCCAACCCACAAAGTCGACAAAAACGTCTCCTTCACGAACTAGGGGTAGAAGAAATAGACCAACAACAGGATAAAAAAAAATTAAAACCGGCAACCAAAACACAAAAAAAATCTAATAACGTAACAACTCGCTCTAACTCGGTGTCTTCTAAATAGTAAACCAAACATGTACAGCACATTAACATTTTATTATATAATATAGATGTGGCCATATGGTTTGCATTTTTTTTTTAACTGTTTTAGATTTTATATAGTAATAATATAGTTGTAGGAATGATATAAAGCGTATTTACATACGAGTGTGTTATAAAACAAAATATTTTATTAGTATAGGTCTTTTATGAATTAATTTACACTCTTATAATTAAAGAAGTTTTTAATTCGCTGAATTTCGTGTATGTAATATTTTAATTTTGTTTAGTACTGTAGTATTTAGTCATATCGTTTTACATATAACATAACTTGTGCATTAAAAATGTCAATGTTTTAAATTAAAATAAGGATCAATAAAGATGAATCGATATATCACAGATTTTAATATAGAAGGTATTGAAACTTTTACACTTGATAGTCCAAATGAAGTTAACACAGTCTTGACCATAAATAACAACTTTGAAAACTTAAAAATTTTACACAATAACATAAGAAGTATTGCTAAAAACCTCGACAAGTTTAGAATCTATTTACAACAATTCGACTTCGATTTTGATTGCATAATATTTACAGAAACTTGGAGAATACATGATACTAATATTTTTAATATTCCCGGCTACAATTTAGTATATAATGAAGGTGATTACAACCAAAATGATGGTGTCATTGTCTACATAAAATCGGATATCCCTCATGAACATGAGATAATCTCTTTGGAGTACATACAAGCGCTAAGAGTTAATATTAAATATAATACAAAAAATATTATCTTAACTGCCATATATAGATCTCCATCATCCTGCCCATATGATTATAATAGACAGCTTAGACAATACCTAGAGGAGGAATCAAATCACATCGATGACTATCACATAATAGTAGGCGATATAAATATAGATATCTCACAAAAGAAATTGGAATTTGTCTCTGAATATTTAGATACTCTAAGCGAGTACGGGTTTATTTCTACCATAAATGATTATACAAGAATCCAAGGCCTGTCCAAATCATGTATTGATCATATTTTTGTCAAAAGTAAATTTATAATAAATGAACATATATTATCTATAATATTAAAAAATGATATAACAGACAACTTTAGTGAAATATTACAGATCGTATTTGATCAACAATATAATTACAACAATAAACATAAAACCTTTAACAATAAGAGATATAAAACTATTGTAGATTATAATAAAGTAAAGAACATGATGAAAAACGCGCCTTGGGATTCTTTTTATAATGTAGACCTAGAAAAAGAAGCAAGTAATTTTGTTACATTTATTTCGGATGCAGTTCAAAAAAGCACTATCTACAGGGTGTATTAAGTATGAGTACCGTTATTTTAAGGGGTGAAACATTGGCCTAAAAGAAACAAAAAAACCTTATACAACATGTGTCGAAAATTGAATGGTTTTCCCAAAAAAAATAATTTAACTTTGCTTTTTGAAGGTAAATTTACATGGAAAATAATAGAAAATAAGTTCTAAAAGTTTATGAGAAGGTGCCGGTCGAATATACAAATAGAAAATTGTAATGCGAATTTTTTGTCCGGTGGAGGGTTTTGGTGAAATAATTTATTGTATTTTAATACATTTTTAAAAAGAGGCATATGACAACGTCGCATCATATGGCTGGCAGTGGGCTACTGTTACAAATCACAAAGGAGTCAAAGGACTCAGTTGCCTTTGTTATCGCCGTCCGAGTGTTTTAAGTCGGTAATTAATGTTTAGTGCGTTTTACTATTTTGTTTTCGTCAGTTCATATAAGTTTTGTTCGCACATCTCGACATGCGGATAATTTGGTTATTGAGGAAGAAATTCTGGACATAGTTCATCGAGACCCAATTATTACTATTATTTCAGAGATTATTTCTCAATAACATAATGTAATATTTCGCCAAGAACACCTTTTTTGGCACATTACAGTCGCCTGAGTAGAGGATATTGACGTAGGTTAGCACAAGTTACAGCTGCTCGTTGCGCTATGTTGCCAGATGCGCTATTTAATTAAATAGGGCATAACTGGGCAACGGTTCGAGAGAGAAAAAAAATTATTAAGAATTTTTTGTTCCTTCTACATCAATGTATCACCTGTTAAAAGAACGGTACTCATACTTAATACACCCTGTATATTAAGATTAAGCACAACAAAATAAAAAGAAAAGATTGGATAACTAATGCCCTGGTTAAATCAATAAATAAAAAAAATGAAATGTATAGCAAATTGCAAAAAGATAAAGATAATGCTCAACTAAATGCAGAGTATAAAACATACAAATGTAAATTAAAATCCCTAATAAAGAAAACAAAATACGATCACTATAAGAAAAAAATAGATGAAGTAGGAAATGATCAAGGGAAATTGTGGCGTACTATAACGGATATTACACAAGACTATAGAAATAAAGTAAACAAAGTCTTAATAAAAAATGAAGAAGGTATTATCCTAGAAAATGAGAAAGAAATAGCAAATAACTTTAACACGGCGTTTTCTGAGGTGGGTAAAAATCTGGCTGAACAAATTAAATACAAAGATAATTATAATGAATGTCGACATGTCATGCAGAACTCATTTTTTTTATTACCTACAAATTCGCTAGAAGTTAAGCCAACTATAAAAGAACTGAAAAATAAAAAATCTGCGGGATACGATGGACTGCAAGCCGAAGTAATCAAGCATGTTGCCGAATTTATAACAGATCCTTTCGTTAGAATAATTAATAAAATATTTGAAACCGGCTACTTTCCTTCGGTATTTAAAACATCAATTGTAATACCTGTCTTTAAAAGTGGGGATCGACAAGAAATATTAAACTACAGGCCGATATCCCTCATAACAAACTTTGCAAAGGTAATAGAAAAAATATTAAAAATTAGAATCACTAACTATATTAAAAAGCATGAACTAATATCAAATATGCAATATGGCTTCCAGCAAGGCAAATCTACTCAAGATGCTATAGTAAGTTTAACTGAACGTATCTACTCTGCTCTGGACGAAGGGAAACCATCTCTATGTGTGTTCGTCGACCTGGCAAAGGCTTTTGACACGGTAAGCCATAAACTTCTGATAAATACTCTTGAGGATATGGGTTTCAGAAATAATGCTTTAAATCTATTTAAAAGTTATTTGTCAGGTCGGCAGCAGTGTGTGAGAGTAAACAATGTACAAAGCACATACAGAAATGTACATTATGGGGTTCCACAAGGAACTGTCTTGGGACCCATTCTGTTTACTATGTATATAAATGGTTTATATTCGGTTCGGAGCAGAGGTGATATTCTTAGTTTTGCTGATGACACAGCATTGTTTTATAAAGGTGATTCGTGGGACGAACTAAAAAACATCGTAGAAAGAGACATCATAAATATTATAGACTGGTTCAACTATAAATTACTTACTATAAACTTAAAAAAGACACTATATGTACCATTCAGTCTAACGTCAACTACTTTACCACCATTTGAAGAAATAAGTATTCGAATTAATGGGGAACCTTATACACTGAAATCTGCAAAAGATACAAAATACTTAGGTATCATGATCGACAAACATCTAAAATGGGACATTCATATTAATTATGTCATAAAGAAACTTCGTTTTATTTTATATAGGTTTAGATATCTTAAAAATTTCCTCAATCAAAGGTATCTGAAAATAATTTATCATGCTCTGGTAGAGTCCCATCTCTCTTATGGCATCCTAGGATGGGGTGGTGTTTTAAATGTCCACCTTGGAAATCTGGAAATCATGCAAAAAAGATTCCTGAAGATAATGCTAAATGTGAAACCAACTTACCCATCTGAACAATTATTTAGAGAAGCCAAACTTCTAGATATTAGACAGTTATTTTATTTTAAAATCAATCTAAGACAAAACCTTAATAAAAATACATCCAATTTAATCAACCATGCTTACAACACCCGGCAACAAAAAACATCATACACGACATATAGAGCCAACAAAAACATTGGGCAAAGATGTTATAGCTACCTAGGTCCAAGGTTATATAATAGCCTACCTCAAACTATTCGAGCGGAAAAGTCACATATGCTATTTAAAAAAGAACTAAAAAATCATATACTTAATACTTCTAGACTTGATATCCACCGGGCAATAGATGTAAAAAACTATTAAATTTTGGTTCTAGTTTACGAGTAGGTATGTTGCTTATATTTATATGTACGGATTTGAAGGTGTTCTATTATTCTATAATGTAAGCGTACCTATATAATTCTAATCAAAATTGAGGTCTAATCTAATTGAAAGTTCTATCAGGGGCCTTATTCTCAGCCAGTGGATTTCAGCGTTCCTATGAGAAAATCCGCCATGTTTCTACTGAAATCTAATAAGCCGTATTCTCGACCATTCCCTTCCTACGAAATTTCAGTGGAATACGAGCAATTTTGTTCTCCTGCTTTCCAACAAGCGAATTTTGTAATTTCAAGAGAATCGCATGCGCATAGTATAATTTAGCTTTGCGTTGTAGCAGTGATGGTCGAGAATGTGGTATGAAATATCAAGAGAACGAAGAGCGTTCCCATTCGTGTGAGAGAAAGTTCACTTCTCTCGATTTCGTCTTCTCGATGAGAATAAGCACCCAGGTATCAATTCCTTCTGTAAATATTAAACTTTTAGACAAATTTACACAGAATTAATGCACAAGTTCCTAAAAATATATGTTTTAATTATTTTAGTTTAGTACAATTACAGAGAGTCGACCACTCGACCATATTCGGAGACGTGCCGCCGGTCGTCTCCACAGAGATTAAGTTGAGCGTTAAGTTTTGCAGATCACTGTGGGGATGGCCGGGCACGGTTCTGGATGTGGTTGATTCAATGATTTTCTGTAAGGGAATTTAAAATTTGTTTCTTGCACTACTGCACTCATGTACAAACACTTTAAACGGTGTTTCAATGAGTATTTGGTTTATTTACACTCTAGAACAATGTATTTTATACTTTTTATACTTATTATATTGTACTTTGTAAATAAACATTTTATTATTATTATTATTATTATTATTATATGTATACACCTTTACCCTTTTGTAGTTGTTTTGAATTGTTATGATAGGATTGTTGTGATCTTGACGATGTCATATTGACAAATGTATTTTGAAAATAAAAATATATTTTCTGGAGTCAGTTGAAATTAAATAACGAGTTTATTCTTCAATAATCCCTATTGGAATCCAAACCCACAACGTTCAAAGCGTTCAAATTTCGTCCGGTTTGCAGTAATTTTTAAAATCTAAGTCGCGTTTTCTATATTTATATCAAATTTTGTTAGTTAGGAACTCTGTTTTATGGCTTTTATTCATAATATGGGTTCACTGCTTATAGTGTAATACTAAGTTAATGACGGCTATTTAAATTATTACATTTTAGATGAAATTTATTAGAGCCCAGAGATAACACTGATTATTACATTTGATTTATTTTACGCAGATATTTCTATATTATACGTGAATTGTATAATAATACGAAATGAACTCCCAATTTATATTTTTCGTAGGCATGTATTTCTATTTGTAATTGTTGAATATGTCTGACCCTACAATAGTATATTATATATCGCGGGACTGAAGTAGTACTTTTAATCCCGAAGGTAAAGTTTATAATAATAATAATATACATAATTTACCTGAGGGATTAAGAATACTACTTCAGTCCCAAGGTATATACAATACTTTTCGCACTTCCGGAACTGAATGCAAATGTTAAGAAAAAACGAAAATTGTTGTGTTTAAAAAATTTCCGATTTTGCGATTGCGAAGTATCTCTTAAAGAACACTTAATAGAAGGTCTTGATAAACTATCCGCAGGAGGAAATTATGCCCTTTACTACGATGATACACCATGATACTAAAGTATTGTTTTAGTATCATGATGATATACTATTTTTTATTTCATCCCGTCCGGAAAGTACAACAGTACAGTATTCATATGCGGCCGGAAAATGAGACATTACGGTATCAGAGCCGGTAAAGTACCGGAAACCACCGGAAACTTGTTACAAACCAATCACAAACTGTTATTATACCTTTTGACAGTTGTTTGACATATAAAAATCAACCGCAAATTAAAAAATACGTCAAATGTCAAATGACATAAGAAAATAACCAAGGGTCAAATAATACAAATATACAAATATACAAGAAATGACGGGATGAAATAAAATATCATTTGCTTCGACGCTTCGATCATGTCGGACGATGAGTCTGAACCGTCTACTAAAAAGTGTAAAATTTGTAGTGGAAATATCCGTTCTGGTGGCATAAAGTGTAATGGTGATTCATGTAATGTCATATAGTGCATGTGAAATGTTTTGAATTAGTATCAAAAGTTATAAGTATAGTCCGCAGCACATGGCGTTGTAGAAACTGCTATGATGTAAACAATGAAATAATAGTGCTTCAAAAGGAAAATGAGTGTCTTTTACGTGAAAAAGCGTTATTAAACAAATTGTTAGAGGAAATGGATTATACAAATAAAATACCTACTAAAAGAATTGAAATCTGAAACTGTAAGTAATACTGCTTCACCAACATCAAACATTAATTCAAGGCCTCCGAACTCTTCTTATAGTGCGGTAGTAAAAAGTGTCCACAATGATTTATCAAACAGTGGTGTTTTGCTTGTAAAAAGTAACAATCAGTCCATTACAAATAGGGATGTTGAGAAAGATATCAAGTCTAAAGTTAACCCTGAACCTGGTTGTCAAATAATTAATACTAAGCTAATTAGAAATGGGCTACTAATAAATTGTCATGATTCTGATTCTCTAAAAAAATTAAAAACAAATTTAACACAAAAAGTTGGCTCTGAATACACTGTTACTGAAGCAAAAAAGTTAACCCTTGACTAATAATTTATAGTGTACAGAGTGACGAAATCGAAAGTCCTGACTTGTTAAATAATATTATAGCTAATAATGCCTTAAATTGTTCGCCGTCTGATATTAAGTTAGTGACAAAATTAGAATTTAAAAAGGGAATTTTCAACTTAATTGTTGAAGTAACTCCTACCTTATATAATCGTATTTTAAAAATGGGATCCCTATACGTTGGTTGGAAGAGGTGTGGAGTTAAGGAACACATTAATTTGGTTCGCTGTTTTAAATGTAATAAATATGGTCATTTAAAAAAAGAGTGTAAAAATTCACATGTCATTTGTCCTAAATGTTCCGAGTCACATGAAGTTAAAGACTGTCTATCAGAAGTGTTATGTTGTAGTAATTGTAAAAACTTTAATATCAAATCTAAACTTAACTTATCCACTAATCACCATGTTGGTGATCCGCTATGTAATTATCATCAATATACGATAGAACAATTAAAATCAAAGATAAATTATGATTTTCAACAAGACTAGTAGAAATAAAAATGTTAAGATTGGTCACTTGAATGTACGATCGCTTTTTACAGGATTTCAGGAATTTTCACACATGGTCACTGAAAATTTTTTTGATATCACATGTGTAACTGAGACATGGATGCCCGAAAACGTACCAACTAACATTATTGCTATACCAGGATATATATTTTTTCGTAAAGATCGTTTAGGAAGGGGAGGTGGTGTAGGAATATATGTTAAAAATAATATTAGAGTTAAACAAGTGTTAACTGATTTCGGTCAAATTGTAGGTGTAGAACATCTGTGGTTAGAGATATTATTAGGAAATATTAAATTTCTGATAGGAGTTATTTATAGAACACCCTCAAATAATATTAACAGTTTCATAGAACATTTAGACGATTTAATTTCCTACTGTATACCACAGTTTGACAATATTATGATTTTAGGTGATATTAATGTGGATCAAAACTATGACAATCCTGTTTCTCAGTGTATGACTGCCTATGAGTTTTTACAAAGTTATCTCTGAACCTACACGCATTACACAAAATTCTCAAACACTTATTGATGTCATATTCACCAACAACATAGAAGTATTAGCCATAGTGGGACATTGAATGCTGATCTTATTTCAGATCACAAATTAATTTATTGTGAGCTTACCTTAGTGACCAATAACCATAAACCCAAACTTATCACATATAGGGATTTTAAACATTTTTCTTTAGAGGAGTTTATGAACGATTTAAAACAAGTAAACTGGGACAATATTTTATATATTACTGATATTGATGAAAAAATTAAATTCTTTACAATGAATATTTTGAAAGCTTGTAACCCCAGACTGAATAAATCTAATTTGCCTTATGGGCTTCTGGGTTTCAAAGTTTATTTTACCTGTCGGCTGCTCAGATTTTTCCGGTGGGTCGTGAGTCAGAATATGGTGTTTAATAAATTAACAAACTTATTATTAAATTTGGTTAAAACCCTGATTTGTTAACAAAAGAACTTGAAGAGTGCACTTTAAGTTTCTAGCTTAGTAAGATTTAAAACTGCAAGTTATAAGAGATTAAAAGTTAAGGAATTATTTATCAAGTAAAATTAAGATAAATTAAGATAATTTTTGGGCGCCAGCTACTAAAAAAAATTAGTAACAATTTGTATATCAGATTTTCACAACAAGAGAAATAAAACGATGCAGCTCAAATAAATAGTATATTAACAAATAGAATAAATATTAACAATAACAAATTACTCTTAACAATGATAAAAAATATATAAGTGCCTGAAGGGCTATCACAAAAAAAAAATGAATGAAAGAAAATATTTTATCAACTGCAAGGCTTACATTTACAAGAACAATTACTGGCAATTATTTGTTACGCTGGAACCGAAGACCTGATGATGGAAATATGTTCTACCACAGACTTACAGACCTTAATTTCCAAGGATTTCCACGATGATCTATTCCCTTGCCAAGATGGCCTATGCTGGTGTATACTGATCTTCTGGGTCTAGCTAGACTTCACCTGCACCTGGGAAAGATGTAACCAATCCTGGATAAGATAATAGGATAATCTGGATTTCAGTCTGATGTGGTCTGGTAAAGTTGAATCTGTCGAATCCTCTTCTTGGTCTCGTTCAATAAAACATAAATATACCAGTGTCAAAAATGTACAAAGTAAAGTTGGAAATATGCAAGTTAGCTTACGGCTGATAAAATTAGAAAAAAACTTACTGAAGGCAAGTTTCTTCTAGAAAAGTTGACTAAACAATTTAGCAAAGATATGAATTATAATAAATCAATTATTATAATTACAAAGATATGAATTTATTATTTTATTTTAAAAATAACTCAAGATATAAATTATAATAAACTAATTATTATAATTTCGAAACTATGAAATTTTAGAAATTACTCTAGATATAACTAGACAAGATTAAAGCAATAAAAATAATTCCTCTGAATAAGAAATTATGTTAGGAAGAAATTTGTTATATTATTTAAATTTAATAACAGTAATTAAATAGACAAATCACAATAAGACACTCAGAAAATTAAGTTTTAATATTGCTAAAACGCAATATTTTCACAAATAGAAAATGTGTGAATCACAAAATAATACAATAAGTAAGAAAGTAAAAAGTTAGGTATTCTGATTTTTATAACTAATTTAATTAGATTACTAATTAAAGTTAATTTCTACTATTTAATGTAGAACGATAAGAAACAATAAGTTTTATTTAATTCTCCCAATTGGAGTAAGAAATGGTAAGGAATGCTTTAATTATTCAATTAATTTACGATAATTAGATAATAACTATGAATTTTAATTAATTCAAATCGTATTAAGATATAGCAGGGAATAATTTAAATATTAAATTAAATTACGAAAAATTACAATAATCAAATTGTGAGATAAGATAAAAACCAATATTTTCCGTTAAGCGAAAACTATTAATTTCGAAGAGTTTTTTACCACCTTCCGCAAACGAAAGAGATCTGTGTAAGTGCATATATTTTATGAATAACTCGATAAAGATAATAACGATAATTGCAAATTTTAATTGCAAAAGATAATAAGGAACGGTAATAACATAAGTTAACTTGCAAGACGACACCACGTGTAGATATTTGCATGAAATCAATCACGCGTGGAGAGCACTAAATTTGGCTAAAATGCCGGCGTCAAACACACCCAATTGATAAATTCGATTTAAATCGATATTTACCACATTTGACTGTAATAAATAACCAACATGCTAAATATTTACTAGGCTACGTATTGCAAATAATACTTTATAACGATAAGGTACAGAAAAATTCTACATCCGAGAAAAATAATTAGATATTCATAAAATTACGACTTACCAGTACGGAAGATAGGAAAAAGCTGGTGGAGGAGGAATGCGGTAGGATCGAGAACGTTTCAGTGCCGTCGACGCGCGCATAACATAGCTACA
Source organism: Rhagium mordax (assembly GCA_963680705.1). NCBI lineage: Eukaryota > Metazoa > Arthropoda > Insecta > Coleoptera > Cerambycidae > Rhagium > Rhagium mordax. The sequence continues at coordinate 33,337,522 of OY796662.1, forward strand.
TTTAATTGTCTCCGGTAGAAACCAGTTGTAACCGTAATTTACCAAATTATCGTTACACACCCCATTCGCTTCGGGTAGAAAATTTGTTAACTCTAGGAGTTACAAATTTTCGTTATCGTAATTACCCCAAATAAAGGATTAAAAAATAAAAAATAAGACATAAGACAAGATAGACAGGAAGGAAAGATACTGGGTTCTATTGGAGAAGTGATTAATCCCCTCGAACACATCCAAGTCAGTCGACATGTGGCATGATCACAGATGAAATGGGATCAAACCAAAGGACATTATGCGCAGTTCTAGATGCAAGAAAAGCCTCGTTAATGTACCCTTACTCGGAAGTCCATGAAGAAAAACAAGGAAGATGCAAGAAGCAAATAACACTCGCCCAAAAGAATCACGAAAAGAAGAGAGAGAGATAGAGAAAAAACCAGAAAGAAGTTAAGGAGAGGACACTAAGTCAGTCTCGAGAGACGTGGTTTGCCGCCTCAGTACTGTATAGTAGTTACCATTACTGAAATTGGACGCGTAGCTCCAAGAAAAGAAAAGGCGACGAGGTTGCTCCTGATTATAACACAGTGGCTAATTTCCCTGTCCGGCAATGAAACAGACTTGTATAAGCAGCAGATCAGTGAGAATCATTATGCTAGCAAGGCTCACCAGACTAGATGTCAGAAACTCTTGAAAAGCAGACACATCCTGTCCATTTACTATTAAAAGTAGCCAAACAGTGACGAAACCACTCCCATCACAATCAAGCCTCTCTGCACGATAAGTGGCCGTTTAGAGGGCTTTTACCTCACGCAGGTTAATCCGCGGTGGTAGTATTCGTTACCCCTTACCACAGGGCACGAAAATGAAATACTATCAAGTAGTATTCATAAAAAAAGGTATAATAAGATAAGATAGTGAGTGAGATTTTAATCGACTTGATCGGTTTCGGTGTCTGGATCGGAATCATCATCTGAGTCCAACTCAACATAATTTTCCTTAAGATCTTTAACATGCCACTTACCAAGATTATTTCCTTCAAGATCCGAAAGTTCATACACTAATTTAGAGATAACTCTTTTTACTTTACACTGTATATATTTCGGCGCTAACTTGGCGGAATAATCATTGGCAGCATTAGACAAGGTATAATTTCTTTTCCAGACTCGGTCACCGGGATAAAATCTCAAAGGTCGCTTACGTAAATTATAGTGCTTGACATTACGTTCATATGCATGACGCAGCCTTTTACGTATGTCCACATATAATTTAGGTAACTCTTGTATGTCATCAATCAATTGGTTTTTCTCTCCAATAGAAAGTATATTGTCCGCGTTTTCAGTAATTTTCCCATAATAATCCCCTGTTAAAGGAATATTCCTTGCAAAATTTAGAAAAGCAGGTGGATAACCCGTAATGTCATGTTTCGCTAACCTAATGGCTTGTGCCACTTGATAAATTGACATGTCCCAAGTTTTATGATTTTCATTTACATAGGAACGAATCGCGGTTACAATAACTCTATTAACCCGTTCTGTATGGTTTATTTGGGGATGGTATTTTGCATTATACCACACCTTTTGAACTTTATACTTATCGATAAATTGTTTGAACTCGCGACTAGTGAATTGTGTGCCATTATCGCAAGCGAAAATTTGTGGTACACCATAAATAAGGAAAACGTCATTTTCAAGAAATTTAATAATTGCTGTTGAGGTAGCCTTAAATAAAGGACGGACTAAGACAAACTTAGTAAACCAATCGACTACTACGAGAACATATTGATTACCGTTTTTTGATCTAGGGTAAGGTCCAAGTAAATCCGCTGAAATTAACTGAAAAGGGAAGTTAATATTCCGATAAGCACCCATTAAACCGGCACGTGGTAAATTTGAACTTTTGTTTGCTGCACAAATAGGACATTTACGCACATATTTATACACTTCTTTACGGATATTTGGCCAGTAATAAAGTTCCATAATTCTAAAGAGAGTTTTAGAAACACCAAAGTGTCCAGCAGTAGCATCGTCATGAAACATATAAAAAATTTCCGAACGGTTTTTCGTAGGTACGACAATCTTCCAATCAGTTACGTTACTGACCAAACTATGATTATTAAAAATATGCTTATACAAAATATTATTTTCTACTCGATATGAAGGATATTTCTTCGGATTTTCTTGTATTTTAGTTAACATGGTATTGTACCATTTATCGGGAATTAATTTATTCAAATCTAAGACAGCTGTTTCGGTAATAGAACGAGAAAGTGCATCCGCTACAATATTATGTTTACCTTTACGGTGAATAATATTAAAGTTAAATTGAGATAATCTAATCGCCCAACGAGCTAAGCGACCCGTCGGATTAGAAATATTAGTTAACCATAACAACGACGCGTGATCCGTTTCAACCGTAAATCTAGAGCCTTGTACGTAACTACGAAATTTTTCTATACTATATATTACGGCAAGTAATTCCTTTTCCGTTACTGAATATTTACGTTCACATTTGTTTAAAGTCCTGCTTGCATAAGCAATAGGATGATCAATTCCGTCACTCTCCTGATAGAGCACAGAACCAACGCCTGTATTTGACGCGTCACATTGAATAAAAAAAGGTTTAGTAAAGTCAGGACTAGCTAAAACAGGGGCAGAGGTTAAACGACGTTTTATTTCCTCAAAAGCTTGATTAGCTTCCGGTGTCCATGTTATAGGCTGACCCTTTTTACGTCCGTGTAAAAGGTCTGAGATAGGTGAACAAATAGTGGAGAAATCTTTAATGAACCGGCGGTACCAACTAACAAGACCGATAAGACGTTTTATTTCGGTGGTATTTTTCGGAACGGAGTAATTTAAAATGGCGGTAACCTTTTCTGGGTCCGTTCTTAAACCTTGCTGATCGACAACAAAACCTAAGAAGGATAAAGAGGGACGACAGAATTGACATTTTTTTAGATTTACGGTAAGATTAGCCTCTTTTAATTTTGCGAAAACTTGCTTCAAGATATCTAAGTGAGTCGAAAAGTCGGGGGTAGCTATAATAATATCATCCAAATAACAAAAGCAAAAAGGTTCAAGTGAAGGTCCAATGACTTGGTCCATTAACCTAGCCATAGTTTTTGGTGCATTACTTAGACCAAAAGGCATAGTGCGAAATTCAAACAATCCTTTGCCGTAAACAGCAAAGGCAGTCTTTGGTCGTGACGCGGGATCTAAAGGAATTTGGAAAAACGCATTTTTCAAATCAATGGAGGTAAGGAACTTTGAATCACGAAGTTTATTTAAAATACTGTCAATTAACGGCATAGGATATGAGTCATCTACAGTTACTGAATTGACTTTTCTCCCGTCGAAACATATGCGATATTCTCCCGAACGTTTTTCTACTAACCACAAAGGACTAGACCACGGAGATCGAGAAGGTTGAATTACACCCATTTCAAGCATTTTGTCAAGTTCGGTATTTAAGTGCTGTTGCATAACCGGCGATAGAGGATATTGTCTCTGTCTGATAGGCTTGGCATCCCCAGTATCAATCGTGTGAGATATCAAGTGGGTAAGTCCCAGACGATCAGAAGGAGCAATTTCGGAAAACATATTAACAACCTTATCTAAGGACTTTTTATTTTCTGAAGATAAATCGTGTACTGTTTGAATTGTATTAACCGTACAAAGAGAAATAGGTAAATTATAGGTAAGATCCTTGAAATCTACATTTATCTGAAATTCTTTTAGAAAATCTACTCCTAAAATTAAAGTGTGAGTCATTGACGGAATTACTAAAATTTTCATTACTTTCGAAACATCATTTAAACATACCGGAACCGAAATATAGCCTAACACATTTTGTGACGTACCATCAGCAGTGGTTACATTAAAATAATTTTCATACTGTATAGGTATCTTTAATTTCTGTAGCAAATAATATCCCGAAGAACCCAATACAGAAGCAGAGCTACCGCTGTCTACTAACGCTAAAATGTTAACACCGGAAATTTGAACATTAAAATAGGGACGATTATCATTAGGTTTCTTTACACAAATAGGATTCATAGTAGGAAGGGATTGATAAAAGTGTTTCACCGTAGAAAGCCACTTTTGCCAATCAGACACTGATTGTTTTATTTCTTTCCTTTTTTTGATATTTTGGGTTTTTGGTTTGTAACTGGACGATTTTCGGAAGTGGAGGCTGAGGCAACGACATCCAGTGACACGTCCCCGCTCAATTCGTTTTTTGGACTGCATTTTGTACACCGAAACTTTGTAGTATTTTTCAACCCGCACCCAAAACAAAATAGTTTTCGTGGGTTCCGACACGTATTGTAGGAATGCCCTACTTTATCACAATTCCAGCATTTAAAATGCGATACTGCAGAAAAATTTACTTGATTACTAGAATTACTTCTCGAATTTTTATCACTAGGAAATGAATTTTTATTGAAAAATGAATGGTTATTTTTGAATTGAGTATTTGAACTCGAAGCTATACAACTTAAGTCAGGTTCTAATAACCCTCCTTTAGGCTGTGGTGGTGTTCTATAACGGTTTGACCAAGTACGAGATTCCTCTAATTTTTTACATAAATCCGACAATTCAGATACAGTGGTGGGTTGTGCTAATGCTAACCTCGAAATATAATAAGGTAATAAATTCCGTCTGATTTTATTCACGATAACAGCTTCGCTTGGTTTAATCGGTAGACGATTGAATAACCCTTCCATTGACGCAATGAAAATAGCAACACGTTCATTAGGACCTTGCGTCCTATTATTAATTTCTTGTAATAACTCGTCCTCATAACAATAAGGTAAAAAATCCTGCTTTAATTTTGCTACTAACTCATCCCAATTACTAACTTTCTTATGATTATTTGTAAACCAAATCCAAGCAGATCCAGTAAACAAATCACATGCTGACAAAAATAACTCGGTTTTAGAGATTTTTCGCGCTTGACGTAAAAGTTCGATTTTTTCTAGAAAAGCCGTAAGAGATTCGTTTTCGGTTGATCCGCTAAAAGTGACATTCCATTTATATGGAGGTATAGATTGCACATTAAACGTATGCGAAACAGGTGGAGTCGGTTCAATAGGAGTGGAAGTAGTAGGCAAGTCTTTAAAAGCAAAATCACCCTCCAATTCTAAAATTAGAATTTGCAATTCGCCCTTTTTGACTTCTTCTTCCTCATTATTCGCGATCAAGCGTTGCATTCTACCCGATAAATGAGTTAAACGTGACGAAATTCGTTTCTTAAGTGAAGAATCCCCGCTAGTTTGATAACTATCAATTACATTCGTTAAATCGGTAATCGTCGCGTGTATTTCTTTACAATCATCTAGGAATTTATACGGATGTACTGTTGACCCTTGTACAAAACTTCTATTCGCGCTTTCTTGACTTAATAATCCCCGTAAAATTTTCCGTTTTTTATCCGTATCCCCAACCGGATCGACATTACGTACTTTTAATTCATAAGTAAGTTCGGCAACCTTTAAGTGATTTGGTTCCATAATGTTATAGTTTCTAAATAAGATAGAATACGAGAAATGAAAGATAAGTTACGTTAACAAGTTACAAAACTCAAGATCAAGATTACAATCAATCGTAATCGGTATATCACGTATAGAGAAAAGTTAAAATAGAAATGCGAAAATAATCCAATAAATTTCAATAACTCATAGGTAACGCTAACAAATAACCACCCAGTATATTACGAATAATTTTCAATCACTTGTAATTCAAATAAATTAATCAGATAATAAGAAATTCAGATAAAAATCCACAAGTTAAATTATAAATAGTGTACAGAATAAGAACTCGTATTTATTCTCGCGACAAAAAAAATTAAATCACCATATGCACAAAGTTCCAATAATGTAAAGTTAAATTCGGTAGGTAAATAAATCTCTTATTCCAACACTATTAAGTTTTTATAAATACTTTAAACCTTACTTGTAAAAAATAGGGAAATAAAGAAATCGGTAAACAAGTTTTTATGTTTACAACGGCCGCAAATATCTTCACAATTTTAATTCAAAATACTTGCAAAAATAAGATAGTAATGAATAAGATAAGATATACCACTTTAATAATGTCAATATCAAATAGTTGTAAAAATCAGTTTTAGTAATATGTACTTATGTTTAAAGTACGAAACATATACTTTCTTAGTTAGAATATTTTATACTTAGAAAATTTAGGTAATGGTTCCAGGTCTTATTGTTTGTTTGACTTTGGCTTATTTCTCCCTGAGAAAATCTGATTTCAATATAACTATAGTGCAGTTTAAATTCATAAAATATCAGGCCCCACGTTGGACGACAATTTTTGTAACCCCAGACTGAATAAATCTAATTTGCCTTATGGGCTTCTGGGTTTCAAAGTTTATTTTACCTGTCGGCTGCTCAGATTTTTCCGGTGGGTCGTGAGTCAGAATATGGTGTTTAATAAATTAACAAACTTATTATTAAATTTGGTTAAAACCCTGATTTGTTAACAAAAGAACTTGAAGAGTGCACTTTAAGTTTCTAGCTTAGTAAGATTTAAAACTGCAAGTTATAAGAGATTAAAAGTTAAGGAATTATTTATCAAGTAAAATTAAGATAAATTAAGATAATTTTTGGGCGCCAGCTACTAAAAAAAATTAGTAACAATTTGTATATCAGATTTTCACAACAAGAGAAATAAAACGATTCAGCTCAAATAAATAGTATATTAACAAATAGAATAAATATTAACAATAACAAATTACTCTTAACAATGATAAAAAATATATAAGTGCCTGAAGGGCTATCACAAAAAAAAAATGAATGAAAGAAAATATTTTATCAACTGCAAGGCTTACATTTACAAGAACAATTACTGGCAATTATTTGTTACGCTGGAACCGAAGACCTGATGATGGAAATATGTTCTACCACAGACTTACAGACCTTAATTTCCAAGGATTTCCACGATGATCTATTCCCTTGCCAAGATGGCCTATGCTGGTGTATACTGATCTTCTGGGTCTAGCTAGACTTCACCTGCACCTGGGAAAGATGTAACCAATCCTGGATAAGATAATAGGATAATCTGGATTTCAGTCTGATGTGGTCTGGTAAAGTTGAATCTGTCGAATCCTCTTCTTGGTCTCGTTCAATAAAACATAAATATACCAGTGTCAAAAATGTACAAAGTAAAGTTGGAAATATGCAAGTTAGCTTACGGCTGATAAAATTAGAAAAAAACTTACTGAAGGCAAGTTTCTTCTAGAAAAGTTGACTAAACAATTTAGCAAAGATATGAATTATAATAAATCAATTATTATAATTACAAAGATATGAATTTATTATTTTATTTTAAAAATAACTCAAGATATAAATTATAATAAACTAATTATTATAATTTCGAAACTATGAAATTTTAGAAATTACTCTAGATATAACTAGACAAGATTAAAGCAATAAAAATAATTCCTCTGAATAAGAAATTATGTTAGGAAGAAATTTGTTATATTATTTAAATTTAATAACAGTAATTAAATAGACAAATCACAATAAGACACTCAGAAAATTAAGTTTTAATATTGCTAAAACGCAATATTTTCACAAATAGAAAATGTGTGAATCACAAAATAATACAATAAGTAAGAAAGTAAAAAGTTAGGTATTCTGATTTTTATAACTAATTTAATTAGATTACTAATTAAAGTTAATTTCTACTATTTAATGTAGAACGATAAGAAACAATAAGTTTTATTTAATTCTCCCAATTGGAGTAAGAAATGGTAAGGAATGCTTTAATTATTCAATTAATTTACGATAATTAGATAATAACTATGAATTTTAATTAATTCAAATCGTATTAAGATATAGCAGGGAATAATTTAAATATTAAATTAAATTACGAAAAATTACAATAATCAAATTGTGAGATAAGATAAAAACCAATATTTTCCGTTAAGCGAAAACTATTAATTTCGAAGAGTTTTTTACCACCTTCCGCAAACGAAAGAGATCTGTGTAAGTGCATATATTTTATGAATAACTCGATAAAGATAATAACGATAATTGCAAATTTTAATTGCAAAAGATAATAAGGAACGGTAATAACATAAGTTAACTTGCAAGACGACACCACGTGTAGATATTTGCATGAAATCAATCACGCGTGGAGAGCACTAAATTTGGCTAAAATGCCGGCGTCAAACACACCCAATTGATAAATTCGATTTAAATCGATATTTACCACATTTGACTGTAATAAATAACCAACATGCTAAATATTTACTAGGCTACGTATTGCAAATAATACTTTATAACGATAAGGTACAGAAAAATTCTACATCCGAGAAAAATAATTAGATATTCATAAAATTACGACTTACCAGTACGGAAGATAGGAAAAAGCTGGTGGAGGAGGAATGCGGTAGGATCGAGAACGTTTCAGTGCCGTCGACGCGCGCATAACATAGCTACATTTAATTGTCTCCGGTAGAAACCAGTTGTAACCGTAATTTACCAAATTATCGTTACAAGCTTTTGACTTGCATGCTCCTTTAGTAACAGTATAACTAAACCTTACAGTCCCTGGATTACAGATACTATCAAAACCATGATGACTGAACGCGACAAAGCGCTACGTAAATATAAGCTAACAAATAACGTTAATGACTGGATGATTTACAAAAATTTGCGTAACTTAACAGTGGCTGCGATCAGGCGTGAAAAGAGAGCATATTTAGAATTTCATAATAGAAATTCAGATAAAAAAGAATTTTGGAAAGCCATTAATAAATTAAATATTAAACAAAGGCAAATATCAGATATACCAGCACATCTTCACGATCCATTTGAAATAAACAAATATTTTATCTCAGTATTTAGTTCACCTAACAATTGCCCAGAGACTGTAAGAAAATTTGAAATAAATAGATATAATGATAATACCTTCTTTAATCTTAAACTTACATCGGTTGACGAGGTAAGGAGTATTATTTTTAATTTAAAATCAAACGCCTGTGGCGATGATGGTATAACTGCTAATATGCTTAAAGTTTGCGCACCAGTTATCTGTAAATATCTCACGCACATTATAAACTGCTGTATAGAAATAGGATATTTTCCTGAAATATGGAGAATAGGAGTTGTTCGACCGCTTCCTAAAGTAAAAGACCCAATACATTATAAAGATTTAAGACCTATCAGTTTATTACCCACACCATCAAAAATTTTAAAAAAAGTTGTACAACTACAAATATACGACTATGTCGTAAAAAATGATATAATAACTCCATCACAATCGGGATTTTAAAAAGGATATAGTACGGCGACAATTTTAATAAACATAATGGACAATGAAATTAGAGCAATGGATGAAGGCAACGCAACAGCGCTTATTTTATTAGATTTTTCAAAGGCGTTTGATACGTTAGATCACGAACTGCTTATTTCTAAATTATGCTACTATGGGTTTGATGAAAAATCTGTGAACTTTTTTAAAACATATTTATGCAATCGTACTCAAAAAGTTATTTTAGAAAATACATGCTCTGATCTAGCTTATATTAGTTCTGGAGTTCCCCAAGGCTCGTCCTTGGGACCTATTTTATTTCTGATATACAGGGTGTCCCTAAACTACGTTCGGAAAATTCGGGAGGTGATTGCCTGCGCGAAAATATGAAGAAATGTTCCTATGGACATGGGTCCGCAAATGGCTCCTAAGAGAGCTACGGCCCCCTGAAGTTGGCGCCCCAAATATGTTTTTTTTTAAATATCTCAGGAACTCTTTGAGCTACTGATATAAAATTTGGCATGCTATCTACCGTTAGTAAGGGTTATGAATCTGCATTATCAACAATAGAAAATATTAACCAGAGGCGTACTAAACTGGAGGGGGCTCCTATATTTTTCCCGCCAATTTTTTTGTTTGTCATTTTCTTGCATTTTTGATATCGGAAATGAATTTCCTGAACAATTTTACGTAAGAAAGATCCCCTTGTTGAAGAGCCGTAGGACGCACCGTTTTCGAGAAAAATGGGATTATGTAAAACGGTGTTTAACTTACGTGCAGGTAGATTTTGAAGATAGGTAATTAATTAAAATCTAGTGGGCACCTGTCAAAATCTGATAGACTTCTGTCAATTTTATTATTAATAATTCAAAACAGTAGTTAGTTGTTGATGGTGCTTCTTCTGTTGAATTTGAATTAAAACTCAAAAATGGAGGCATACATTGGGGCGCCAACTTCAGGGGGCCGTAGCTCACTTAGGAGCCATTTGCGGACCCATGCCCATAGCAACATTTCTTCATATTTTCGCGCATGCAATCACCTCCCGAATTTTCCGAACGTAGTTTAGGGACACCCTGTATACTGCTGACATTTTCAAATGTGTTAAATTTACTAATGTCCAAGCATATGCCGACGACACTCAAGTCTCCCATTCATTTAATCCTTTAAATGTAGATCATGCCTGTATTGACATAAATACTGATTTAGAGTCCATATCTAATTATGCCAAAGAAAATAACTTGAAACTGAACCCGGAAAAGTGTTCGCTAATATGTTTTAGTTCAAAAAAATATTATACATTTTTAAAAGAAAATTTGAAGCTTCAAATCGATAACACTAATATAAATATCGTTACTACCGTTAAAAACTTAGGTGTCATTATTGATAATGATTTGAGGTTTAAAAATCATGTTAGTGTACTGGTACAAAAATCCTACTTTGTATTAAAAATACTGTATCGTAATATACATATAATTAACTTTAAAATGAGAAAGAAATTATGTGAGTCACTCGTTCTACCTATTCTAAACTATTGCAATATACTCTATTACTGCTGTCTAGACATGTTTACAAAAAATCGTCTACAAAAAATACAAAATAACTGTTGTAGATTAATATTCGGCTTAAGAAAGTATGACCATATATCACAAAAAATAGTTGAACTTGGCTGGTTAAATGTTGAAAATATGTACAAATATCATTTGTATGTATTTGTACATAAATTATTACAATCCTCTTCACCACCTTACCTCCGTGAAAAATTATCTTTCCGGTTTAATCATCACAATGCAAATTTGAGATTTACTGATAAACTTTCATTGCCTAAATTTCGTACATCCATGTTTCATAAGTCTTTTACCTTTAACGCAACTACGCTGTATAATAAATTACCTGATTTGATAAAAAATATTCCAGTAAATAGCTTTCGTAGAAAAGTGAAAGAAATTCTTTCATAATATAAAGCATGAAAATTTCATAGCGGAATAATAATAAAATAAACATTATTTTTCTGTTACATTTAGGTACATATATTTTTCTTCTTATTTTTTTTTTTAGTTTTGTTAATATACCTACTAGTTGATATTTATAGATAAATTAAGGTTAAGTAGGAGTAGCCGTGGGCTAGACTTCGCCTTATATGTGTAAATATTTGTATTGTAAATAATACATTTTTAATAAAGGCATATTATTATTATTATTATATTTGACACACGTCCGTAAGGTGTTGTTCCAGCCTCGTTTAGATATTCTAGACTCGGCTCCTGACGTCGCCTCGTCCATAATATCTACTCGACTGTAACAAGTCACCTTCCGGACTTGTGACGAAAATTAGGTACTATTCTGAAACCGCGTTTCCATACACCCTGCATTTTTTTCATTTCAGGGAACTAAACAACGTTATATCGTACGTAGAATCTCTTGATTGATTATCAACCTGACAATCGTACAGAGCACATCTCATTTTCGACGATTTTTTAACTTTTAAACACAAAAATATCCGCAACAACTTGAAATTCTGCCTGACACTCCTGACAGCCGGGCGTTTATGGCGTCCTAGCTCGCCGAGTGACGTCACGAGCTGCGCGATATCTTATCTCTTATTTATTTGTATCATGCTTGCCCTCTCACTTTTCGCTCGTAGTCGTTCGATCTTATTGGCCAGCGGTTTGTATATGCGTTACATTCAAGCAAAGTATAGTCATTTGTATTGTGTTATTTATGTGTTATTTATCTACGTCTTTTGTTCATCTAAGGATAATACACATTTATTACTTAATAGTCACAAGTTTGACAGTCGATACACGCAAACTTCAATGACCTGTCAACTCGTATTCGTAAATGCCAATGTAAACCTACCTGACTCTGTAACCAATAAGATCAAAGCACGCGCTTTTGTTGTTCCTTCTACTACTGCAATCTCTCATCAGACAGACTAGATATGTATAAATTAAAAAAGAGAAATATATTGGTACTATTGGTAATGATCATCTCTATGGTAATGATTTACTAAAATAAAAAATTATCAAAATTAACCCTATAGCTATTTGCATGACAAGGGAGAAAAGTGCATAATTTCCTCCCGCGGATAGTTATAATATCCAAGGGAGGAAATGGCACTTTGCTCTTGTGTAATACATATGATTTTTTCTACGACCATTTACAGTGTTTTACATTGGTTTTACATATATTTTTATTATATTTTCTTATGCATGACAATCAAAAAACCAAATATGTCAAAATATCATAATAGGTATTTTAAAAATCAAAAAGTACATGGAATGTTGCTAAGGTTGCTTCTAGGGAGGCAAAGTATTTTCCTCTCGAGGGAGGAAAAATTTTAGGTGTTGCGCTAATTTTTTGGCCAAGTGTATTATAGTATTAAATTCTAAAGCGTCAAGAAATTATTAGTAGTCAGGGATTCAGAGACCGTTTACTTTCAGGCATATGCAACTTTTGGACATACTTTTAAAATTAGGTCTATGTTATGTAAAATTTTGTGCCGAATCCATTTCCGGAGGGCGATTTGCGATATGAGCTTGCGTTCATCCCCTATATTAATTTTTCACCCATTTTCGGCGATACACGATATTTAAAATTTTTCAGATATAACTCGTGCTATCTCCAAAACTATCAAACCTACAGGGATCAAATTTTAGACGGAGGTTGTATGATGTATGGTGACTACGACAAAATAGTATTTTGATTATTGATCTTCCAAGAAAAAAATAAAGTACGCGGGGGTGCAGAAATATTATAGAGAAAAATGTAGCATCTAGGTACTTTTTCTATTTCTAGAGACACTATATCGGTTATGTGAGCGGTATTGTAGTAGAAAGTTCAAATTTAATTTTGGTTAAAGAATTGTTACAATCGGAGTATTCTAGCGAAAGATATAAAATATTTAGTATCGGGAACGATACCGCGCGTTTCGATTGCTTAGGCATGAAGTGTTGTTTTGTGAACTGTGGCAGAAACGCGCTCACCATTCGACCGACTGACGTCGCAAAACATACGAATACAACACGTGAAATAACAAATAGAAACGTGTATGTACAAATATTGCAGAGAAAAATGTTCGTTTTCAAATTTAATGTAAGGAAAGCATTGTAACTGATAAATCTGTCAGTGTACACTGTACACAGATACAATTATTAGTTTTGAATCAAGAACATTTTGTTTCATATAAGCGCTAATAAACAAATTCTTTATATAAACATATATTTTATTGGCAACTTCTAAATGTCTTTCTTGACAAAATTATTTAAAAAGGAATAATATGCAAACAGTAGTTAATATTATAATGAATAAAGAATAGTAAATAATTTGATTTGTCTAATACCTAAGTACCTAAACATTTTTTTTTCCATAACTAACAAACAAATAATCATAATTTTAAATAACAGCTATTTATGGAACCAGTTACGAAAGACTTTATTTTGTGTAATGAGTGGATGTTTGCGGGATGAGCGAAGCGAGTTCCCGCAAAATGACACGAGTTACACAAAATGGTCTTTCGTAACGTGTTACATACAAGATTTTTTTCTAATCTAAACGTCTAAAAATAAAATTCTTTAAACAAAATGTTTAAAAATCATAAAAAATTAAGTATTCATGTAAACATAGTTACCTTTGTCTCTGTTATTACGCATTTAATTTTAATGTCAAAAGTGACAAATGTTAAATGTTATTAATTTAGGGCATAATGCAGCACATAATATAATGGCAAATTCAACAAATAAAACTTCTTCAGGAGTTAATTTGACAAATTTCACAAATTGTATAGTTAATATTTATAATTATAAAATAATAATTCCTATAAACTTGTATTATGTTTTGAATATACGTTGATTCTATTTCTTCTTGAGAGTTCTTTATTTTTCTTAACTGGTGATATAACGAACTTTTCCTCACCAGTTAGGAAAAGTTTAACTTTTCCTAATTGGTGATGAAAAGTAGAACGTTTTGACACTTATACGTCAGTTTTGAAAAGTGTAACTTTATATGTCAAAATTAGAAAAAAATATTATATTTCATGAGTATTCTAATCAAATTTACAATTTCCCATGCAAACGCAGCTTTTTATGTAATCATTTCTTAGCTTCTTACAACAACACCTTATACTCCAGTTATTATTTTTACACTTACACGTTGTCACATTTGTTTGTTCCGGTTTTGGGTGTTTCGTGATCATGATGGGAATGAAAATGTTGTGTTCATTTTTCCAACCATATTCATGACTGTTCAGTAATTTAGGGAATGGATCACTAGCATTCTTGCACAAACCATCCCCTAAATTACTGAACAGCCATGAATATGGTTGGAAAAATGAACATAACATTTTAATTCCCATCATGATTACGAAACACCTGAAACAAGAACAAATATATGTGACAACGTGTAAGTGTAAAAGTATTAAGTGCAGTAGGTGTTGTTGTAAGAAGCTATATAGGAAATGATTGCATAATAAGCTGCGTTTGCATGGGAAATTGTAAATTTGATTAGTAATTCATGAAATAAAATATTTATATCTATACATCAAATAGTGATTGAAATTAAAAATTAACTGGTTCATATACACGCATATAAATATATTCCCCATATAGAATAAATAATTTTATTTAAAATTATGATTATTTATGTTTGTTAGTTATGAAAAGAAAATTGTTTAGTTATTAGGCAAATCAAATTATTTACTATTCTTTATTCATTATAATATTAACTACTGTTTGCATATTGTTCCTTTTTAAATAATTTTGTCAAGAAAGACATTTAGAAGTTGCCAATAAAATATATGTTTATATGAAGAATTTGTTTATTAGCGCTTATATGAGACAAAATATTCTTGATTCAAAACTAATAATTGTATCTGTGTACACTGACAGATTTATCAGTTACAATGCTTTCCTTACATTAAATTTGAAAACGAACATTTTTCTGTGCAATATTTTTACATACTTACACGTTTCTATTTGTTATTTCACGTGTTGTATTCGTATGTTTTGCGACGTCAGTCGGTCGGAATGGTGAGCGCGTTTCTGCCACAGTTCACAAAACAACACTTCATGCCTAAGCAATCGAAACGCGCGGTATCGTTCCCGATACTAAATAATTTATATCTTTCGCTAGAATACTCCGATTGTAAAAATTCTTTAACCAAAATTAAATTTGAACTTTCTACTACAATACTGCTCACATAACCGATATAGTATCTCTAGAAATAGAAAAAGTACCTAGATGCTACATTTTTCTCTATAATATTTCTGCACCCCCGCGTACTTTATTTTTTTCTTGGAAGATCAATAATCAAAATACTATTTTAACGCTGCTGTCGTAGTCACCATACATCATACAACCTCCGTCTAAAATTTGATCCCTGTAGGTTTGATAGTTTTGGAGATAGCACGAGTTATATCTGAAAAATTTTAAATATCGTGTATCGCCGAAAAGGGGTGAAAAATTAATATAGGGGATGAACGCAGGCTCATATCGCAAATCGCCCTCCGGAAATGGATTCGGCACAAAATTTTAAATAACATGGACCTAATTTTAAAAGTATGTCCAAAAATTACATAGCAACAGAGAAATAAGCGGAATTTGGTTCACTGAATCCCTGACTATAGTGTAAAAAAGAAATGTTTTATAAATTAAAATAAATTGGAGACAATATTTGTAAAGACAAGATACGCGTTATTCCGTTATTCCTTTAATTCCGACCCTATATGCCTACGGCAAGCGCTAGCTATTAAATCAGCCACAATAAAGCAAGCCTCCACTTTTGGCGGAACTTAATCAGTTTTTGACTAATTTTCATGAGGCTAAATATATCTTCCGTTCTACTATACATAAACACAAATGTACTATTATTTATCTAAAGGTCGGAGGCGTGTACTGACAACTTTTCTCGGTCGAGACGTCGCGAGCGTAGTGGGAGATTAGTGAGAGTGAAAATTATTCAACTGCGCATCTCCTTCTCTCGCCATCACGTTTGACGGCTGCATAAGTAGTGTGTTTTTATTTTCTATATACCTATTAACTCACTGCGGCTCTATGCTGAATGGTGTACGGATTTATTCAGTAAACACACACAATAATTGATGTAAGTACTATCATCACGGCCGAAAAAAAGTAATCGATTTTTTATGGGTTTAAATTCACATAGTTAACCAGGGTATTGTCGTTTTCTAGAGTACCCTTTCTTGGCCGCCCAGAACCCACTGCCCTGTTCAGATTATGAGTTTCTATCCACTTTTTGTTTAGTTTTTGAATCGTGCTTTTGCTGCAGTTAATTTCACTTGCTATGCGTTGTTGAGACCACCCTTCTCCAAGTTTGGCGATGATGTAGCCTTTTTCTTCTTCACTCAAAACATGAAGTCATGATTAAGTAATAAAAAATTTATTTTTTCTTCAAGCGTATAACAATACTTACATTACATAATGCAACACGTCCTGTAGAAAGAGCCTATTATTGTATTAGTACAAATATTTCTTATTTTTTTCCTAGTACAAAAATGAATAAATGTATCCATGGCAACGAATTAAAAATCTAAGTTATGATTTGTCATAAACTGTCATTTTAAAAATTGACGTCTCGCGTCGTGCTGTTTTTAAAATTTAAAAGCGAAAAAGTCTGAAGAAATGCATTGCATTGCATCTGAAATACTTGAAATTGCTAATTTGCCTATGTCATGTTTCATTGATAAATAAAATGGTTAGTATTACATATATTTTTTTTACTAAGCTGGAACGCATTTGATCTGTCATTTTTCAAAATTAAAGTTTTGATATTTTTTATTTTAACGCTTGAAGAAAAAATAGTATATGTCACTCGGAGTAGAAGGCTCATTATGTGTTTCGCCCAGTTTGCTGCCTCGGCTTGCGCCTCGGCTGAGCAAACTTCTGGGCTCAACAATAATGGTCGCCTTCTACTCCTTGTAACATAATATACTATTTTCTTCAAGCGTATTAAAATGTCTAAATTGTGCTACCAAAAACAGAATTAGAAATAGGACATTGTTTTACTAATAACAAAATGTTAATACAGAACGCCATCGTGGTGAAATTTGTTTTACTAGTAACATAACACGGAAAGCCATCAGAGCGGCCGGTGACGCGCTATCTACAAAACATCTGTCATATATTATGTCATTACTCATTATGGGTTATGTTGATATTCGGAGTCACAGGCGCCTGTCGCTGTGATGAGCTAATTTGAATAATTTTACATTTATAATAAATAAATAAAAAAATGTTTGCATTTTAATACACTTGAAGAAAAAATAGTATATATTACACGGAGTAGAACGCCTTTTTTGTATTTCGCCCAGTTTGCAGCTTCGGCTTCGCCTCAGCTGCAAATCCTGGGCTCAACACAAAAAAAGAGTGCGTTCTACTCCTAGTAATATAATATACTATTTGCTTAATATGATAATGACGTTGACACTAATAAAAAAAATATTGGGATTGATGCGACACTGAATAGGACCATAGTTACAACGGGAAAATCAGTCGATTACTTTTTTTCGGCCGCGATAGTATGTATATACGTACATTTATTAATTATAGGCTAAATCGCCCAGTCCGTACCAACGTTGCCAAGTGTACAGAACGTGTTACCCGAAACCTAACTGAACTTATTCTTTCTTTACACGCAGTTTGTCAGTGCTGTGATGGCCTAGCGGAAACGACCTCGGCTGGCAAGCAGAAGGTTCCGGGTTCAAATCCCACATGTTCTTGTTTTTTTTTTTTTAATAAATGCATCAGGCATGACATGAGGTCTATTAATTGCGAGTTAGAAGCCGGAGGAAGGTTAGATATGTGTGTTATTCCCCTGATAAAGGAATTTTTTTTTATTAGATTAAAGGAATTTTTTTTAATTAAGAGGTCTATTGCGAGTTAGAAGCCGGAGGCGATAGCCGGAGGCGATAGCCGGAGGCAGGTTAGATATGTGTGTTATTTCCCTGATAAAGGAATTTTTTTTATTAGATTAAAGGAATTTTTTTTTATTAAGAGGTCTATACGCACATTTAGTGCGCGTCATATAAGTCATGTAATGTCAAAATTGGATGCAAACAATTTATGAATTTATAACATCTACTGATATAAACACGTGTAATTTTGTAAAATTGATCAAATAAACTGTATTTATTTATAAATAACCATTTGCAAGGTATGTACAAGACTATTTTATTTTTGTTTATAAATTTAAATCTTTATTATATTACGTTATATTATAACAGGTTATAAAATACTGGTAAATCAATCATATGCATACCTTTTTAGTGCTTAAATATTTTCATTTAATTCAATTATTATCGCTTTTACTAACTTCAAACATTGTTTGCATCCAATTATCTGTCAGATGACGTTTTCACTAAATGAGCGTATTGCTTGAAGCCGGAGGCGATAGCCGGAGGCAGGTTAGATATATGCTATTCACATTTTATTTACATGAGGGGAGGCTATGGAAAATCTGAATTCTGTTGGTATGAATGACTGTTTTAATTACTGAGGTTATGTTGAAAGTCAAAAACATAACCACAAATTCAAATTGGTTCTACATAGTTGCCAGAGTGAGACCCTAAAGAAAGCACAGCAATGTTATCAATAAAAAATTTGGCAATTCAGCCAAAAATAAATGACAGTGACGATCAATTAAATCTGATACTTACAATACAATATTTTGTCAATAGTAGACAACCTAAGAAAAACATATCATAGCCTCCCCTCATGTAAATAAAATGTGAATAGCATATATGTGTTTATTCTCCTGATAAAGGAATTTTTTTTTATTAGATTAAAGGAATTTTTTTTTATTAAGAGGTCTATTGTGAGTTAGAAGCTGGAGGCGATAGCCGGAGGCAGGTTAGATATGTGTGTTATTCCCCTGATAAAGGAATTTTTTTTTTATTAGATTAAAGAAATTTTTTTTTATTAAATGCATCAGGCATGAGGTCTATTGCGAGTGTTTTTATGATATTTATTTAGTGATAAACTAATGTTCCTTCTTTAACATAAAAGGATACTGCACCCGCCCGCGCAATCTTGCGGCACTATCATGAAAACACGTTTTGTACACTTGGCAACGTTGGTACGGACTGGGCGATTTAGCCTCTCGTCATTTATTTAATGTATCTCACATCTGTCAAATTCCGAAGGTGGCCATTCATTTTTCACACTTTTCTCTGGACGGACTTCAGTCAGACAGATATGAACTGTATTAAGCAGCGATGAAAATGTGGCACCTGAAGTGGTTGATCTGCAAACTATGGACAAAATGCGGGAAATTTAAAATGTCATGCTCATTTAGGACCATGTATAAAAGCGATTAAGCGAAAGGTCAACTGAATTTGGTTCAAAATTCAAGGATGCCGATTGTTGCAAGAATGGTATCCTTAAAGCTTCGTTTACAACCATCGAGGTGGGAAGGGATAGAGATGGCATATGAATTGCACCGTGAAGCCAGGCGCCATTAGTAGTATAGTAGCGTCTATTTCTTGTGCTCTACAAATGAACATTCAGTCCGTACCAACGTTGCCAAGTGTACAGAACGTGTTACCCGAAACCTAACTGAACTTATTCTTTCTTTACACGCACTTTGCCAGTGGTGTAATAGCCTAGCGGAAAAGAGCCAACGCCACCTAAAAGGTGGCGTTGAAAAAGCTCGGCTGGCAAGCAGAGGGTTCTGGGTTCAAATCCCACATGTTCTTGTTTTTTTTTTTATTAAATGCATCAGGCATGACATGAGATCTATTAATTGCGAGTTAGAATCCGGAGGCAGGTTAGATATGTGTGTTATTCCCTTGATAAAGGAATTTTTTTAATTTTTTTTTTAAGAGGGCTATTATTGCGAGTTAGAAGCCGGAGGCGATAGCCGGAGGCAGGTTAGATATGTGTGTTATTCCCCTGATAAAGGATTTTTTTTATTAGATTAAAGGAATTTTTTTTTATTAAATGCATCAGGCATGGGTGCAGTATATTTTTATATCAAAGAAGGAACATATTCGTTTCATTCGCGAACCATATGTTACTTACCAGATAGCGCCACAGAAGCAAGTTCATTTGTAGAGCCATAAGAGTAACTAAATAGTTACTCTTATGTGTAGAGCACAAGAAATAGACGCTAGTATTTAGTATGACCTGTCACCAGTGTCAATCACGATACATACATTTAAGTGTCAATAGCTTAGGTTATGTCTAGTTGAGTGGTTATTGAAGTGTGATTTTCTCTGTTTATTGTAGTTATTTTCAAACTTTGGACAGTGTATTTATTTGTGAAAGACTTATTGATATATAAATGCCAAACTGCAGCGTTGTGGGTTGCCGAAATAGAAGCGATCGTAAAACTAGAAAGAATATTTCATATCACAGGTACGTATTAAAAAATTTCTTGGTTTAGTTGACAAGTTTTTTTGTGGATTTCATTCCTGAACATGTGAAAGGTAAATAACTTTATAAAAATTATGTTAAAAACTACAGATAAACCATAGAGAAGCGTTTTAAATTCATATAAAATGTAACACTATACAATTTTTTTTTTCATTTTATTGAATTCATAGGTATAGATGTTCATTAAAGTATTTAAATGATATCTAAGTAGTGCTGTGGTTATCAAGTAAAAACTGATAGTTTTTATTTGATTTTTGTGCATTCAAATGGAAGCATGTCGAGTCTGAATAATGTCATTAAGAGCGCGCCATAGAATAAGTAGGATTTAGAGCGCGCCGCCGTAGAATAGAGAATGAATTTGGGTTGTGGTATAAAACGTTAGTATCCCTGCTGCACACTAGAGGGTCATACATATGAGTATATTTGGTGAAAACTTCAGACTCGAATAAACTTCTCAGCAGCAAATAGTTGAAGGTCATCGTCCATCGAGCACGCAGCAGGTGTCTTTTATTATTGCAACTAGTCAAGAATCTAAAGCTCCGAATTCGATCATGGGGTATGCACTCGCGAGGTATATGATTTTAAAAATATGGATATTATCCAGAATTTTATGCCGAATCCGATTCCAGAGGGCGCGATGTCGGCCAAGATTGCGAAATTGCAAAAAAAGTAATATTTCCAAAAAAAAATTGGAACTTAAATATTGCATTATCTGTCGTTTACATTGCATTTACGAGCTTATTTATAAAGATTTTTTAATAATTTTTATATCAATCGAAAGCCTAATGTTTGTTGTTTCATACAAGTTGAATAGAGATACATTATTTTTATTATAAACAACACTATAAATTGTTTAAACAATATGTGCTCGGAAAGTGTAGTGTAATTTTCGGCATTGAGGTACTTTTGTTATTATTGCTGATAGATATTAGTCCGTGAGCCAGCAACAGATTTTCCGGACCAATTTCCTCTCAAGCGATAACTCGTGAAATGTTTCAGAGAGTTGTATTATGCAGCATGGTGAACGTCAGCTGCCGCTCCGAGGGTGGGTGGGGCAGCGGCAGCCTCTCAATCACGTAAAAAAAAATAGTTTTCAATCATTTCCTCCCGACTGAAAATTTGTTAAATGATAGTTAACGCAATTATTCGAAGATAAAAAAAAGTCAGCTGGCCGTACCGTGGTAGTTATGTCATTCCCTCTCACTTGAAAATGTATCAGATGATAGTTTACATGCAATTTTGAATAAATAAAAACGTCAGCTGGCTGTATGTTGGTGGAAAACCCGTCAGCTGACGTATTTAAATAAGCGATCTGCGCTCACGCCTGGCTCCCATGCTCCACCTTTCACTGCATCAGCTGACGACCTTTCCACCAACATAGAGCCAGCTGACGTTTTTATTTATTCAAAATAGCATGTAAAGTATCATCTGACACATTTACAAGTGAGAGGACATAGCTGAACGAAACATTTTTTTTTGCGTGTTCGTGTGACCAGCTGACGTATAATCCACCACGGTACGGCCAGCTGACTTTTTTTTATCTTCGAATAATTGCGTTAACTATCATTTAACAAATTTTCAGTCGGGAGGAAATGATTGAAAACAATTTTTTATTTACGTGATTGAGAGGCTGCCGCTGCCACACCCACCCACGGAGCGGCAGCTGACGTTCACCATGCTGCATAATACAACTCTCTGAATCATTTCACGAGTTATCGCTTGAGAGGAAATGACTGACAAAATATACTATCTGGCTCATGTACTATATGTAGTTATGTGAGACGAAATACGTAGAATAGACCAACGAACGTTTTTTATTAAAATAATTTTTTAATTCGCTGAATAATTTAGGAGATATGATTTTTTTTAAATGAAGCGCATTGTCTGGTCTACCGCGCGCGCGGTCTTGTTTCTGTAGGCAGGCCATTTACACATGATTTCAACTAAAACCGTAAAACGATATTTTGTATTATAATATTTAATGCAAATTAATTTAAAAAATATATAATAGCAGATATGTCTCAGAACTATGGAAACTAATATGTTTGACAACAAACATTTTTCACTGACGTTTTCGATATTGTGAGTGTTGAATATTGTGGGTTTTTTAAAGTAAAATAATACATAAGATAATAATGGAAAGTCTCGAAAGTCATAGACTGTTTTTAAAATAATTTAAAAATTTCTACTTTCAGTTAATTTATTTCATAAAACAATAAATCTTTTTGAACTAGATGTTTGCTTAATTCTTGTGTATACATTAAAAATTATAAAAAACAGGCAATAATTAAATTTATAATCGGCATGTGTAACGCAAAAAAAATAATGTCAATGAAAAAATAGACACTTTAAGTTGTTCGTGATACGTAGATGCAGATGTGCACGTTAACGTACAACTTTCACGTTTACGTCCTGTTTCACAATTCAGTTTAAGTAGTTTGTAGGTCACCTTAAAATTTTGGTTGTCAACAATGTCCACAAAATATACCTTAAAAATCCGACGTACAATTGTGTTTGTCGAGTTCAAATTTTGGATTTTTTATTTATTTAAGTAAACCCTATAAAGCAACTACGTAAGTTATTAAGTTATTTAAAAATGCATCAAAATAAACTTCGCGAATTATCGCCGCCGCTTCGGTACACTTCGGTTAGCGTACGTTACCGTTTTAGGTACACGTGAGGATCCGTAAGATAACGTAGATACGTAAGACGATAACGGGAAAATTTATGAACTGCGCAAGCGCGACTACCAAAACGTACGTTTACGTCTACGTCTTTGACACAACTTAAAGTGTCTTTGTCTCATTTTAGACACTGACGTTAATGCGCAAACATAACCTTTTTTTGACAGTTGTAGAAAAAAGTATTTACTCGTATTATTACTTACGTACATTATTTTACAATTTTTTTTTTGAAAGGTAAGCAACATTTTTGTAACATCTTGTATAAAAGTTCGTACAGATCATAAATAATGCTCACAAACAGAACAAATTAGTGCTCTATCCTATCGGTATTTAATTTAAAAAAACTACAATGATATTAAAATAATTTTCGTCTTGATAAAATGATGGTTGTATTGCAAATTCTTTGTACATATGATATAACTAAAATTGGAGTATTATAGGTAAGTAGCTATAGATATGATTTATGTGATAATGCCATAATTAATAGTCATTAAACTTATTTCTGGGAATCCCGCCAAATTCTAAAAAATAAATAGAAATAAGAAAATGGTCAAAATATGTCAAGATAAAAGTGTAGTATCAAAGGCAAACCTCAACAGTTTGCCCCAGAAAACCACTGCATTTGGAACTATACCGGGTGACCACGGATCATGGTAAACCCCCGCCATTTCCACAATTCTTGAGCTATCCAAATGAAATTTTGCAGCAGTAATTAAATGTACGTCCAAAAAAACTCATTCCCCTGTCAAAGTTACGTCTTTTAATTGTTTCTTTCATGGCTAGTCTGATAAATAGTATAAAATGACGTGTTGTGGTGATTTTTTCCCTTTTTTATTACTTGCACATTGCAATTATTTTAAAAACAGTCTAAGAATGACTTTCGAGACTTTCCATTATTATCTTAGGTATTATTTTACTTTAAAAAACCCACAATATTCAACACTCACAATATCGAAAACGTCAGTGAAAAATGTTTGTTGTCAAACATATTAGTTTCCATAGTTCGGAGACATATCTGCTATTATATATTTTTTAAATTAATTTGCATTAAATATTATAATAGAAGATATCGTTTTACGGTTTTAGTTTAATCAAATTAAAGTCGTTGTAGAAAAAATATTGTTTGCAACTCGTGTGCGAAATTCTTTGATCATCTCGAGTGCCTCGAAATCATGTGTAAATGGCCTGCCTACAGAAACAAGACCGCGCGCGCGGTAGACCAGACAATGCGCTTCATTTAAAAAAAATCATATCTCCTAAATTATCCAGCGAATTAAAAAATTATTTTAATAAAAAATGTTCGTTGATCTATTCTACGTATTTCGTCTCACATAACTACATATCTATCTGCAATAATAACAAAAGTACCTCAATGCCGAAAATTACACTACACTTTCCGAGCACATATTGTTTAAACAATTTATAGTGTTGTTTATAATAAAAATAATGTATCTCTATTCAACTTGTATGAAACTACAAAAATTGTGGCTGAAACGGCGGTAAGTATTACATAATTGCTTTCATGTTTATGTGTATTATTTTTCTGAATTACCTGAATGGTATACTCTAAAATAGTCTAAAATGTTTATTATGTAGGTACAGGGTGTTTTAAATTTGAAGCTTACTATTAGTAGCATTAAGCTTTATTAGAATTAAAGGCTAGGTGAAAATATTTATCTGCAAAGAAAATTTGAAATCATTTTTGAGAAAATCGTGAAAAAAAGGGAAACAAATTTGCGACTAATTTTATAGTAGGAGAGCCCTCGACCAGGATTTTCGACCTCATCGCGACACGAGAATTAATTTTTTTTTTAATAGTTCTGTCAATATAAAAAAAAATTCTATTGCGACTGACGTCTATCTCGTTGCTAAAGGGGTGAAAAAAATTATCGACATATATAAGTTAAAATCTGCGAACTATTTTTCAGTTTAGATACGGAACATCGTTATGGCAACTTGTATCCAGATACAAACCAGTATATTCGATGAACGTGTTGCCGAATCCCCAGCGATATTTCCCGGTTTGCATATCTCTTTATTCCAAAGATGATCGAATAGTCGATTTTCTAATAGTACGCCTTGATTACGAATATCCTATTTATTCTCGTGTGTTCTTTATAATTTTTTTTTTTTAGGGCAGTAGATATTGATATCCATAATTTAGAAATTCCTGGTACTGATGAGACAGTAAAAGATAGGTGTGTATGTATTACTTTTTTCGTAAATTAAATAGGGTGCCACACTACAGCACCATCCTTAAACTTTTTTATTTTTAGTGAGCTAGCTTTTACTCATTGTACAAGTGACAATGAAGCAGGATGGATATCAGAAGACTGCCTAAGTGTCGAGATTTTGACAGATAGGTTTTAATTTTCTAGTATTTTTTGTGGGACCCCTTTACTACTTTTTGTAAATGACCCACCATTTATTTTGGATGCTATAAAAGCGTATATAAAAAAAAAGGAAGACCAGAAGCGTATATAGCTAGTGTAACTTAAATAAAGTTTTATGAGATAAAGGCCGTTAATCTTTTGAAAACCTCAAAATTATAAATATATATATATATATTCCATCCTCCTTCCTTATACACGGTGTCTCACCGGGGACTGAAACAATATATGAAAAAGTATGTAACAAAAAATTTTGAAAATTTTAGGAATTACTACAGTCAGTGTGGCCAATCCAGCAAAAATAATTACAATTATTTGGTATTATCGGCTATACCGGAAGTCGATACCAACTTGCTCATTTTAAATGGAACACATTGTATATTTTCAAACGTATACCGATTTTGGGTACGCCAGTGGTCACCATGAAAATAAAGTACAAACAATGTACTTTATAAGAGCGCCCTTCATAGGTAATATAATCACATACAACGAACAACATAATTAGGCTTAACGGCAAAAAAAAAGAGAACAATGACAGAGGTTTTTAGATAAAAAACATAATAACATAAGAGAGAAATTAAAAATTTCTGAAATTGATTTTTCCCCATAAATCAGTGACTGAAAATACGCATCAAAAAATATTCTCTGTACTTAGTTTATGACTATATTTTATTAAAAAACATACTTTTCTTTCACACTGTTGACATGATTCAAATTTAAAAAATCGGACCAAACCCGCGTTTTCACGAATAAATTATAAAATCGCATACATTCATATCTATTATTATCCTTCTCAAATTATTTCACTACAGATACATCCTAAAAGTTCACTTGGATTTCAATTGGTCAACAGTTTATTTAGCAATTATTATTATTATTTAAATACTGTATGTAGTTTATAATAATAATAATAAGAATAATAATAATAATAAAGGTCTTTATTAGATACAATAATTCGAGATTTTTGGTATTACATTCGAAATTGAAAATACCAATGACCTGAAAATTTCCAGATATAAAATTTGTTCTATTAAACGGAAAATATTAATTTTCGATATTTTTTCCCGTGACCACCGAAAAAAAAAAAGAAAGAAATTACCATCGTGATTCGAACTTTCGACCCCTGCGCTGTGAAGCAGACGTCTTACCCATTGCACCATCACATTCATTGTCTCAAGGATATTACTACCCGGCTTTTACCGTGAATGTTAAGTAATTGTGGTTAAAAACTTGAAATTATTTTTTTAACTTCCAAAGTTAATGATAATTTATAAATATTAATAACACAATAACAACCTAAACCTCCGAGTGGCAATAATTCAATTAATTCGATCGCTAACGCGTAGCCCTCTCTTAGAGAGTGGCTAAACCCGTCAGTACGGAGTCTGACGGAGTGGAGTGTGTGTTTGCTGTAAAACATTAAATGTATACCTAGTATCAAAGATCATTTCATATACTAGATAGTCAAAGCCACTGTTTATTTCATCGCCCCATCTTCTCTCTCTAACACATGCAAAATTGGATGCCAAATAACAGAGAAGTA
Organism: Rhagium mordax; assembly: GCA_963680705.1. Lineage (NCBI taxonomy): Eukaryota > Metazoa > Arthropoda > Insecta > Coleoptera > Cerambycidae > Rhagium > Rhagium mordax. The sequence goes on from OY796662.1 coordinate 33,364,787, forward strand.
TTGCCAGTATCATGAGATAAAGTGAGATGAAGCTTAAGTTGGGGTCCATTTATGAGCGATAAAATTAAACAATAGGTCTGACTATCTAGTGTATACATTATCTTTGCTAGTATTGTCATCAACATTTCGGTCACCGCATACTTTCTTGCTAAGAATTTCCCAAAATATGAAAAAAATTGCTGTCAATACAATATTAATGTGTGTAAAATACTTTAAAGAAGATCGTGATGTGGCGCATAATGACCTAAAATTGCTAGAAAAGAATTAAATGGGTTTTTATGTTTTTAACAAATTATTAAATGACAAGCTAATCTTAAATGTTAAAAAAATTCTTTTCATATTACGATCATCTCAGAACGGTTGTCTATTCATCGATTGCAAGTAAATAAAAAAAAAAATTGTATTTTTCATAAAAGCTAGCAGAAACTTTAACTACATAACCTCCATCTAGCGGCATTTTTGAAGACGGCGCCCTCTTAATAATTACACAGGTTAGCGGTTATAAAAATGTGTATACGATAAGGAACTTGTAAATAAGATGTATTTTAATTTCGATCTGGTAAGGTCGTACTATGTTTTCTCCACGATTTTCAATACTGCTTTCTTCTAAAATTATCACTAAAAGCTCATATTTATAGTGGATTATATTCTAAACAATTACTTATTCATTGAATATTTTGGTCTAGAGTACACATAAAATTATAATATATTTTATGCTTGCTTGTATTAGCTGAAATGATAATATTAATGAAATGTTTCTGAAATTCTGCTTGATGTGAGCAATATGTAGGTATTAGAAATAAATAGTTTATTTAATTGCATAAATGATTTTAGGAGCACCGACAGTACGAGGAAAGAGAAGAGTCAAGTACGAGAAGTGATGTTTTGTTGTCTCCTGAGAGTCGCCCTAGTACATCATTCACTTTTTTTTCGTCATCAAAGGAAAGTCGACCTATACTATCTCCTGAATAATTAGATAAATTATATATGTATATAAATATTTGTTAATATTTGTTAATATGGATAGATTATATTTACATCTAGAATAAAATAAAAATAACACGAGTATTAATTTTATTGAAATATTTTTTCTTTCCCATTCCTTCCTTATCACGTAGGTACTTGAACATTTTTTGATAATTAAATGATCCTCATTTGACAGTAATAATTTAACTTGGTACTGGTAACGTGGTACTAGGTCCAACCTCCCTTTAACAAAGTTACTACCTACAAGACAGTTCCTATACTTGTAGATGGAGGGTATTCTTCCCCTCTTCCCATGAATATAAAAATTCTAAAATATTTACGCTTTCAGAAAATAAGCAAGCCAAAAAATCCTTCATTTAAATACTGCATAATTTCAATAATTGGACCCACTACTAACACAATACTAAATCCGCCACTGTATTTGAATATCATTGCAATCATTCACATCATGGGTAATTGTTTTATCAAAGGCTTTTTTAAGAACATAAAAAATCGGTCTATATAACAAATATACCTATATTAACGTTAGGGAAAATTTCTTCTATCAATCATATTTTTTTTATTTAAATATTTTATAGTTGTGAAATTAATTAATTAAGAAGATATTGCTGAATTCAATCCTGTTCATCCGCCATATTTAGTCGGCCCTGTGACGTCGAAATAGGCTTCAACGAATTGTACTGTAATACATCTCTATATTCTCCCACCTTGATGTTTACAACCTCGTTTTCCAGCACGCACAATTTTCGTGCATTTGGCAAATGATTTCTTTATGACACTGTTTCCGCAAAACTTTGTTGGGCACGGGCCTAGTGATGTAAAAAAACGGTTTTTTTGATGTTGACGTTCTATTCAGTTGAAAAAAACAGTTTTTTTTCCGTATTTTTCGTTTTTTTCGTGTTATTTATGGCCAAACTGCGATACTGATATGTTTTTTTGATTCTATAATTTCTATATCGACATTTACGTACCTATTTTTTTTAAATAATTATGGTTGGAATAGTTCTTTTCCATTTAAAACTCGAAATTGCCGTCATATGTTGTGTTGCGCATACGTGCTTCGTACTTCTTGACCATCTCGATGTCTATTATGACGTCAGAAGAACAGCTGCTGCTTGAAAGCATTGACCGGTTAAATTATATCATCCATGGGTAACAATTACCTGTTCTGTGGAAGCAACATGATATACTTATCAAATATTTTTTTTTATTAGAATTGTTAATCAATAAAACAATGTTTATTTTTTTCGTAAGAAAATTTCTCGATTCACTTAACCTTGCTCCTAAAATAAATACAGTATATATTAAAATCATCAATTTTAATAAGTTTAAATAAGCTTATTAATCACTCATTTCAACACCAAATTGATTTAAAAAATACCAAAAAAACAAGGCTTGTGTATTTTTCATGAAAAAAACCGGTTTAAAACAAAAAAAACGAACCGTATTTTTTTCTTTCGCATCACTAGGCACGGCACAGCACGTGCCCACAAACCAAAAAGTGTGCCGAAGTTTGGCGAAGCGAGTTGTTTGGTGAATGTGCCAACAAATGTCAAATTTGTTTATGTAATGTTGAGATTAGATATTTTATCGGTTTCAGCATAGCCCTCTACAGTTACGTAGAGGGCTATGGTTTCAGGATATTAATCCTTTGTTTACATATGCAAAAGTAGGCTGGTAAATAAGTCATAACTAAAGTTGTACAGTTATATTTATTGCTTGTACGGTAATATTACAATACAGATCTGTCAGTAACTGTCAACAGATGAAATAATAAATAATGAAACTATTGGGCTATTTATTAATACAAACAGACAGAAAACTCCAAACAATAATAATTAAGTACTGAAATCCAACTGAAATGTATTTTCAGGCAATCCAAGGTCCATTTTTATGTAGCCGTTGTGACATTAAAAATGTAAACATTTATGTAATATCAAAAAAGGTAACAAATAAAAACAAACAAAATATAACTATAACCATGCGACAAATCAACCCATACAGACTGGACCAACTAATGAAATGAAAACGTTATTAATAAGAGAATATCAAAAGGTAATATCTATTAATAATGTCTTTATTTTCTGAAACCGATAAACTGTTGAACATATCACGGATGTTATGAATCATAACAGCCTTAGATGTCTTAAAATCCTCGCTCTACGAGCTCGGATTTCAAATCGACATCTGCGGCAGTTATGATAGTCATAACATTCCTAGATTTGTTAATAGCTATATTGCTTGTACGGTAATATTACAATACAGATCTGTCAATAACTGTCAACAGATGAAATAATAAATAATGAAAATATAGGGCTATTTATTAATACAAACAGACAGAAAACTCCAAACAATAATAATTAAATACCTACTGAAATCCAACTGAAATGTATTTTCAGGCACTCCAAGGTCCATTTTTATGTAGCCGTTATTGTGACATTAAAAATGTAAACATTTATGTAATATGAAAAAAGATAACAAATAAAAACAAACAAAATATAACTATAACCATGGCGACAAATCAACCCATACAGACTTGACCAACTAATGAAATGAAAACGTTATTAATAAGAGAATATCAAAAGGTAATATCTATTTTAATGTCTTTATTTTCTGAAACCGATAAACTATTGAACAAATCACGGATGTTATGAATCATAACAGCCTAAATGTCTTCAAACCGACATCTGCGGCAGTTATGATAGTCACAACATTCCTAGATATATTAATAGCTATTTCCGTTGTTTTCTACATAGAATATGAATAATGTGATTAATATATATGAATATGGATAAGGTTGAATTATTAATTAATATTGTCATAGCCCTCGTAACTGTAGAGGGCTATGATATTGTTGAATACTAGTGTGGGACACGTCCTGTAAATCGTATAGAAATAATGCAATTATACTCGATCTGTTCAAAACATAGAGCTCGACTCCGCCCCATTAATTTTATGGCAGCGCAGAACGGTACACGCAATAGTCAGTTTTACACGATGGAATTACTGAAAGCTGTGATAGCTTCAACAAAATTTGTTTATTATACGTGTTACATTGTATACTGCAGCGATACTACATTTTTATAATGTTTTTTTCCCATTAAAGTTTCTATTATACATTTGCAATATTGGACTTTTAAAAATAATACTTATTCCCGCGAAAATTTAAACGACGTTTCTTTATTAAGTCCGCACTGCGCAAACTCACGATACTTTGTTTATTTCCTGCCGTCTAGACGTAACGACCAACCGCCGATTGCTGGTTTGTTTACGTTTGTATTCGTTTTTAGGTTAGGTGCTTTTGCGAGAGTAATTTCCACATACTTAAGAGAACGTATGTGGTTATTTCAGGCAAAAAGTTTAGTTTGTGATTTACTGTAACAGTTTCACATAGGTTACTCTACTGGATAAACTCCAATGACCAATGACCACAATGTACACTACTCAAAAATAGCCAAATCTGAGTCGTTTACTTTTCGGTTTCCACCACTGTACATATTTATTTATTAATATCTATCGTATGATTCTTTCGGTGGTACACTTTTGGTGGTTGGAGTTGGTGTGTTTCTTTGTATTCTTGAATAATATTGTAAACACTTGCAACACTCACACCTGCTGCCGTTGCAGTGAACTTCACGCATTCCATTTTTGACTTCTCCGGATTCTCCCTATCGTAGGCCTTGAAGATATCAGATCAGCACGTTTTCCTTATCCTCCACTGAAAAATGTCTTGCTTTTCGCTTTCTCGGTGGAGAAATTGCACCCCCTTCAGCCATCTTATTTCGATTTTTCATAACCTGTGCATGACAGTTGACAGTGCAGGCCGGCTCCCCATTTATTCGCGTTTTTCGTACGTTTAATGCGTTTCGCGACAATCCATAACATAAGCTGATTGCTGATTGGTCTGTTGCAAAATAAGTAAAAGTTTAATGTGTGACGCAAGTTCTTGTAGAGGCGGCCTTTCAGTCAAATCTAGAAGTTGCATTGTAATTTGGGTTCTATAAATACTACCAATAGAGAAATTCCATTCAAATTTAGCGGACATTTTTGGGGCGGAGTGTATTTCTGTCTTTTGGACAGACAGAGACGACAGAGTATAAGATGAACGATGAACTCATGAAAAATAATGGCAATTCTCTTGCTGTTTGTTAATAAATACCACCCTCTTTTCTTTCGTTTCCCCATCATCAATGTTCTTACTTCTGCCATTTTTCAAGCACTTCATTTTAGTTTAAAAAATAAAGTTAGGTTTTGGTCAGTTTTCAGGGCCGTCAGCTGTTCGTGTTGTGTCGTGTCGTCCATTGTATATTGTCATGGTAGAGATATAAAATTAATCATGATTTTTAATAATAAAAGTTGTACTCGAAGTTGTAACATTTCACATTTGTAGACTTTAAATTGAAAATAATTTATTCTTTCATTGAATATTAAGAATGTTAGATAATGTTTAAATAATTGTTCATAATATTCGATGAAAGAATATATAGTTTAAAGTAAGGGAGTGACAAGAGTTCCGAACGGTCGGAACTCGTACAATACTGCAAGAGTTCCGAACGGTCGGAACCGCGTATTTAACAACAAGGTTTCCGAACGCGCATGCGCTTTGAAAGTCGCAATAGACCTCATATGTCATGCCTGATGCAAAAAAAATTCCTTTAATCTAATAAAAAAAAATTCCTTTAACAGGGGAATAACACACATATCTAACCTGCCTCCTGCTTCTAACTCGCAACAGACCTCATGTCATGCCTGATGCATTTAATAAAAAAAAATTCCTTTAATCTAATAAAAAAAAATTCCTTTATCAGGGGAATAACACACATATCTAACCTGCCTCCGGCTTCTAACTCGCAAGAGACCTCATGTCATGCCTGATGCATTTAATAAAAAAAAATTCCTTTAATCTAATAAAAAAAAATTCCTTTATCAGGGGAATAACACACATATCTAACCTGCCTCCAGCTATCGCCTCCCGCTTCTAACCCGCAATAGACCTCATGTCATGTCTGGTGCATTTAATAAAAAATAAAAACAAGAACACGTGTGGGATTTGAACCGGGAACCTCCTGCTTGCCAAGCCCGGATCGTTCCCGCTGGGCCATCGCACCACTGACAAAACGCGAGTCAAGCAAGAATAAGTTCAGCGTCGGACCGTCTTTCAAAGCGCATGCGCTTTCGGAAACCTTGTTATTAAATACGCGGTTCCGACCGTTCGGAACTCTGGCAGTATTGTACGAGTTCCGACCGTTCGGAACTCATGTCACTCCCTAAAGGGGAGAAGGGATATTCAACAAAGTTGAAATCTACTTACTATTAAAAAGGACATGGAAAAACATAATAATAACTACATAATAAAGCATAATATAACTATTTTTTTAATCCTGTAAATTTTGTAATCTTGTTTGTTTTTCTAGAGTTATCTTGTATTTTTCTGTTCATTTCTCGTAGACGAATTTAAGTAAGTTCTTGTCCAAACGAGACAATGAATAGCATAGCTGGCACAACGACTATAATAGACACCGTTCTTGTAGCTGGCAAGCATCTTTTGCTATATTGTCAAAGATTTGATCCTCTTCAATTTCTCGCCGTGGTTAAAGGAGTCCTCTACGACCTTTCGGCATTTTTCAATTAAAACTGATACCACCAGACTAAATTAATAAATTCAAATAACCAAAACTTAACATTCTTAATGTTGTGTAGCAGATTTGACAATTTGTTATTTGACAGTTGACAGTTCTCACTTTGCAGAAAACATACAGCTACTTAGTGGTACTCAACAAGTTTTTCTACTTGCGCAGTTCAGTACGAAAATCAAGCCGAGATAAAACTAACCATATTTTATCTCAACCATGGTATATTGTGAACATAGAGAAGTAGGTTCCACAAATACTAGCACGCACAATTTATACGTGCCAGCGTAATTTCGATTTGGTTGTAAACGAAGCTTAAATTTTGAACCAAGTTCAGTTGAACTTTCGCTGCACCACTTTTATACAAGGATTATTTTGCTTAATTGTCACAAATGTTAGCAGACTGTTACAGATAGGTAGATATAAAAATAAATTATTTTCATCCACAATTTATTGCGAGGCAGCTGAAAATAAAATGTATGTTAACATATCTATCCATCTGTAATACTGGTTGGTATCGGTGAGATATTTAAGCAACAAATCCCTACATGCAAATTGCTCGCATTATGCGATAGTGCGACCTATGGTTTACTGCAGATATTTTATATTTAATTTTTTTATTAAACAGTTCAAAGTAAATACACAATAACATTTGAGAATATTCCATCTAAGGTCTATAAGATGAATCGAAAACCCTTTTAAATGTCAATTCTTTATTTATTTAACAATCTGTCAGGAGTCAGATTTGCATGTTTTTCTATTAATATTAATGTAATAAAAATTATATCCTGAGTAAAATATCTAGATAATAAACAGTGAAAGTGATCTACATTAAAGTAAACCGTTCTTACTTTACAGTTGAGGTATTTTTTAAAAGTAAAGAAAATGTATCCGCCATGTTGAATTTGTATATGAAAATAATAGTAGTGTCATCTTATCACTGTGAGAAATAAACTAATTTAACACATTTTTAGATTGGATAATATTTTGGATTCGGTTTGTGTCAGATCAAATTTTACAAAAAAAGTTAGTTGGAGAAGTGTTCATGAAGGAATTAATATAAGTCCTTATTTATCAAATTAGGTAAGTCATATTGACTTTTATTTACTTAATGATTTGCAGATTATCATATAGTCTTTCTATTTCCAATTGAAACGCATCAGTAGATATCGTCTTATGCAAGCCAGTTACTCAAGTGGTCGACTGCAGTATACGTGTATCGTAAGTTTGTTCAAGAACGACTTCGACTTTATTTCAACGCAGACAGCGCTTTGTAATGAAATGAGCCTGGTATAAAATCATCAGATTGAATTGGAAATAGAAAGACTATACATAGGTATTATGTATAAAATGTTTGGCTCTTTGTGTTTTCTAGGAACCATTCACCCGGAGACAAAGAATATAAATTGCATAATTGCCTAGTTCGCAGTACTTCTACCTCCTCTTTAATATATACAGCGTGATTCATTGGTAAGTGTACATACTTTATCTGCATAATGTAGGTTACTTGGGCGATTCCATATCACCTATAATTAATGGGTAATAATCCTTAATTATCAAGATATAGGGTGTTTTATTGATTTTGCCAATTTTTGTCTTGGACCATCACATTAGAACCACTTCTGTCTGGCCCGGTATTTTGATTCCTCTAAATTGAGAAATCGGTATGGCAGAGTGAGTAAAGTAAAACATACATAACAAATTTTGCTTTATTATACCTAGTTAGTTCTAAAGTTATGGTCCAAGACAAAAATAGGAATTGGAATTGGTAATCAAGGATTATTGACCCACTAACTATAATAGGTAGTGATATGGAATCGCCCAAGTAACCTACATATGCAGGGAAAGTATGTACAGGGTGTCCCAAATTGCTTGATTTTGGCTGGTTTTCCTATTTCCAGACCAGGTAGAGAAAAACTGACATATGAGTCTAGAGCTCGATTTTTGTGAAACGTCGATTGGTGAAAACCGTTTTCAAGATATCGGCAAAAATTGACATTTTACAGATTCCGAAAAATTGTCAACTTTTTTATTTTTGGATATTTTTTCAAACGGTAAAAACTTTTTGACGTAGAATAAGATGCATTTGTCAAAAAAAATATATCGCTTTTCGATTGTTTGATATCAAAGCTAACTTTGTTATTTCAAATGGAAACCATAGTTTTGGCTTTGACTTTAGAAAATAGGAAAAAAAATAAGCTTTCCAAAAATATATATGCCAAGATATGTCTAGTCATCCTTGCTGCCAATATAACACATATCTCTTTAAAAATAACATTTTTTAACGTTAAAAAAAGTTTTTCGGAATCTGTAATATATCAACTTTTGCCGATATCTCGGAAACGGTTAGAGATATCGAAATGTGGTTTTCACCAATCGGCATTTCACAAAAATCGAGCTCTAGACCCATATATCAGTTTTTCTCTACCTGGTCTGGAAATAGGAAAACCAGCCAAAATCAAGCAATTTGGGACACCCTGTACACGTACCGATGAATCACCCTGTTTATATTTTTATACATATTTTTAATTTAAGGTAGTTGATATCCTGTTAAATTAGTTAAACACGATATTAAACATTTTTGTGAAAGAAAAATGTGTAAAAAATATTTAGTTCATATTTTAATTTTTAATAATCTTATACAGGGTGAACTTCAACTTATTTATTTAATTTTAAGGGATGGTATGTCCGTTAATGATAAATCCATATAAAAAAAATGAAAGGAATACACGCGGCAGTTTTCGAGAGAAAAGATAAATTAAAATAGGTCAACATTTTGAAATCTTGGCAACTGATTTATCTCAACCAAAAAAAAAAAAAAATAAGATAGGTCAGGTTGATCTTGTTTTTTACAAGCTAGTGAACTCAGCTTTTACTGCACCACTATCAATTAACTTTGTGCGAAAGTCTGTGGAACGCATATTTTTTATACCATTTGTTTAAACGTGCCGATGTCTGCCTTCAAAGCCGTATCCTGTCTAACAGCTGCTAACTTTATTTGCTGCTTTTTTGTGGGTTTTTTGGATGATTTATCGTTCGAAGTACATGCAGCCCCAAAATAACTTTGCCAGTGATTTTATGGTGTTTTTTTTAAATATCTTTGGAATTCGTAAAAAACTTAGAGAAACACTAGTATACAGTAAAACAATGGATGTAATATGAAACGAGAGAATAATTTACACATTACCATTGCTACATGTTTGAAACTTGTTGAGAGTGAGGTTGTAGGTGTGGTTACAGTAATACTATTACTCAGTACACAGCGAGCAAAAGTAAATGCTTTCTACTAATTTCTGTGTTCTCACTTTCGTGGTTTTTATTGTATTTTTACCATCTTAATAAATTGACAAATTTCTTTTGCTGTATAGAATATATTGAGTTATTTGTCTGCCCTAATAAGTATTTCAAGATCAATATATTATTAGTTGTCTTTGGCGCACAATTATTAGTACATGTTCTGGTGAATGGAGAAGGTGCGAGTAAAACTGGGTAAATTTCTCGGTAAATTTAAGGAAATAATATTGATCTTCCAGGGGAATTTATAGAAGGGGATTGAAAGAGCTATTAGAATTATTTTTAAATGGATGAAATATCGGATGAATTCGTTTAATCAATAAATAAATAATTAAACATCTTTAGTGGATAAAATTAAAATAGCCATCGACCAAGACAGTCTGCGTGGTGTAATCTTTATATTTATATGTTGCAATACTTTTTTCATTAATCTGGTAGCAAAGGAAGTTTTAATTATTATTACAGTTAAAGACAATCAACAATGTGTGTGTTCACTATAACTATTAGTATATATCATTTTTAGTTCTTATAAGTAGTTAATATAATCACTTGCTTCTTGGTTAAGGTGGCAGATGGTCTCCCATATTGTTAAATTGGGGAATTTGTATTGTTGGTGTGGTCATAGGTCTCTTACTAGGTAGTAACAAGAGATATTTTTTGGTGTTATTTGGGTTATTGGAATATTTTTTTTTTTTTAGTAATATAGTAATATTGAATATCTGCTTGATATAGGATCTGTTCTATCTGTTTCCAATATTTTTTCTTGAAAATGTTTACTTCAAATTTTGTATATAAATTTTCTTTATGCCTCTTGAGGGTTTAAGGCACTTTTTTGTGAAGCATGTAAGTTATAACTAGTTACTAGCCTTCTACTAACTTTTAATCATTTGTTATTTTTGACATTATATTCTGCGACACGCATATGAAATAATCACAACGCAAATAAAGTCATTACCAAAAAGAGGGGTCCAAGTTTTTTTTGCTCTGTGGTTAATTCGGCACTGTCTGTCTATCTGATTTTAGAAGAAAACCCTTTTTTGTCTTTAATTACATATGTGGGAGTAGGTAATTTCCCTTCCACATAATTAGTACTGGTTGTGTTCTGCAAATATTGTCATTGGTATTTTTATAGAATAGACATTTGAATTGCTTATTTTTAATTTCTCTTATTTTGTCGGGGCTATTTTTCGGAGTTTTGTTGGTAGTTTTGTTGAATTTATAAATACTTCTTAGTTGGTGAAATGAATATGGACAAAATTATCGAATATTTTAAATTTTCCCAATTCTTTTGTATTTATAAATTTTAATGAAAGAAACGCGTTACACAAGAAAGAAATAGTTTATTTCACACATTTTAAGTAAAGAATATTGTTTTCATTAGCAGAAAATGTTGGTGCAAAATGTTATAAAAATTAAAAATAATTATAGTGCAGGCAAATCTCAGCGCAACATGGGTTCGGCGTGAAGTGTTTCCCGACATTTATTTGTTTATCGCAATGGATAGCTCTATTACTGTAGGATAAGCACATAAAAGTCCCAAAAAATCCCATGTGAGCTTAAGCCGCCTTTAAAAAAGATGCCCGCCAGACCCGTTTGTTTTAAAATTATATATCTCAGTAACTGTTGCTCCGATTTTAAATATCTTTTTTTTGTTCTTTTCCTCTATTTACGTGCTACAAAAAGTATTAACGTGTATTTAACGATAACATGAACGACAACCTTAGAAAAAAATATTTAAATAGTTTCAACTTAAATTATTCGACAATTTTGTCCATGAGTGTATTATTATGGTTTTTGTTTTTAGTCTGAGTGCTTGTGCCTGTTGTGTAAAAATTGAAAATAATCAATTTTTTCTGGAGATAAAATCGTTTTTCTTGCATTTTTATTTTTTATATATTATAAATTAACCTTTCCACACCTTTTGCTTTATTTTCTGAGCATTTACAAATTTTTTAGTTAAAGAAATCTGCCATAAGAGATTTAAAATTTTGTATCTGTTCAGCATTTCAATTAGAAATGTGAAACCATTTATTAAAGTCAAATCAACCATACCTGTTATAGTTTTATGAGATTGGCTATTTTCAAGTCACTAAAAGTCCACCAGAATAATTGTCCCTGTAATGCAATAAAATTAGACCTGGTTCTAGAATGTAGTCTCGCCAGAGATAAATTTTCAATTTTTATTGCTGATAATAATATAAATTGTTAACTGTATAGTGAACTTTTGGTATTCTTTTCTGTATATTTTCGTTGCTTTTGCCATATAAAATGTTTAAACACAGTAGGTAATGAAAATATGTACCCTTCCATTGATTTTTTTAATTTTTCTTTTCCTGCTCATCAAAAATTTTGCTCATTCAAGACTACAATGTATTTAACTAAAAATAATTGATTAATATATTGTTAAAAAAAATGTTGTCTATTCTCAGTGTTTTTGCAATAGACTTAGCCATATACAACCGGCAGATATTCTTCTGATTCTTCTTATATGGACTGTTGGTACCAAACCATCACCCTTGTTACTGAAAGCACTGAAGAGCAATCATTTAGAAACAGTTGAAACATTGTCAGCTAAATCACAGTTGCTCTGTTACGCCTGATCCACACTAAGTTAACAAAACTCAATAGAACAGGAACTCAATGTTTTATGAAAAATTTGTAACGAGTCCAAAACATTTCTACAATTTTTGTGTTTTGTTTAAAATTTTAGTAACTATTACGTCTCCTGTCACAAGTCGGCAAACATCAAGAGGCTTCTATTTTGTATTAGATTTATAAAACATTTTGTAACTGTGCAGTTTGGACGGTTAGTTTCTTTATTTATTACATAGGTACTTTATTAATGTTAAGACAATGATAGAATGATCATTAATTAAAATTGTAGATACCTACCTAATAGTAAGAAAAAATATATAAAGTTTGGGGAATTTTCTTAGGTCACATTGGTTTATAAATAGAACAATGTCTACAAAGCTTTTCACCATTTCAGATGTCACGTAATCTTAAAATGAGGTTAATTAAGTTGTTTTTTATATATAAAAGTTTTCATTAATATCGTATTATTATATATTACTGATATAGATGGTACGAAATGTGGGAATCGCCTCTTGCTAAAAGTCCCAATGTTTTTGTCAATGGTGTGATACTGTTAGCATTTCTGTAGTTTGTGTTTCTTTGGTAAACCACATGTCTGCAGAAGCATCCAGACATTAAATTAAAAATTTTAAAAATCTCTGCTGAACATTCTTTAAAAAAATTTTAAATTTCATCACAACATAAATCAGTGAATAGATTATTAATGTCACATTGGTTTCGTTTTTAATAATATTGGTCTCACTCAGAAACATCCCTTTCTTCTTTTTATTAATTGAGAGGGTGTAAGCAGCAGCTGCCAAATGCAAGCCCACTTAATCTTCGTCTTGAGAACGCTACATGATTTGTTTCCAAAACACTACGTAGGTAATCAAAGAAAATCAACTACTATATAACACTATAATTACATCTTTGGCATTGGTGTGGATAACTATTGAAATTAAAACAAAACACAATTTGTTTGTGTTTCATGTTGCGAATTAGTTGCGATTTGTATGGAATATGGTTGATAGTTGTTGGTTTTGTTTTATGTTATGTTTTTGTCTCAAAATCATGCTACATTTATGTCAGCTTGATGCGGTCAGGCATAATATTGATTTGTGGAATCAAGCAATTATATTAAAGTACTTCGTAATTTTTAATTGATTTTCATAATTATCAATACCCCAGTGCTTTATTAAATTTTTAGAACTATGCACTATATATGTTAGAGTTGCAAGTACATTTAAATTTCTTTATTATTGACTCTTCTACAAAATGTTATTTCTAAAAGTTTTGCTATTCTAATTTAGGATTTATTGAACGGCATTTAAAGTATAATAAAAAAAAAACTGACTTACATCCTATATATTATTACGAAAATTGATGAAGCTCATTATTGTGTATATAAATATCCAAATCTTGCATCCAAACGGGAATTACAACTTTAAAAAATGCATGACAACACCCTGTATATTTTTGCATATTTAAAAAGTAGTTGTCTTCCTTAGTTCAATAATATAAAATATTTGAGACTTCTCTCGTACAGTTTTTAGAATAGAATTATTTTAGGTTAATTTTGAAGAATTTGAAGACGAATCTTAGTTGACAAAATTGAGACAATTAATAGGAATCCTATTAGAATTACAATTATATTTGCAACAGCCAATAAGTTTCGTCGAAGTTAAAATTAATAAAATACTATTTTATTTATTAATAATTTTTATAAAAAAAGTTTTCACTTTTTGCTAAACAGGAAACATGATTCAGACATGTATTCATGTTCACAATAACGAATTGTATTGATTTCCATAATAATAATATACAGGGTGGAATATTCTCAGTATTTTAACAATACCTGGTATACCATCCAATAAATCCTAAACTTAGACTATTGCTAATAATATTTTGCACTTATTAGCCTCTTCCGGGTACACATTGTATATGTTCATATTAGTAACTGATAATTTCATTGCGTTCAATTTGCAATAATATGAAACTCAAAAGTACAACATTCTCTGTATAGGTAGACACAGGAGATAAGAGTTATCTTTTGTGTATTATCAATCTCCCCAACAAATCTAGAAATATTGTTTTTCCTTGTCTTTATTGATTTATCATTATTAGCTTTACGTAAAATATTAGAAGCCTTAAAATACAAAGCTACTCATTTTACTCTAACACTATAACATGCTTTTATATTTTAAAATAAATATTCATTTTCATTTAACAATGTTTGCATGAAATATTATAATACCTAATATTGTGTTCGCAGCTATTGGATTTAACACACATCGAAACAACACATTTCACAGTAAGTTTTTTTTTCAGTTTTACAAAAGGATCCTTTTATTAAAATACTTCCCCGTAAATTAATATTTGACACTAACGTGTCAAATGATGTACTTATAATATTCTTGCATTAAGACTGTTTTATATTACATTAAATCATGCACTAAAACTTGTACAATAAATAATTAAAGAAGAATTAATTTTAAACTGTATTTGATTACACAGGGTGTTTTACTTTGAGGCATCTCAAACACAATCAGGTAGTAGACAATGGTGTTCTAAGAAAAGAAGCTCGTATAAACATATGTCCGATTCGTTGCCATTATAGACAAATGATTTTCAAAAATGTTGTCATCGTTACCGATCTTAAGAATAAAATGCATTCATTATTTACAATATATTCTTGCTTCTTGCTCTTATATCATGATTGTCCCGATTTTATAATAATAATAACAAATCGAACGTAATATGTTTATGTGAACTTTTTTGTATAAAATAACTTTCTACTAGGTACCTGTTTATGTTTGACACACTTGAAATGAAACATCATGTATATAAATTAAGTATGATTTGGAGCAATACATTTTATTTGCCAAGAAAATAAAACAGGTTCTAATTTCCCAAACAATTTGGTTTTTGGAATAATTTGCTGTTTCATATTGAACAATATTTGTTCCG
Organism: Rhagium mordax; assembly: GCA_963680705.1. Taxonomy (NCBI): domain Eukaryota; kingdom Metazoa; phylum Arthropoda; class Insecta; order Coleoptera; family Cerambycidae; genus Rhagium; species Rhagium mordax. The sequence goes on from OY796662.1 coordinate 33,380,239, forward strand.
TAAAAGATTTAGTGTAATCTAAAATGCTATTTACTCGCATAAATGGTTAGCTAATTGAAATAATATTTATTTATCATCTTTCTTGTTTCAGCTTTTATAAGTTTAGAAAGTTGATGAGTTGATGAAATTGTTAAATGACTTTTTTTTATTATGCAAATTAAAATTGTGTATTGCTTATGTAAGAAAAACTCTCACAATTTTTTTGGCTTAGTATTACTCCAATACCGTTGCTAAGTTGTTCAAAAGTTTTTATGAAAGCTGTTTTTTTGTGTAACTTTTTTGATTTTTTTATGCTTATGTCTTTGAGATTACACGTAAAAATGATCTTTTAACACGAAATAATTTAATAATTTGTTAACTATGGCACCGAACATCTAATTAATTTGTCTGTTATATAATATACCAGTTATAAAATAAAAATAATTAGGTATTTAAAGATACTTTTTATCATTTACGTTGTTTAAAAAAAATCATTCAAGCTAATAATTTAATTTCTGGGCATATATACTTTTAATGAGGGTTTCTAAATGACACATTAGCACTTTTAATAATAATAACAACACATTTATTATATAGAATCTTACTATACAGATTAATTATAAAAATTATATGAATTACAAATAATTATTACTCTAATTACATATAACAATAAGGTTACAAAAATATCCAAAATGGTGAGGAGAACAAAATTTTTGTACATTATACCAAACTGTTTGCTGTTTTACGTTACGTCTATTTCTTAATGAATGTATTTCCAAATTAACTATATACATATCTACGTTAAATTATAAGGTAAACTGTGCTTTTTATTTGATTTGTTGGGCAGCTTACAAATTATTTAGAAACTTTTAAAAAAATAATGTTTTAGTCAAAATTTAAAATATATTACGGAAATGTGTTTCCTATCTCTAAAAAATAAAAAAGTAATCGTGAAGTTTATTTAATTTCGACTAGAGATGACAATTGACAATTTGCTCTAATATAATGCAAAAGGATTACTTTAATTATAAAAAATGTTATATTGAAATTGAAAAGGATTTTAATCCATTTGTTTTGTCGACGAATTTCAAAACTATTAGAGATACAATTTAGACCGTAAATCCTGACTCTATAATTACAGTTTCGTAGTAAATCATTTGAAAACTAATTTCGAGAAGATATTCAGATTGTTGTGGAAAAGATAAAGATAAGATAAAGATACAAATGAAGAAAAAGAATTAATTACCTATATGATATGAGATAGAAAAACATCATAAAGAAAATATTTTTTATGATTTATACAAGGTCTCTCGATTTTTAACGTTGTGAAGTAATAAATATATCAGATGACTTCAAAGCAAAAATGCACAGGAAATTATTTAATGTGACACTGTTTTTCTGATAGTCACCCTTTAAAAATTTCATAATAAGATATTGAGACCTATCCTGTTCACTTGCACACACAAGGTTTCCCATTGCGATTTTACTTTGATTTGCCATGATTTGTTTATTTTTTTCAGTGGGTAAGAATATAAACTTAACATAAGTCCTCTACTCCAAATTTTTTGATTATCTAAATAGGTGAATTTTTCACCTTTATTGGCTCTTTAACCGATACTAAACCGAAACTGAATAATTTAAAATTACATGATAAAAATAAAGCCATATTTTCAAGAATACTATATGTATTTATATTTAAAGCGTTTTATAGTAAATTTTATTAAATTTAACCTTGTGTTTAGTCTTATCTGATCTAAAGAAACCATACTATTAAGTATGAGATATCTATAACGCTGATTTCTATATAGGAACTACAGGAAGTGTTTAGTTTAAATAGTAATGTCAATTGTCGCTAGCCATTCCATTAAGACAGAATATTTCGCTAATAATTTTATATGTTATATGGAGGAGTATTTTAATACTAATCAGGATCCTTTGGGTATATTAAAAAGGAAACAATTATATATACATATATATATAATCTAGGTCTTGGGTTGAACCGCGTTTAAGATTATTATTATTAGGGACCCTAATAATCTCAGACACTGTTCTACCCGAGAACCACATAAATTCCAGGGTGTCTGTTTAATGCTTCAAAATATCCAAGTTGGGAAACCACGATGATTGACCAAATATTTTGTTATCCAAAAATGCTTCATTATAGAGTTATAGCCCATCAAAATTGCAAAAGAAAAACAAAGAATGTGGAATTAAATCAAGACGTGATAAGTTAGAGCAACTAAATTTGGTAGAAAGTTTTAGATAGTCTATGGTTCATTTGATGCAATATGAAAAAGAAATATAAATTAGAAGGCTGAACTTTTTTTTCGAAGAAAATTATGTAACAGTTATACGCTTGACAATTGACGTGTAAAATAAGCCTTTTGTATTCTTTCATTACTCTCGTAGGAGTCATTTTCGAGAAAAATAATAAAGAAAAGAGAATTACATTTGAATTATACATTTGTGAGATAATTATGAAATGCAAATCCTAACTTGGCGGGTTTTAAGTCGATTAATTATTTTGTTTTGACATTGGCAATTATAATTCGGTGGTTACGCAAAAATTAATTGTAAAATTTTTCGTGAATTAGCTGACATTCACTTGGTTTTTGGTGAATGCCATAGTAATTATCTTGCATCTGCGAAACGGTATGAGAAAAAATTTACCAATTGGCAAATACCTCATTTTAGTACATTTACAGCAGTTGATCGTCGTTTTTGAGAAAAGAGTATTTTCTTGGCACACACCAGTGAACTCGGCCGTTCCCAATCTGTACATACTGCAGGTATGGAAGAAGATATTTTGGATCTCGTACATGAAAATCCTGGCGTAAGCATGTAAAAATTTGCGCTACAACTCCACACCACGAAAAATGTTGAACGTTGAAAGAGCTACAATTAAAACCATTTTATGTGTATTCAAGAGATTTTCCCACAAGACCTACAAAATAGATTACTCTTCTATAGTTGGCTGAGAAATATGTTTGCAATAGACAATAATTTTATAACAAAGATATTATTTATTGATGAGTCATGTTTTACACGTAACGGAATAACAAATCTGCATAATCTATACAAAGGGAATAATGAAAATCTTCATGCTACCATTGTAAATCACTGCCAACGAAAGTTCTCTATTAACTTTTGGGCTTGCATTGTTGGGGACCATCGGACTAGTTGAATTTTTCACAGAATACGCTACCAGAATTATTGGACAGTAGGCAAGGTATGTGGTATATGCATGATGGTGCACTTTGAACGAGACATGCAGAATTATTTAAATACTTGATTCCCTGAATGCTGTATAGGTCATGGTCCTGACTCCACTTGACTATTATTTCTGGGGTTGTATGAAGACTAGGGTGTATAAAACTCCTGTAGAAACACGAGAATAACTATAGGCACGTGTTCTTCAAGCTTTTGAAGAAGTTTGACAAGATGTAGTGTAGGAGTATTGTTTCAGGTGAGACCGAGGGTGAGACGATCTCTCATTTGTCACATTAACCTATGTATACAAGAGACTGGCGGTCATTTTGAACACCTCTTCTAGTTTTTTTTCATTTTACATGTTTTGTTCCTGTTTTTAATTACTGCTTTAACATTTTACATAAAACTACAACTTTGATGACCTACTAGGTTGTTTTTATGTTTATGTTAGATTAAAGTTTATCAAACGGTCTTAAAGATTTGAAAATGTCGCCTCCGCAGGCGTAGATATGGGGACCACGGATCCCTTTTTAGAAAAGAACTTCTACGCCTATGGTCGTCTCAAAAAATGGATATGATTTTTTTATTCTCCGATATTTTTTGAACATAAAATGTCTCTGGTAAATTTTCGCAATTTTTGATAGTTTTCCGGTTAATTGAGATCAAATTGTTTATTGTAATGCTCCCTAATGTTTATTTTATTTGTCAAAGAGCCGGTGTCTGCTATTACGTAAGGTCGTTTCAAAGGGTCTCTATCGTCGTTTTCAGTCTAAATTGTTTGAAACGATTTTAAAAATTGAGAGAGGAAAAACAAAGCAATTGAGAGATAATAGAGACATTTACTAATATATTTTTTTCATTTCTGTTAGCAGACACCGGCTCGTTGGCAAATAAAATAAACATTAGTGAGCAATACAAATCATTTAACCTCAATTAACCAGAAAACCATAAAAAATTGTGAAAATTTACTAGAGACATTTTATGTTTAGAAAATATCGGAGAATAAAAAAATCATATCCATTTTTTGAGACGACCATAGGCGTAGAAGTTCTTTTTTTAAAAAGGGGTCCGTGGTCCCTATATCTACGCCTGCGGGGGCAATATTTTCAAATCTTTCAGACCATTTGATAAACTTTAATCTAACATAAACAAAACCCAAATTTTATAAAAATCGGTCTAACCACTTTAAAGTTATTCGTCGAAAACTTTAAAAAAAAAGTTCAACGTCCTGTATCTCGAAAACCAAGTCCCATATGAAAAATGTTTATAGAACAAACTACACTTATTTTTCAATAAAGAATCGATTCTCGAAGTTTCCCCATTTAAAGTGAACTCACCCTGTATATAATAATTAATAATAAAGATAATGAAGTAAACTAAAAATGAAAATGTTAAGGAAAGATGAGGCTACAGTTTCATTTCAACTGCGATATGTTACGGTTGCTAATAAACGCCACAAGGTGATATGAATATTGAAAAAAAAATAATTTATTACACGTGGTACAAGAGTAAAATTAACTTTTTATAAAAAATAACAGGGACAATGCCATTATCAAGGAATGGACCTACCTAAAATGAAAGAAATATTCAAATCAAACCATAGGTTTAGAAAAAAAGTAGCATTAAATTTGTATGGTGATGAGTTAATTTTGTCCAGGAGTTTATTTCACAAATGCATAATTCAAATGCAATTCTGTTTACTTTACTATTTTTCTTGGAAATGGTTCATTTTGCGTGAGTAATGAGAGAGATATAAAAGGCTTATTTACATGTTGAATGTCAAACGTATAACTATTACATAATGTTTTTCTAAGAAAAAGTTTTCAGGAGGTATAGTATATTCCACATAAGCTGAACGATTTCGACAGATGACAGCACAAATATAGTAATTTTTTATTCAATATTATTGGTCACAATGATTACTGACCTTGACCCACTTCGGATCTAGGGTCTTTCGGTATTTTCGGGACTAGAAAGTCAAATCCCGGGATTTTCCGGGATCCCGGGATCTAAATACATTTGTCGAATATCAACATAAAATTAAATAAGTAACGATTTATTGAGCAAGAATAATAATAATACATAAAAAAATAAATAATAAAACTCTAAAAAAATTTAAATATTAACAATCTATTGCTACTTTAATCTATTGATTACCTATTCTATAAAAATGAATAGCCTAAAATTTACTTTGAAAAAATAACCTGAGAATGGTCAGTGTGTCTAGGGTGTCGTCCCCTAATCTGGACCGGATCTTTGTACACAGAATACATGTGAGATAAAAAGTAATATGTATTTTATGTAATTTGGTCATATTATAAATGCTCGGGATTGATTTTTGAAATCCTGGGATTTCCGGGAGAGAAAACCTGCCCGGGATCTCGGGATTGGAAACCCTACTCGGATCGCATCCGCCTAATAAAATAGTTTCTCCAAATAAATGAATGATAGCAGGCAACTAACAATATGGTACTTCGATTTCATGGTTGCATGTGTAAGAAAACTCAGTTTAAGAATGCAGTGTTTTTGTACATTCAATTGATTTTGTTAATTATTTTATTCCATTATTAACGTTCACGTTCACACACACCCACGCACACACGCACACCTAAACTTAATAGATTACAACAAAATATTCAACACACCACAAAACTGACACTGACAACTTTTAACAATAACCTCAAAACCAGAGGAAACATATGACACCAATCATCCATTTTTGAAAAGTATTTCAGCAAGTTACAATGTCATCTGTCGAAATCTTTCAGCTTACGTGGAATATTCTATAGTAATGCGGCCCACCCCCTTAAAGAAACCTTCCAATTTTAATTTCTTTTCATATTGCATCAAATTAACCGGAGACTAGATCTAATACTTCCTACGAAATTTAGTTACTCTGACTTACCACGTCTTGATTTAACTCCGCATTCTTTGCTACTTTGACAGGCTAACTCTTCAGGGAGGCATTTTTGGATAACAATATATTTGGTCGACCTTCATAATGCAAGAATTCCCAACTCGGATATTTTGAGGTATTAAAAGTAGGTATAAAAAAAAAATTCTAAATAAACTTCATGGCTTGTAGTTTAAAGTCTAACCTCAATTAATTTATTAATGAAAGTTCATAATTTCCAAGGAGCCAATACCTAATAAAAGTTAAGGTTAGAAAAAAGCTGCACATATGAAATAAATTGTATCACATGAATACCAATCACTGACTATAAAAATAGAATTACAGAAAAAAATCATTAAATACATTTAAAACATTAAAATGTACTAATGATCACTGGATGAATTTAAAAATAAACTAAAATGTCTTACCAAGTTATGTTGAAATTAGTATAATGACATAACACACTTGAAGAAAAAAAATGACTAGCGGGTGGTTTCTTCTGGGTCACTCTTTACCTGAAACTAGGAGTCTCTTCTCTGTAAAATATGCAGATCGTCTAACCCCTGCTTTTCCGACAATGTTAATAGTAGTCGAAAATTTTAAGTTGCAAGAATTAATCTTGAGTTGTAAATGTTACCAAACATTTACAATGTTACCAAACATTTACAATAAAAAATGAAGATACTGAAATGTAGCGGCCGATGAATTTTCAATGTACAGGGTTATTCCATATATTTAGAGAGCGTCTACCTCGCTTATTATAAAAGATAGAAAAAAACTTTAAATACAAAAGTTGTAGGGTTTGTCCTAAATCGTCAGAAAGTGTTGCGTAATATCACGAATAGATATTGGAAAGTTAAAAAAATACCAAGTTGGTAAATTTCTAATGGAATACTATATATTTTTAAAAAACCAAATAGGTCTTTTTCATCTGAATTCAAAAATATATGATATGTTGGTATTTGGTTTAGCCGTTTTCGAGATATTTGCATTTAAAGAACGTGATTAAATTGTTTTGCCTATCGGGGTTGCCATGAAAAAACAATTATTTCTAACATTTCTCCTTCTGTATAACCCATTTTACGGATGGAACGAAGAAAATGTGATACACGAATAAACAATAATTATTATTATTGACCTTTGGAGCATTTGTTTTTTCATGGCAACCGCGATATGGCAAAACAATATAATCACGTTATTTAAATGCAAATATCTCGAAAACGGCTAAACCAAATATCAACGTATCATATATTTTTGAATTCAGATGAAAAAGATATATTTGATTTTTTGAAAATATATAGGGTGTTCCATTAAAAATTTACCAACTTTGTGTTTTTTTTTAACTTTCCAATATCTTTTTGTAATATTGCGCAACACTTTCTGGCGATTTAGGACAAACCCTACAACTTTTGTATTTAAAGTTTTTTCTATCTTTTATAATAAGCGAGGTAGACGCTCTCTAAATATATGGAATAACCCTGTACAATATTTTAATTTAGAGACATGGGATCTATACCAAATCATAAGAGGTTTCATTTGGGATTAAAATGAGAATATTAGCGAAAAAAAAAATGAAAAACAATTTGCAAAAAAAAATTCCGAAAATCCCATCCCCCCTGGAAAGGCATAATATTAAATATATTTGAATTTTTTAAAAACATCAGAATAATAAATGAGCGTAGTAGTCTGTTATTAATTTCTTTCCTTGGATTTGGGTGGGATTGAGGCCAATAATCATTATTAAAAAACAGTTTGTTGTTTTGATTATTAGCCTCAATCCCACGCAAACCTAAGGAAAGACATCAAAATAATCTTCGATACAATCTAAGACAAGGTTTTTTTGCTTTTGAAAAAATATGAATTTTTGGAAAAGTTACCAGCATTTGAAATTTTTTGAAATTAGGATTTGATCCATTAAAAATTTCAAATGCCGGTAACTTTTTCAAAAATTAATATTTTTTTAAAAGCAAAAAAACCTAGTCTTAGATTGTATCGAAGATTATTCCGATGTTTTTAAAAAAATTCAAATATTTTTATGACTTTCCAGGGGGATTTTCGGAAATTTTTTTTGCAAATTCTTTTTCAATTTTTATTTTCAGCAACATTCTCATTTTGATCCCAAATTATAATTTGGTATGGGTCCCATGTCTCTAAATTGCAATATCGAACATCGAAAATTCACCAGCCGCCGCCACTGCTGAAATGCAGGAAATGAAGGTGTATGTCTTAGTGGTTGAAGGAGATTCAGACTTTCCCATTTCTAAAATTTCAGAAGAGATTGCGGTATTAGTGTAAGTATGATTGCAAGATATCAAAGAAAAATAAATAGAATTCCTATAAATACCAAACCCTTCAGAATATTTTTAATAAAGAATAATGCCATGGAATGAAATTTTGTTAAACTCTAATGAATCGATGTTTACATTGAATGGTAAACGTAAACACCGTTGCTCGGCAATCGTCTATTGAAAATGAGTATCGACAATTAAATTTGAGGACACAATATCCTGAAAAACTGAATGTTTGTGCTGGTATTTATAAGAATAATATTATTGGACCGTTCTTTATTGATGGAAATTTGAACAGGAGGACTTATTTGAATCGTCTTCAAAATCAAATTGTGCCTGCATTAACAAACTGTAATCTAAATTTTGAGATAGTTTGGTTCCAGCAAGATATATGTTGGGTCCATAATTCCAGAATAATTAATGACCATTTAAACACCGTATGCCCACAATTCGCTGGCTAGTGAGATCGCCAGACTTGGTTCTTAATTCTTTTTTCTTATCGGGGTGTATCACATGAAAAGGCTAATAATTTGAATTAATTAGGTGTCAATATTGAAAATCAATTTCAAACTATTACTCCTCTTAGTAAGAGGAGTAATAGTTTTCTGTTATGCTGGCCGTTTGTTTAGAACATCTATGACACATTATTATTTTTGTCTGTTGCAAGAGGGAGGGTACTTTGAGAATCCAATGCAGTTTATTTTGTTATAATAAAGAGAGATACAAGTTTTGAGAATTAATTTTATTATTAAATTTTTTAATTTTTTTGAGAGAATCTATTTTTAAATGTGTAAATGTAGAATGTTATTTTTAGTTAAATAATTGCAATCGATGGCATGTCTGGTTAAAGTACTTGTTTGATTATATAATAATAATAATATATACAGGGTGTTCCAAAATTATGCGGCCAAACTCTTACAGCATGTAGAGGGGGTCAAAACAAAACGAAAATGTTCTATACATATTTGGTCAATACTGCATATTAAAGGAGTTATGACCCAAAGATGAAGAGAATCAATTTTTTTTATGCTATAATTCAGTATCTGAAAAAGGTAGGTACATCAAAATTTGGACGTTATTTAGGTTCTCGACCATATCCTAATTCATTTTTGAAAAAAACTGTTCAGGAGTGGCACGTATGGAGTTTAGGTTAGGTATATTAATAAATATTTTTGAATCCGTTCGCGTTATTAAAAGTTTTATTTAAAATTTGATTTTTCAATCATTATTACAGAAAATAGGATGCGCCGTTTTTGAGAATATCCACTTTTAAATTTTGATTGCACTTCAGGCTTCAAGTAGTGTATTATAATAATATTATAATAATAATTATAGTAGGTTTCAATCAATCAAATTTTTATCATTTTGCGTAATAATTAATAATGATTGAAAAATCAGATTCAAAACAGATTCAAAAATATTTATTATTATACCTAACCTAGGCCACAAACGCGCCGCCCCTGAGCAGTTCTTTTAAAAATGAATGTTGGACACGGTTGAGCATCTAAATTTTGATGTGCCTACCTTTTTTGGGTTCTGAGTTACAGCCTCGGTTAGAGCATAAAAAAATTGATTATCTTCGTCTTTGGAAGGTTATAGCTCCTTTAATATGCAGTATTGACCAAATGTGTATAAATAATTTTCGTTTTGTTTTGAGCCCCTCTACACGCTCTAAGAGTTTGGCCGCATAATTTTGGAACACCCTGAATATAATACCACTGATGGAGGGGCTGTAATTACATGTGGTATTATTATTATTATTATTATTAGTATTATTATTTGTCCTTATGTCATTTTTGTGAGAATATTATGTCCTTTAGATGTTTACTCTGGCTTACATATTCCTTTTTAAATTGTGTATAGGGTAAAAATAACCAGTGAATATCTCCAAAATGTGTTCTTTGCCTTTAAACTTGCAAATTGTTATGTGATACTAATGCAAGTTTAATGTCATTAAATTACTAAAAATCTTTTTTAAATTTTAAAGCTACTTTGCCTAGAGTAAGTACGAAATGGAATAAAACCCAGAAGATTATTAGTTATGGTTATTTGATTATTTTCTATTTTGTTAATGTACATTCTGCTAAATAACGGTTTATTAATTAAATTAGGTAAATAACCACTATTACTAAATAAAACAGAAAGAGCCTGTAAATTTTGTAACACTGATGAAAGAATTTTCTAAATGAAACTGGGTCGGTGTACCGAGTTATAATAATTTTATTAGCTACCTGATTAATCTTGTTTCAAGGGACGCTTTTATTAAAATCTTATACTTCAATGATAAATTTCATTAACTGGTTATAGCCATTGAAAATTTGTAAAAGTTTGCCCCTAGCGGTTTAACTTTACAATGTTATTTAATTTAATTCCAGTGGTTAATGATTTAATCTACAGAAATGTTATTAAAGAGAAACAAGGCATTAACAAATGCTGTAAATCCATTACCTACATAATATTGCCACTATTGCCAGATTAACAAAAATAACGGCAGCGAGCGGAGCACTGACTTGACACACTTGTATCAATACGAAAGGTTAAGCGACAGTTACTGCGTTTAGTATTTGGATGGTAACTATCCACGGAAAGACGCGGTCTCGTTTCCCTACTTTTAGCGGATTGTATATCAGCTATATCGGCGAAGCAATACAACTGTAGGCGAGAGGTGTATTGAGGATATACCATCCTTCGGAGGGGATGTAAAGCAGTCGGTCCCTTGTCTATTAAATGTTAGCAAGCAAAAAATTCCTACTCTTAGTAAGATAAGAGGTTCGGCAAAATTTCAGGTTGGGGTTGCTCGTCTCCTGGTTGATTGGCCTCGGTAGCGGAAATAGAAAATTATTATTCTTGTTTGATTTTCCATTTGAAACTAGTGTATTTCTTTTTCTAATATTTACTAGCAACGAATATTAGATATACCCATGGGCAGTTATATGTATCCATACTTACATAATAATATAAATAATAAACGACTATTCAAAACCAAATGTGCAAGTACAAGTGTACGCTACATTTAGCAACTTACAAGGCGAAGTTTAGGCTATTCTTACACTTAATCTTGCCAATCACTTGTTTTACATACATACCTAATTAATAATTAAATTATTTAATTAATTAAATTAAAGCAGGATTAGCTATTTTAGGTACCGCGCAAACAACAGCATCTTTTCATAACCTGGGAAAGTAGCTCTGTTCAATACAGCAGTTTATAAGGTGGGTGATATACTTTAGAATGATTGGTATACGCATTTTTAATATACTAACATCGTTTCCGGCAAGCATTCGATTTTATACTCATTATAAACAGTGTTAGTATCTACAAGCATAAAAGTGAACTTAAAATTTATAGTTTGTGATGGATAATTTGTTAGAATATAGTTTAAGCAAATTATCTTTTTAAATTCTTTTCATACAAAAATGTCTATGACTTAATTCTTAGTATTCCGCAGACAGGCAGGGATACATTTTTACAGATTTTAAATAGTTATGATCAATTAATGAATTAGCGTTGAAAAAGATATTAATAAAAGTTTCCCTCGCCAGACACGAAATTGGTCAGAATTTGATAGGACAATAGGGACCTTGCATATAATTTATTTTACTTCCAATTTTACAATCGGGTACCGTGCAATATCGATAAACCATTGTCTTTCAATATATGTCGCTCTTTGAGGATTACACATCTCAATTGCATTCAAGAAAATTAAGAAAATAAAACAATAAAACACGCAAGGCCTCAGCGCTCGTTATTGTGCATCATTACATCTTGGGAATATTCGTTTACTTTAAAGGATAACCTGAATTGAAATCTACATGTATAGGGTAGTATTTTCGATTTAAATATTTAATAATGAAGTTTTCAGTGCATAACGTTTTATATTTAACAATTAATCACTTTTTGCTTTCAAAATAGATTAATAAAAGTATTAATAACCTCAAAACATTGACTGTCAATTTCGACTGTCAAGTGTCAAACACTTGTTGAACTACGATGCTGGCAAGGCTTGCGCTGCTGGCTACCCAAAATCCGCCCAGTTTAGATTATGTGACGTCAGCGGAACGAGCCTCGTGACGTCACACTACATTGAGATGGCCACGCCTCGTTTTGGCGCGCCCGATTTAATTTCAAATTTCGATTGCTTATAAAATTATTATAAGTAAACGCTTTAAAAAAATACTTTGCGGAGGTGAAATTTAGATACACACATCAACAAAGTCTAAGGATATTTTCTTGAAATGGCTATATCCCAAAATTTCTTCGTAAAACAATCAGACTATGTGGGCTATTTGTTGAAGGAACATGTTTGATATAATTCTCTTTCAGTTTTTCAAGCCGGCAATCTTTTGTTTTGGTTGCTAGGTGATTTTTCTGGAAAACAACGATTTTCGCGGTTGACGAGCTGTAAAAATGTTGCGTTTAGTTTAGTATTGAGCTAATAGTGACGCAATTTTGTGCCGAATAAACATGAATGGACATGGGCGACGCCAACATTTATTGCCGGACGACATGCACAAGGCAGTTGGGATGCTTGAAGCTGATCTGAAGCAAAACCAGGTGGCGCAGCGCTTGGGCACTTCTCAAAGCATTATTTCTCGATTATGGCAACGCTACAGAGCGACAGGTACTCCTACTCCTGCAGAACATCATCCGGGTAGAGGGCGAGCTACAACTGCTTTACAAGATCGGTACCTCACCCTTCAAGTTCGTAGGCAAGCTTCAGTAACTGCCTCTGAATTACAAATACGCCTTCATGCGGTATATAACGTTTTGGTTCATCCTCAAACCATCAGATGTCGTTTACAAGAAGCGAATCTTCACCCTAGGTGCCCTCTTAGGGTACCTCCACGAAGTTTGGGAAATCGAGGACACAGAGTTGTTTGGGCACCTGCAATGGACACGAGAACAATGGCCGACGATTCTTTTCTCAGATGAATCGAGAATGGGAATGCGCCCAGATACTCGAAGAATGAGAGTTTGGCGTCAACCTGGCAACGCGGAAAGGCTGAGACAATTTGAAAATTTTTTTTCAAGCTTGGTTAAAAAAATTAACATATTTCGTAATATCCCTAGACTTTGTTGATGTGTGTATAAAGAGTCATTTTTAGCATATAAAAAAATTATGCAAGTACCCTATTATTACCGCTTGGTTATATTAAACCAGGTGCATCTGGTAGATTTTTACATTATGAATCTTTTCAATAATAAAAAAATTATTTAGTGTTATGAAAAACCAAGTTAAACCACACCTCTCTTTATTTTAAAATAGTCCGCTTTATTTAATTAATACACTGTTATTTAGCAAACGTTTTTTGGTTATTACAGTGACATTAAATTTCAAATAACAATGCGAACCCTTTTTTCAAATTAACAGACAAATGCATTTTGGAAATATCAAATGTTGTTTAATTTTATTCCCTGTGCACACTGGGGAAAATAATATATAGTTCATACAAGTAGACGTCTAAAAGACAGAATAATTGTCCACAAAAATAACATAAAAATTAATAAAAAATCAAGCGCTTTAGCATGAAATCAATCAATTGCAATTATAACATATCATGACTTCAGAATTTTAGACAAGGAAAACGATAAACATAAAAGAGCATTTCTGGAAATAACTAATATTTATAAAATGTACTTTGAAGGACTTAGCATTATACAATAATATACATACCTACTTATTGCATTTCGACAATCATTTTGTATTTTTACTAACTTTCAGTAAATTTTTTGTCTGAATTTTTCTAATTTATAGTTAAAGTCTTTAATTGATAAATGTTTTTTTTAATTAAAAATTTCTCATTTTAACATCAATACGAGTAAGATAGTTTAATCTGTTTTTAATTTAGCCAGGTATTATTGATACATTTTAGTGTTTTTAATCTATTTAACGAATTTTTCCAGTTGGTGGGTACTATTCATGTGATATAAATTATTTCATGTGTGCAGCTTTTTTTGTAACCTCAATTTTTCGTAAGTACTGTCCTTTTCAATTATTAACTTACAATAATGAATGTAATAAGCTTGAACAAAAAAACGCACCGATTCGGGTGCATGCACAAGTTATTACTGGGTTGCAAAGTTTAGATTCTGATTGGTTGCATTCAAAATATCAACCAATAAATACCGGCCGTTCAAAACCGCTGATTAACTTTACTTAGATCAACTTGTTCTAATTAATTTTTTTTGTTTATTTTCTTTAAACTAAGCCTAAGTTTAATTAGAAATAAGAATTTCTTAACTTAACCAGTCGAACTAATATATATACCGGGTGTAAATGAAATTAGGCTCACCCCTATAACTTTTTTGTTTTTTCAGATACCATTTTGAAATTTTGGCAGTTGCAATAACAAGTAAATTTGAATTAATGCATGTTAATAAAATGATTCTAGCACTTATGGTTTCTCCGGAAATGACTGTAACTTCTGTTTTTTAAACGGAACACCCTGTATAGTTTTACATTTTTGGATTCAGGGATTCATTCTGCATACGATGGTATCAACTTCGAGGAAGAAACATAACCTCAAACATTTTTTTAGAATAATTTAAGTTGGCATCTAGGGAGCCATGACTGCTGAAAAACTTTTCTTTCTGAGTCATTGAGAATTGGAAAAATAAAATCGTGATATTAAGTGAGCTAACTTTGCTTTTATAACCATTTAAACATCTTGGAAATTATTAAAATAGCATAATGAGGTATAATGGTTCCATTTTAAAAAAAATACTTATATCGAAAAAACCATTTCCGAGATGTTTAAATGGCTATAAAAACAAAGTTAGCTCACTTAATATCACGATTTTATTTTTCCAATGTTCAATGACTCAGAAAGAAAAGTTTTTCAGCAGTCATGGCTCCCTAGATGCCAACTTAAATTATCATAAAAAAATGTTTGAGGTTATGTTTCTTCCTCGAAGTTGATACCATCGTATGCAGAATGAATCCCTGAATCCAAAAATGTAAAAATATACAGGGTGTTCCATTTAAAAAAACATTTCCGGTGAAATCGGAAGTGCTAGAATCATTTTATTAACATGCATTAATTCAAATCTTATTGCAACTGCCAAAATTTCAAAATGATATCTGAAAAAACAAAAAAGTTATAGGGGTGAGCCTAATTTCATTTACAGGATGAGTTTGGTAAAAAATTTACATGTGAATAGAGCATGAAAAAACAGTATTGACGTGTCTCAGGATTTAGCTATATAATTTTTTTAATACAAGGTGTTAAAATTGAAAATGTTTCGTTGAATTTATTAAATATCTTTTGGCCAAAAACAGTCGTATCAATGAAACTTGGTTGGTTTATATTTTTCATAGGGCGCTATCAACTGGCGTTTTCAGTTTCTCAAAATGAATCCAGTGGGGTGTTTTAACAAATTTTTTTCTGATACGAATGCCGAAACCTAATGTAATAATAATAAAATACTCTAAGGAAACAAAATCTTTAATAACAAAAATTTAAAAACAACTGACTTGATTACTACTTTTTACAATAAATTTTAAAAATGGGTACAAGGTGATCACTGATCATTGATATTTTTATACCCCCTTAACTTTGTTATTTTTGGAAAAAGAAAAAAGTATAGAGACAAAAGATTTAGGTATTTTTACCTAGATTTTAAGTACGATATCAGAAAAACAATTGAGTAACACCAAAAAAGTTTATAATACAAACTTGTGCTTTTTTTGACAAAAACATACAGCATTATGTTTGCGGAATATGAAAGAGCATGAAAATAACTTTTCAAAAATATATAATATTGTATTTTTATCTTTTGCGGTTTTAAAACTATTTACTTTTTCGTGCAGCATGTTACTATACAAAAGACACAAGTTTGTATTTTAAGTGTTTTTAACGTTACTCAATTGTTTTTCTGATATCGTATTTAAAATCTACGCAAAAATAACTAAAACGTCTGTCTTTACACTTTTTTCTTTTCCAAAAATAACAAAGTTATGTGTAAAAGTATGTGTAAAAATATAAATGATCACCCTGTACATTAACCTCAATGCACTTTAAAAATTAATCAATTAACAACCAATATTACTTTTTTCACGTCAACCAAAGGTAGATGTGCATAAATTCAGGAATATACAAGATAATTTCCCTGCGGGCCGAAAGTTCATTGAGATAAATGGACTTCATTTTAAAAATTTATTTAAAAAAATAGTAAATAAGTCGCTGTTGTTTTTAAATCTTTGTTAATTAAGATTCTGTTTCCTTAGAGTACTTTATTATTATTACATTAGGTTTTCAACTCCGAAATATTATGAAAAAATCCAGTGGCGCACAGTTATCGGCATTCTTATAAAAAAAATGTGTATACGCACACCACTTAATTAGTTTTGAAATGCTAATATCGCCAGTTGATAGTGCCCTATGAAAAATATAAACCAATCAAATTTCATCGATTCGACTGTTTTTAATCAAAAGATATTTTAAAAATTTAACGAAAAATTTTCAACTATAACACTTTGTATAAAAAAAATTAAGGGTTATATAGGAAAATCCTGAGACACGTCAATACTATTTTTTCATGCTCTATTCAAATATTAATTTTTTACCGTACAACCTGACTCACCCTGTATATACATACTCGTATACACAGCGTGTAGCAATTTGTTTGGAGCCACCCTCCATAAAAAGTTTACTTTAGGTCCAATTTAGATTGAGTTTTTTTATAATGTAAATCTTTAAAATGTGCTACAAATATGTTTTATATGGTCTCGCTATTGTTTATAAAGTATATAGTTATTCAACCTCTTGTTAGTACCAGAGGATCATTGGTAGATGGCGTGTTGGATGATGTGTGCCCATTACTACTGCGCATGCGCGAATTTGGTACATCCGGTGCATCTACGTCACATTCGAAGAACTAGAGTCATAAGTCGAGACTCGATCACAGATTACTATGATTCGACTGTAATTATTAATAACTTTTGACAGTTTGTCAGTTTTTTATTTTTAAAATATTGGACTTTTGTAGCGTTTCTACTCTCTGTCGCAGAAAAAATAGTATATATTTCATTGTTATATGAGTTTGTTATTCAATATTACAATTTATAATGACGAATTGTGCTGTATAGCTATGTGTAAAAATCATAACAAAAGTACAAAAGGTATTGATATAAAATATTTCAGTTCTCCGAAGAACGATTTGGCAAAATAGCTTGCTAAGAAAAGATGAAATAAATTTGAAGAATTGAAAGTAAGTGGAGGAACATGATGTGTATTATATTTAAAATCTAGTTTTTAGTGATCTGGATGTTCACCTAACAAATGTCATAAATCACAAATATAGACAAATAAACGCCTCAAATAATTATTTCATCTTCTTAATTAACCTTTATGAAAAAATAATCAATCACCGAACGTTTAAATTCATTACAATAGCCCGAAAGCCGTAAAATGGATCGTATGAATCATAGGACTAACAACCTCAAATTTTTAGTTTTTGTAAATTTATTTTTAATTTTAATTTTTGTAATTTCAGCTTGGATCCATTATAACATTTAAAGACTCTCTCAGACAGTAGATATATAAAGTTTCAATATTGTAGATTATTTAAAATAGACTGCTGTTGGATTTCTAGCCAACAAATATCATCTTACTTTATTAGAATTGGGCAACTAAAATTTCATTAGTAATGCACTCACTCAACAAAATTTTAGTTGATAGTACAGGAACCAAGCAGAAATTTTGATAAAAATTACATAATATTCGAAAATTTTAGAAAATGCATATTTTTGAGGTTAGGTTGTCACGTACACGACATATTAGGGCAATGCATATTTTTCTCGAGCTCGACGTCACATCCGGCTGCGCAATGTGTAATGTATATTTAAATGATATTATTTAATTCATAAAAACAAAAGTCATTGAAACTGACTAGTACGTAAGTTATTCACAAGTTGGCAGCACATACTTAGAAGTCAGGTTGCATAACTATAATACTTTATAAACAATGGTCTCGCATATCACTGTGTATTTGGTTTTGAAATAAAAAAGTCACAGTAGGCTGAGCTTTTATGTTTTATATAATTTAATATATCACAAGGATGCACTTTTTAAAGTTCTACATTATAAAAAAAACTCGATCTAAACCGGACCTAAAATAAACTTTTTAAGGGGGTGGTTCCAAGCAAAATGGGGCACGCTGTATATATAAATAAATTATATTTATTTTTTTATGTTCTAGATGAGACGTGGCTCAAACGATATGCAAGTAAATGTAGCAGGTATTAGGCGAAATTTAAAAAATTTTGCCCACAACTACTCTGATGCCCAGAAAAAAGTACGAGAAGCTACATCGAATGATCCATGGGGTCCTAGTAGTACTATAATGGCTGAAATAGCTGATTTAACCTATAATGTAGTGGCATTTAGTGAGATAATGCAAATGGTGTGGAAACGCTTAAATGATCATGGTAGAAATTGGAGACACGTGTACAAAGCTTTGGTCTTATTAGAATATTTAATTAAGACAGGCTCGGAGAAAGTTGGCCAGCAATGTAAAGAAAATATTTTTGCCATTCAGACTTTAAAAGACTTTCAGTATTTAGAAGAAGGTAAGAATTATTTTAATTTATTTATTTATTTTATTAAAAATGGATTAAAGATCTTATAATCTCATAAATATTTTTCTTTTTATATCAGACTTATGTGGTTGTTGGTTTTTATCAATTTCTGATCTTAAGAAAGTCCTCATCCTCTCCTCCATAGTCCTTATATTGCCTATTTTTACATACATTTTTACCTTGACAGATCTATACCTATACTAAATTTCATTTGAGTATCTCGAAGCGATGAGTTCTAAAAAAGAAACAAACGAGGTTTTATTTAAAACTAATCAAGGCCTTGGTGCTCCGGATGGTATCAATCTTAGTGTCTCATCGGGAACTGAATCGCTTAATATACTTATAGCGAAAAATATGTAATAAATAATTTTGAAAATTTTAGGAATTACTAAAGCCAATGTGGCCAATCCAACAAAAATAATTACAAATGTTTGGTACTTCAATCCAGTTATACCGGAAGTTGATACCAAAACCCTATCTTATATCTAAACCCAGCAGTTTCGGAGATTTTGACGTTTTATAAAAAATTTGACTGGTGCAACCGTTGTAACTTTCTTCATGTAGGAGCTCCCCATTTGCTTTTCTGCATGTAAATAGAACACAAGGTGAGCTACATTCTACAATGTAAAGAAGTTCCATTATGGTATACCAAGTGACCCATTTTCCACGTTACATTTTGTCATATTCAAAAATCAAAAACTTTTTTAGTTCAAATGGAACACCCTGTATTTTTTTGCATCAAGTTATGTAAAATTAAATTCTCTTTTTTCTAGTATAAGCATTGTAGGGGTTTTTTAAGAAATATTTCCATTTTCTTAAATGTTTTTAGTAAAAATTACCATCAACTTAGCCATGATTAGAAACAATCATCAACGTCAGTCATTCTCTTATGTCTAAAAATGTCAGCATGTTTAAATTACGCCCATGGATTCTGTTTTTGTTGACTATTGAATAACAAAAAAATGTGTTACATGTTCTTGATATTACTTTATCATATTCTCCATAAATAATAAACACATTTAAAAAGTCCTTCGTGCCTCGAGGGTGTAATTTAAACATGCTGGAATTTTTTGACACAAAAGAATTACTGACATTGACATTGTTTCTAATCATGGTCGATGGCAATTTTACTAAAAATTCTTGAACATTTAAGAAAAGTGTAAATATTTAAAAAAATTGTGATTTAAAAAGAGAAATTAATTTTACATAACTTGATGTAAAAAAATACAGGGTGTTCAATTTGATAGATAGATAGATCAACTTAGCAAATTTCTGCTATACACAACTACAATAAATGACATTTAATACAGGTACTCAACATAAATAAATATGTACAGGGTTATTCCATATATTTAAAGAGCGTCTACCTCGCTTATTATAAAAGATAGAAAAAAGCTTTAAATACAAAAGTTGTAGGGTTTGTCCTAAATCGTCAGAATGTGTTGCGCAATATCACGATAGGCAAAACAATATAATCACGTTCTTTAAATGCAAATATCTCGAAAACGGCTAAACCAAATATCAACATATCATATATTTTTGAATTCAGATGAAAAAGATCTATTTGATTTTTTCAAAATATATAGGGTGTTCCATTAGAAATTTACCAACTTGGTGTTTTTTTTAACTTTTCAATATCTATTCGTGATATTGCGCAACACTTTCTGGCAATTTAGGACAAACCCTACAACTTTTGTATTTAAAGTTTTTTTCTATCTTTTATAATAAGCGAGGTATAGTTCAGTTCATATCTGTTGAGCACATAAAAAGAGCCGGGTTGTTTGAAGTTTTTATCGGCATCAAACAAGCCGCCGGTTTTTTACGTGTCTTACAAATCTGAAGTCAACCATAGACGCTTTTTTCGTAGATTTCATATATGCTAATACTCTTTTTCTTCCGTCAACGGTATACGAGGGTGGAAAAAAGTATGTTTTTTTTATGGAATGCCCTGTATTTTTTTACATATTTAGATCTGCCTTACCTTTCTGATTATAAATATATATAATACTTATATATTTGTGATAAAAATGGCGGAGATTTTCACATTTAAATTATAATCTTATAATAATAAAACAAAAACAAGGGTGCCGTGAAACAAAAAACGATTTGACAATTACTATTACCTGTCATGTATTCGTTCATAGTAACAGACAAGTAGTAGTATAGTGCAGTAATTAGTAAATAAATAAGAGGGGGGTATAGTTTTAAGGAAAGTTTAAATTCAATTATTTACGCTATTTTTCTAGCAAATATATAAGTGTCATATATATTTGTAATCAGAAGGACGAGGCGAATCCAAATATATAAAAATATATAGGGTGTTTCATTAAAAAAATCCATACTTTTTTCTGCCCCTCGTATACGGTTGAAGTAGGAAAAAAAGTAATAGCATATTCAAAATCTACGGAAAATTCTGTGTTAGACCGGTTTTTGAAAAATTAAAATCGGTGGTAATTGACCGAAATAAGGGGGGGGGGTGTAGTTTTATAGGAAACACCCTGTACATATTAAACACTATAAACAGTAAACTTCAATAGTTAATTTTCACATAGTGAGAAATATTTCCCTTGAATATATTTAAACTATTAGGTATTAAAATAGGTTTACTACTGTTATTGTAAATTTTATAAATTTTAATCATCTGTATTTTAATCAAATCTAAAAAAGGTTTTGATGTTTGAATTTGACAAAATGTAACGTGAAAAATGAATCACTTGGTATATCATAATGGAACTTCTTTTTAGGTAGAATGTTGCTCACCTTGTGTTCTTTCTACATGCCGAAGAGCAATCGAGTATCTCCTACACGAGGAAAGTTATAACGGTTCTTGCAAACCGCTGCACCCGTCAAATTTTTCATAAAACGTCAAATATCTTCGAAGAAGAATTTTCCATTTAAAATAAGCAAGTTAATATCGACATCTGGCATAACCGTAAGGTCCGTAAGTACCAAATGATTGTAATTACTTTTGTTAGATTGGCCACAGTGACTTTTAGTAATTGCCAAAATTTTCACAAAAAAGTAGTGCATATAATTCAGAAGTTACTTTTATAAATTTTCTTATATAACAAGAAAGATATATTTTAAACAAATCTGATGTCAGGATAATATATACTGTATGGAAAGCAAGTAAAGGCCCGAACCGAGCAAACGCCAGAACGATGCGATGATATAGGGGTGAAAGCAGTGGAGAGCGCTCTCTGTCTGATCGTTCCATCCTTTATTCAGACCGGGGCGGGCAATTAATTTCCATACTGCGCAAGACATGGCTGTCATTATTATTATTCTCCACATTATTTGATTAAAATACATAGATGATTAAAATCTATTAAATTTACAGTAACAGTAGTAAATCTATTTTAATATATGTATTTCAGATTGTAATTTAAAGTATTTTATATTGTATTTTTGTTCTCAAGGTAAAGATCAAGGACAAAATGTTAGAGAGAAGGCCAAACAATTGGTGAATTTATTAAAAGATGATGAGAGACTGAAAAATGAACGTGCAAGAGCCCTAAAAGCGAAAGAACGTTTTGCACAAAGTGCCAGCGGTTTTGGGAGTGATGGGGGTTTAGACACTCCAAGTAGTCCTAAATATCCTGCCTTTAGGGGTGATTGGAGCAGTAGAGAAGCAAGTAAGAATTATAGTAAAATAGGTACTTGAATTAAAAATGTATTTAATGAATTGCTTTAATGCAAGAAGCTCCTGTAGCGTTTCACTTATTAATTAGCAATTATTAGGCGATTTTGCAGTTTCTTGAAACAAAAATTGCTGTAGTAGTACATCTACACTTTACCATCACATATTTAGATTACATATTGTATATACACGATGTCTCAGAAAGTCTAGGTCAAAAAATTTGCTGGTGATTACTGCATAAAAAACAAGGTTGTTTTGTTTCATAAATATGTGTCTAAGATGCTTCGTTTCACAGTTACAGGGCGTTTAACTTTCATGAAAAAAAAATATGATTGGCCATATATCTCAAAATAATCAGCCGATTTTTTTCAAATTTTATATGAGAGGTGCTACTTTCGAGATCTATTAACTGCCAAAATTTCAGGTCGGCCCCTTGAGTCAGTGACTTACAACGGTGGTTTGCAGCTCCCTTTTACAAAAAAAAGTATGTCACTGATTTTTTTTTGAAAATATGACAGCAGATTTCCGTTCTTTTTTATATAACATAAAAAAGCTATCTTGTACATTTTTGATAAAATGCACCGGTCTAAAATGTTAGTTAACGCTGTCACAAACCAGTTATAATCATTTGCTGCATTGCTACCAACCATATTTTTTTCCCACGAAAATTTAACGCCCTGTAACTGTGAAACGAAACATTTGAGGACACATATTTATTAAACAAAGTAACCTTATTTTTTATGTAAAATACACCGGCAAATTTTGACCTAGGCTTTCTGAGACACCGTATAAAAGGTGTTTTTTTAAGCATGATAAAACTTTCAATCGTGATGGCTGTGAAATCAGCTGTCAGTTTGCGCGCTACAAGTGATATTTGTATTTAGTATAGTATGGCAAATTACCATGAATGCACTTACGCCTGACCAACGCTACTAAATTGTTCAAATTTTCTTTGAAAGTTGGTCGTCGATTCACGAAACATATAGACCACTTCATAAATTTTAACGGTGTTCATAATCTTCCATCTGAACCAGCCAGTCGTCGCACTGTGATTTCGTACCACATACTCCCTAAATGATGCAAAAACATCAATACGTTGAAGAAATGTGCGTACTAAAGAGAATGCCGTCGCTGTAAACAAAAGTGTGCAAGAGAATTCAAAATTGTCGATTTGTCACTCTCAAAACCTTTTTATAATTGATTCTTATATGTGTGATGCTTAGTATTATGTGTATGTCATTGCAACAAAAAACAAAATAATATATTTTATTTATGTATGTAGATGTATGTATCTACGTAAATTTTTATCAATGTCTTTGTTCGTATATGTATCTATTATATATATATATATATATATATATATATATATATATATATATATATATATATATATATACGTACCCAACTACCTATACCAAGCCCGGTACATATCACAGGCTCTCAGAAGCCCAGGCTTCCTATTGTAGTTAGAAGTGTGTATTTCACGCGACTGCGCATAGGACAATTTATATACATTTAGCAACAGGAGAGGGGTAACCTTATTTAATATTTACTTAAATATATATTTCCCAGTTCTTCTCAAGCCACCTCAAGCCACTTCACATCACCACCTTACTAAGCCCGACTGCATATAGTTAATACAGTTTACGCATTTTGAGAAGCCCACCAACGTTGCCTTTACTTTCATGTTCTCAAGTATTTTATTAGAATAATTAACGTTTTGAAAGATTTGTAGCTGTTCAACAAAATTATTATAATAATAATTTGACCTCAACATGGAGAAAACTAAAGGGCCCCGCACAAAATATATGTAAAAATGGCTCTCGGTGAATTTTTGCTAAAATGTTAGTATGTTGTAGATTTTGATTTCCTGATCAGAACTGTTAAGGTCCCAACTCAATCCTGTGACTAGTTTTTGAGGTACAGGGTGTTAAAGATATAAAGTGGTTATTTTTATAAAAAATATTTATAGCAATTTAAGGATTCGATTGCAATTTTTTGCATGAATGTTATTTCTTTAACTTCAAATAATATATTGTGACAAATATGTGTCTGTATACAGGGCGAGACAAATAAAATAGAGTAATTTTTAAAAATCGATTTTTTTAACTTCAAATAATATATTGTGACAAATATGTGTTTGTATACAAGGCGAGACAAATGAAATAGAGTAATTTTTAAAAATCGATTTTTTCTGCTCAATCCACAAAATATTACAAAAATCTATTAGGATTTAAATAAAATTTTTTGATATTACCGAAAGCCCTATTTTGTATTTCATACAGGACGAGTCAAAAGTATGGCATCGCAAATGACCCATTCCTGTATATTATCATATTAAGTTGGGCAAACCAGGTGTGTCTCTGGATGAGGTACCGCAGTCTTGTAAACTCTCTTATTTTTGATTGGCCGAGAAAAAGTTATTCTTTATAAAAAGTTTTCCTTGTCATAGGAAGTCATAAGCAGTCGTCAAACTTAAGATAAATTATACAGGGTATTCTAAAAATTTGAAAATTTATGAACTTTTAAGTGAATTGCTTTTTTACATCTTTATTGGACATTTTATTTAGCAAAGTGTTTCCAATTATTTAAAAAACTTAATTTCAAAAAATTACATTTCATTTAACTAAGTTGAGAACTATTCTACATGTAGACCTCCAAAAAGTACACATTTCTCTAATCTTTTTCTAAATTCTTCGTATGCATTGGAGGTCACATCTTCATTTGTGGTTGCAAGAGCTTCCACAATTTTTTGCTTTAATAAATCTACGTCGTCTTCGAAATCGTTGCGGCCGAAATGCTCGAACTCGAACTCGAATTGTAGAATGTGCTGGACATCTGTCTTGTTGAAAATTTATTCTTCTACGTTTTAAATTTTCATTGTCCAATTTCCAAAACAAAATTATTTAAAAGTTCTAAATAAGTATCTTGGTTCAAAATTCTATCAATAAAATAAGGACCGTTTATTCTATGATGCAATAGGTCATTTTTAAACCTTCGACTGTTAGTGGTAAATCGGAAAGTAGGATTTTCCTGAGCCCAGTACCTACAATTTTGAGAGGAAACTATCCCATGGCCCATTAGTCTTAAAAGT
This sequence comes from Rhagium mordax, assembly GCA_963680705.1. Classification (NCBI taxonomy): domain Eukaryota; kingdom Metazoa; phylum Arthropoda; class Insecta; order Coleoptera; family Cerambycidae; genus Rhagium; species Rhagium mordax. Next base: position 33,405,923 of record OY796662.1, read on the forward strand.
AGATTCGTCCACGAATAAAATGTTTCGATAAAATGATCTATCTGCTAAATTTTCTCACCCATAGTTAAACAAAAGTCTAAACGACTAAAATCTTCTGAATATGAGATTTGCTAATACCTAAATTTAACGACCATCTTGGGTGTTCTTCTACAATCTACAGAGTCTAAAACTACACCGGTAGCAGCGTCATCTTAATTTAATTGTTTTTGTTTTTTTCACATTTTTTACTTCCCCGGTGGTATCAAATTTATAAATTAATTTACATACTGTGAATCACTGTAACATCTGGATACTTCTCATTGAAAACTTTTATTGCGTATTTATAAGAAACATTTCCGATTCCATAGCATTTGATCAAGTAAATTCGTTGTTCCAAGGTTAAGGCGGTTTTAGATGGTCATGCAAATTGTGCCAGTTGGCTTGTGCATGCAAATTTGCACAAATGTACTGAGTCGTTGTACATCTGATTAGATGCTCATGCAATTTGCGAAACTGATTTGTGCATGCAAATTTGCACAAGTGAACGTCATTGTATTCATTTAATGTCCAGTCTACCTTACACAGTTAGCATATCAAGAGCGTTGATTTTGGACAAAAAAAAATGGAAAATATCGATGAGGAATTACTTTTTGCTACAGCTGTGGTTTGTGTTATATCAGACGTGCGACTGTCAGCTACGTTGAGATTTTGACGGAGAAGTTACGAGGATCTGAAATTTTTCACATGTATTTCCACACCAGCACGACGGGCAATCGGTAATAACCAACAAATTACGCTGAACAAACTCCAATGTATTTCCACACCAGCACGACGGGCAATCGGTAATAACAACAAATTACGCTGAACAAACTCTGTATTTAAGCTTTTCTTCATAATTGGAAACACTTTGTTAAATAAAATTTTCAATAACGACGTAAGAAAGTTTGCTTAAAGTCGATTTAATATATTCTAATTTTTAGAATTAAGTGACTGGCTGCATGTCGAAATATTAATGCCATAAAGCAATTTTAGAATACCCTGTAAAATTATCTCAAGTTTGACGGCTGCTTATGGCTTCCTAAGACAAGCAAATCTTTTTACAACGAATGACTTTTTCTCGGCAAATCAAAAATAAAATAGTTTACTCTAAGAGTGCGTTACCTGATCCTGGGACCCACTGTATTTTCTCTTTAGATAATAGACTATTCTTAAATTCCAAACACTTTATAATTTTTTAATCAGCAATACCGTTTAGAAAAAAAAACATAATGTTCTAATTCTAACTCTAATTTTCTCTTATTTGATTTAGTTGCTTCCTTATGCAAAACTTAAATGGATAAACAGCTTTAACAGTTGAATAAACTGCATATAACCATAAATTAAAAGAGAATTAAAATTGAGATCGAATTACATCGACTAATTTAAAAATAATGACGGTTCGAGTTTCGTGATTATTTATAGAGTAATCCACCTAAAATGAACCCGTTAAAAATTTATTGGCTTTTATTTTTATAAACAATACTGTACTTGACAATTATTAGTGAACATTTTCATAGTACTGACTACTTGCAGTTTTTTAATTGTAGTCCAATCATTAGGTACTTTTGTGGTGCAAAAGGTTGAGGAGTTTTGAAATTTGGTAGGATTGTAGACTTGGGGACCCTAAGTATGACTCTAAGTTTGCGAACTCTTGCGACCGCCGCTCGCGCCGCCATCTTGGAAGAATGGCACCCGAAACTAGTTTTTTGCATGTAACTCCGTTCCTGTGGGTTTTACAGAAAAAATTTCTCATAGAAAGTTGAAGAGGATAAAATTTGCTACAAAATTACTCCTATACATTTTTTTCCTCAGACTAATACTTTCCGAGTTACAGGGCCGAACAGTAAGGCCAATTTCTTTAAATCGCAGAAAAGCGGCATTAATGCACTACTTTTTACCAATTATCTGCCAATTATCATACCAACAGTAGTTTCATGCAGTAAAGTAATAAAAATCAATGCATCTATCAACTCGTTTCCACACCACCTATGATGGGCTCGTTTTTTTAAACGTGGTATTCCGGTAGGCCTAATCCACACTCCAAACTTACATGCACGTTTTCTGCCGTTCTGCACTACGCGATGTCCCTGGTTCACTATGTTCACTACTTTAGAATCCTGTTCACCTCCCGTCTCCTCCAATACCCACTCCAACGGTTCAAGAACGTCATCAGCCTCATATGGGTCTTCGGGGTCTGAATCCTCTACCAAATCTGGAATGTTTTCACATGCTGTCCCATTACAATAGACAGCACCGAACACTTTAAGCCGGTTTTCCAACATCCACTCACTTCTGCACAGCCTTTCTTACATTTACAGGATAAAGATTTTAAAATGGTGTCCGGTCCGGATCTGCTTCTGACGTAGCGTGAACAGCATCTAGCCCATGCCTCGTTTTCTGCCATTTTGCTCAGGATCTTGGTGGTACACCCGCAGGCAATGCTATCTTGCAGCATCTCTTGTGGGTGGCAGGGATACAAGATTAAATTTGTTCTTAGACACAGGCTTCACAAAATTTTGGTAGCGAAGTGAATTTAAAGCGAGCGAGCTATTCGCGAGTAGCTAGCGAGCAGCTCGCGACCTCTTTGTCTACACCAAAAAAAAGTATTTTGTTTGCGAGCAGCTCGACGATTTTTTTGCACGTTCGTCAAAAGTTCGTGTCTTTCTTGAATTGTGTATCAAAATCGCACCAAATATGGTGGAACAAATTTACTAAATGACATTTAAATTGTTATTGTTAAATTCACTATTTCCTCTTCTGACTAGCCCATCTTAACAAAATTTGTCTCAAAATAAACAAACAAGTCGTGGCAATTTTCGCCGCGTCCAGACCGGCTAGAAGTTCGACACATGTTCGCTAACAAACTCTTCAACGACCGAACCCGATACGAGTTTGCGAGCTGCTCTGGAACTACTACCGAACACACGTTTACACTGGGTTAACGAGCTATTCGAGAACTGTTCTAGAACTTGGTCTGTACCCGGCTTAACGTGTCCTTTGCAGACGAGCCGCCGTACATTGCCAATAAGACCGCTTCACCAGCGGCAGCAAGAGCATCCACATCCGCTTCGAGGTTCTGGAAGATTGCTATACTGTCAAGCAACGAATCGTTTTTATCCAGCAGACTGAGGAACTTCAATTTTCCTTGGTTAAAGAGAGCAGAGGTGGTGTCACAACCACTAATTGCATCTGCATGCTGTGTCTCTATTGTAATGGGACAGAATGTGAAAACTTTTCAGATTTTGGTAGCGGATTCAGACCCCAAGGACCCATATGAGGCTGATGACGTCCTTGATTCGTTGGAATGGGTATTAGTAGAGACGGGAGGTGATATGCTAATTGGCAGATAATTGGTAAAGAGTAGCGCGGTAATGCCGCGTTTCTGCGATTTAAAGAAATTGGCCTTACTGTTCGGCCCTGTAACTCGGAAAGTATTAGTCTGAGGAAAAAATGTACAGAAGCAATTTTGTTGCAAATTTTGTCCAACTCTCCAACTTTCAATCAGAAATTTTTTCTCTAAAACTTACAGGAACGGAGTTGCATGCCAAATTGAGCGCCATTCTTCCAAGATGGCGGCGCGAGCGGCGGTCGCTCGAGGTCGCAAACTTAGAGTCATACTTAGGGCACCCAAGTCTACACTCCTGCCAAGTTTCAAAACTCCTCAACCTTTTGCACCAAAACACCTTTTTTATGTCTCTAATGATTGGACTAGTGGTGTATTTCTTAATAAAATGAATTTATTCAGGGTAACTTCCAATTGTTTAATTAGAAGAGACAGCTACTTTACCTGATGCGATGTTGGCAAGTTTTCGGGCTACGCATCATACGAATAAAATACTGGGCTTCGCTAAATCGGTCATATATTATCATTGTATATACTGATCAAGTTGTGCGCCCTCTGTATGAAATTTTCGGAATTAATTCTGTATATTTTGAGAGAAATACCGACCTTACCAAGCCCATCAAAAATTTGGGGAGGACGTTCCATTAGCCCTACCAAGCTTAACCGCTTAAATATACACGTAAGTTTTTACCAAGCCCGGAGTCGGGCTTCGTAAGTAGGTGTCGGGCTTCCTATACTCTAAAAACATACAGTTTTGGGACTGATAATGCCGGTTTATATGTATATATATATATATATATATATATATATATATATATATATATATATATATATATATATATATTTGCCTGGCATACCTACACACCTCCGAAATGATATCTGACTGTTGTTTACGCCTCCGAAATCGGAGGCGAGATCGTAAATTCGGAGGCACTTACGTTTCCCTAATAAAAATTTCACAGAATGTATGTGATGTCATCATGAGTGCTCTGACAAAATTTTTGCTGGAGGTCTATACGACCTATACACATATACAGTTATACAGATTAGTTCAGCAAAATTCCGCTTCCTAGCGCTAGAGTGGAGGCATATAATTTTATATATACGGATAAGCCGAATAGGCCTCCGCATAGTCGGCCGTATGTACACACCTCCGTATAACTGGCAACGTCGCACATCGTTTAGAGGAGGCGCAAACGTTGCTCTCTTATATACTATCTCAAAGATGAGTATTTTTAAATGATTGCGCCGAAAATGCTCTAGTTTGTCTCCACAAACAGAAATACATTGAAGAGTAAACACTGAAAAATACGGATTGTTCTATTTTAATAATGTACAAGTTATTATAAGCTCAACATAATATGTCCCCCACGCCGACAGAAGTATTTTTTTCAAAGTCTATAAATTCTTAAACGGGATAAGCAATTATACACTATTCAGGTTTCAAGTCCTCCTCAATACTATTTTTCAGATCTTTCAGGTTTTCATGTATAAAAAATTGTGGTAAGATCATAGGATATTATCTTTCTCATGGAATTTGTAGTAAGTATTTCATTTACATAATTGCTAAAAAGTATAAAGCTCAAATCTGTACAGGATGTTTCGTTTGAAACCATACCCTCATGTTTTTTTATTAATTATTATTAAATAAAATTTTTCAAAAACTAGTTCTATGTAGTATATCATTACTTTTTTTTATCTTAAAAGATATACGAGGCGCATAGAAACTTAAATTTTTTTAAATGGAACACCTGTACTTTTTTATTTACATCGCGTCTTTCTTATTACGATGGTATTACTTGTATGTTTTTTTAAAAATTGACGTATATATTTCCAACAAAATATTTTACCGTTTCTCTAAAAACGAAGTTTGAAATGGAAGATTCAGAAAAAATTTGCTTTAACATATTTTTTAATGTGTGCCCATTTTCTGCATTATTAACTTGTGATATAAATAATAATTATTATTTCTGTATGTTGATTTAATTATAATAATTACAATTTCCTTTTTTGACATCAATTTTTATTACTTATCCTCAGATTTATACTACAAACATTCTTAAATATACAGGGTGTCCCACTTAAGATGTATCCCTCCTCCTACCGATTTTCGAAATCTTTTTTTTACTGGAAAGGGCTTGGAAAACTGCATTTAAGCTATACCTTATATTTCTTAAAAAGGTACATCATGACCTACTGAGACGTATTTTTTTTAGCGAAATTTCGAGAAAACTATTAGCGATTTTTTTAGAGAAAAACTAATACCAGAATTAGATTCAGGACCTTTTAAAACATAAGTGGTGTGAATTTTGCTACGCTACATTAGGATACACGTTGTTAAAGAAAATGGAGAGAAATTTTTAATAACGGCAAACTTTTTTTGTAAACAAAATCGGTACTATTGAAATTATCAGTAATTTAACATTTTTCACAATTCTCTGGTTTATTTGAAGACGTATTAAGAAAAAATCGACAGTGCGGTAACGCCTAAAAATGGTATCTAATGCTGTTGATACGGTTATTGAAAACAAATAAAACATTACATTAGTTATTAAAGCTAATTAAACAATTCACTGGAAACAATATTATAATAATCCTTTGAAAAAACAAATCGTAAAAATAAAAACAACAAATAAACAAATAATTTATTAAGATTTACTGGTAACAAAACTACGACAAAATTATTAAAAGAACAAGGTTCCTAAAAATAATCAAATTAATCAACTAATAATTAAATTGAACTATTCTCAATGAATCAACCATTCGCCCTTATGCATATTTCAAAACCGTGTTTTTTTCAAAGGATTATTACAAATTTTTTTCCAGTGAATAATTTAACTAGCTTTAATAACTAATGTATTGTTTTTTTTGTATTCAATAACAGTATCAACAGAAATTAGATACAATTTTTAATCGTTACCACTGTCGATTTTTTCTTAATACGTCTTCAAATAAACCAGAGAATTGTGAAAAATGTTAAATTACTGATAATTTCAAAATAGTACCGATTTTGTTTACAAAAAAAGATTGCCGTTGTTAAAAATTCCTCTCCATTTTCTTTAACACTCTGTATCCTAATGTCGCAAAATTCACACCACTTAGGTTTTAAAAGGTCCTGAATCTAATTCTGGTATTAGTTTCTCTCTAAAAAAATCGCTAATAGTTTTTCTCGAAATTACGCTAAAAAAAGACGTCTCAGGATGTACCTTTTTTAAAAATGTAAGGTATAGCTTAAATGTAGTTTTCCAAGTCCTATCCAGAAAAAAGAAGATTTCGAAAATTGGTTCGCAAATAAAGATTTTAGGAGGGTGGATACATCTTAAGTGGGACACTCTGTATAAGTATTATATGCCATCGTAATCAGAAGAACTCGACGAATTCAAACATATAAAACATAAACAGGATGTCCGTTTAAAAAATTATAATGTTTGTATTTACCTCGTTTATCTTTTCAGCCAAAGATATTTTAGTCAATAAATATTTACAGAAATAAGTGGGAGTATAATTTTAATTGAAACACCCTGTACTTTGGGGCGTCACCATGGTTGACTTCCCAACTGTTGACCTTAAGGCCAAAACATATGCCGATATAGGCTATGCTCTTCATTTATAATTCTTGGTGGGTGATGACGTGCAACGGATTTTGTTTTGTATTAAGTATATACTATATGTATAATTCATGGTTCACTAAGTGTTTGGCCTATTTTCCAGGTAACTTTTGACTAACTTGACTACAGGAGATACGGAAAAATTCTAAGCATAACGGTTGTTGAATGTCAAATTATGCGTAGCGTACAAATAATTATTTTCCATTATACATATAAGATGTTGTATGTGTGTATTAGGTAACATATTATCTCCAAAGTATTTGAGATGTTGACAGCTTTTGAAAGAAAGAACTGAGAGTTGAATACCAATTTTAAGAAACATATATGTATTTGAGACACCAAAAATGATTAGGCTGAGCAATTTTTCTCATATTATTAGCGGACCATAAAGTATTCCATGAAGAAGTGAAAATTTATGAAAACTGTACATGGTGTTCACAATGCATAGCTAATTTTCAAAAATCAAATTACTTAAGATTCCTTATTTTAAATGGAACACCTTGTCTATTATAATAGTAGTATTAAAATCTATATAAAATTGAAGCCAAAATATGAAGGTCTATGCGGTATTTAAATTTTTTAACAAAATATTGCCAGTACTCTTTGATTCTAAAATTGTTCGCTATGTATATACTATGAAATACAATATAAAATGTGCCTTGTTAAATAATGATAAATGTATTTGAATTACTTGGTTAGTATTATTGCAAAAATAATTTAAAAATAATATCTGAAATTGCAATTGTAATTAATTTAAATAAATTATACTTCCGATACAAGAACAAATCGCAAATCTATTTAAATCGGGAAGCAACTAAACAATTCTTATAGCATTTGACCATCACGAACTTATTCTCGTTTAGATAATCGCATCCTAGGCAGTTTTTTTTAAAATTTTGACAAATAACTATATCTTCAAAACCATTTCAAATAAATATCGGAAATTTCTTGAAATTGTTTAATTTGAATATGAAGTAATATACAGGGTGTTCCATTTTAAATAATAAAGGTATTAAAGTTTTTAAATATTCGGGTTCAACACAAAATTATGAACATCCTATAAATAAAATTCTAAAACCGAATACATGATTTCAAAGCTCTCTTCTAGGCTAATGAACTGCCGTAATGAAAAATTAGTAATTATTTCAAATATAAAAAATACAGCGTTTTTCATACGGGTGTACGAGTATATATATTTTTAGATAGGATTCGTGGGGTCAAATATAAATAAATAAGAAACCAAATCGTGCCATATACCCCAAAAGATGAAACTGGTGCAGCTACGGACACGTGTTTCGGAGTTATTGCTCCTCGTCAGCGTAGCGTAGCTAAATAAAGAATCTAAGATCTGAAGCAATAACTAATAAAGGCCAGTTTCATCTTTTGGGGTATATGGCACGATTTAGTTTCTGATTTATATATATTTTTGCTTATGCATTATTTAGAAATTATAATGATATAAGGTGTGATAAGATCGTTTTTCTTTATTATTGTGCACTCTTTATACACATGAAATAAAATTAACGGAAGGGAAATTAACGCTAAGACTCAAATTTTACTTTTTAGATTAGGTTTTTGAACGTTAATTTGGATTTCTAATACACAATCATTCATAACTTATCGTTATTCATAATAACTCATAACATAATCGAAATTTTTCAATCCTTCGTTGTTTGTTTATTGTTTATACACACTACACAGTTACAGATTAAACACTTATTTCATAAAAAGGTCTAAATGCATTAAACAAAATATACCCATTTACATATACAGTGTGTCCACGGATGGAGTTGCCTATAGGAAAAACCTTAAAACCCTTAAATGGTTATTATTTTTTTGGTTTGTGAATTATGAAAAAAATCTGTCTATTAAAAAAGCTGCATCACAAAGACTTCCAATAAGTATAAAAAAAAGTTGGTTTATTGACAGGGTGCCCAAGAAGTGAGTCTAAAATATTTGTTTGCGGATTTTTTTTTTTAATAATCCTGTTTCTCATAAAATCTTCAAATCGCTACTAAAATTTCATTTTACACAGGATGGATAAAAATAAAATACTAATTGCTTATAGGAAATCTATTTACTAATAACATTAATAATCCATTTTACAACGTATAGGAATTAAAGCAAAGAATAAGGGATGCAATAAACGAAATTAATGTGCCCAGTGTAGTACATTATTTTACACTCAATTCATTAAAAGAGCTGAAAATGCGAACAAGTTCGAGGTGGTTATGTGGAATTATATTTGTTAGTTTTATTTAGTTAAATGGATTGTTAATATTAGTATTGTTAATATTAGTAAATATATTTCCTATAAACAATTAAGTTTATTATTTTTATCCACCCTGTCTTAAAATAAAATTTCAGTGCCGAGTTGGAGACTGGAAACAGGATTATTATAAAAAAAAATTTTGGCGCAAAATCCGCTAAGAAAAATTCTAGGCTCAATTCGTGGGGCACCGTGTCAATAAACTAAGTTTTTTATACTTATTGGAGATATTGGAGGATATTTTAATAGACACAGATTTTTTTTCATAATTCACTAAAAAATAATAACTTCCCCTGGGGACACCATGTATATAATCTTAAATTTGATTGGTTATTTAAGGGTTTTAAGACAAGCAGAATTTATTATGAAGAATAAGTTTTTTGCTTCCAAAATAAAAAAGTTTTTCCTATAGGCAACTCCATCCGTGGACACACTGTATATTACATCAATATTTGAAAATTTATAGTTTGCTAAATCCATTTTAAAGTAAACTTGTTTCATTCAACGGTGTTACACATAATGCGGCTATAATTTGTAATTTGCTTGAATTGGTCTATATTTTACACGGCAACACTGTTCGGAGGCCTAAGCGGCGATCAAATTTATAAATTTTATACAAATGGAGGCATGTACGTCAGGTTCACAAACGGAGGCCAGTTGATACGTTCAATTTATCTCTGCATGTTTGTAAAAAATATTAAAAATGTTTACCCCTCTGAAGTTCCCATTGCTTAATGATAAAAAAGGAATTGATACATTCCAAAAATTTAATTATATCTACTTCCAATATGCCGGAGGCCTGAGTGTCTGTTTGGTAGTCGGAGGCGAAATAGATAGCTGGGCGGGTATATATATATATATATATATATATATATATATATATATATATATATATATATATACGGTAATCATACAATCCTGAGCCAGTGATAGTAACTTGAACGCACAATCCTGAGCCAGCTTCGCAATCCTGAGCCATATATGTGGTTCAGGATTACTCACTATGTTAAAACGCTTGAGGCGCATCTGGATGACAGTTTGTGAAATTATTGAAATGGCTTAGGTTTGATAGAAATCTCTAAAATTTAGTTCACCATTTTGTCGCCTGGGGGCGCTCGCGTTGGACCATTTGTATATGTGTATATGTGTATTTTCCATACAATCCTGAACCAGAACATTGTGGCAACACTGTAACCATAATATTCGTTTGTCTTCTCATTCTGGTACTATAGTCGCGGCACAATCTGTTTTGACCTAGACATTTTGACTACCGAGCTGAATTTTTCAGAATATGTAGTTTCTGATATGTATAATAACATACTAAAAGTCCCGAAGAATCCGAATTGAGCGTTAGCCGCCATGTTAAAAAAATGGCTTGCGCGCGCAGTCGTAGAAAATATATTTTCCTTGCCTTATTTATTAACCGATTTTAATTTTCTAAAAAAAAAATTGTAACCAAAGAATGAGGCTATAATATATATTTTATGCATTTTACTAAACTCAGTCTAAGTGATAAAAAATTTACTTCTAATGAAAAAGTTTTTTTTGAAAATTTTTATTTATGCAATTAAAGAGAAACCTGTGGGTTTTATGAAAATATTTGTTAAATAAAAGTTGTAGGCCATAAAAAATCAAACAGAATTGTTTTTTGAATTATTTTGTAGCTCTAAAAATAACGGAGCAATTTTATTATATAAAATCATGTGTTAGGATCGTTAGAATCAGAATTAAAAAGATAGGATGTGCATTTCAATCACGACGCAATCAACCACAACAAATGTTATTTCCCAGATAAGTTTTCACAGGGTGCGTGAGTTAATAATTATAATAATAATGAAAGAAAAATTTATAAAAATAATAGTCTAACAAAATAAAATAATAGCCTACGCTGCTCTCGACATCAAAGACCACTTTGGCCTGCCGAAAGTCGGCAGAGTATCCGTCTACCTAGGTCACACGACTCTGGAATCTACAGTCACTATACCTACAATATATGGGGAGTATACATTCGGAGGCTATGGGAGGAACTATCCATTATCGAGAATTCGAAAATAATGATAACCTTTCAAATTCACTCCAACAATAAAAACAATTGAAAAATTCCACGGTTATGTTTAACTTCATCTCTATAATATTTATCAAAGCGGAAACTTTTGGCATTACATATTTTAACATGTACGTGATGTAAAATATTTATGGATTTGTGATAACATAACCTAACCGTGATGAAAGTAGGGGATGGACATGGCCTAACCGCAGCCTGGAATTTTGCAATAGTAGCTGCATTTTTCACCTGTTTAATTAATAATAATACTACCTGAATGGAAACATATTTTCCGATTTCCACATCTACAAAATGTTAAAAAAATAAGTAACTATATTATTATTAAAAGCTTTCATGTAGTTATTGGTTACGGCTTTCACACGTAAAAAGTTGAACTTTTTCACGATTTTATTATTCAGTGCTGCATTTATTCTTGGTATCATCAAACAGAAAATTAATGTTTGCTAAATACTATATAATATTTTCTAATTCAACTAAGAACAGCAAAAAATTAATAATTTGTAAAACCTATTAACCTTTGCTGAAGTTTGATTAATACCTATAGTTTATTGCTTGTAGAGTTGGATAAATCCTATTTTTCTTCATTTTCACTTAATTCCTTAAAAGTGTTGATTGCTTACATTTTATTATAGTTGTATGTTTCTAAATAACTTGAATAGGTGTGTTTCACTTCCCTCGCAAGGGAGTATTGTAATCGTGAAAAAATCACCCTCCAAGATTTTTGCGGATTTTCGCGTTTTATATGACGTAGATTAAGAATTTTAAAGTGGCTTGATTCCGTCGGTCTGTTTGTCTGTTAGCGCGAAATATAAAAACTATTTGACGTAGAAGAACTCTGAGAAAAATAATATTTGGCGCATTATAATTTACGCTATTACCAAGGAAGAAACCGAATATATTTTCAGTAAAAAATATGGACACCCTGAAAAAAATGTTAAATTTAAAAATCTCGAATTTTTATATTTTAGATGACATAGATTATGAAAATTATGCTGAATTAGAAACTTGATATACTTTTAGGAAAAAAATGTACAGGGTGTGCACCCTAAAAAAAATATTGAACTTAAAAAATTCGGATTTTCACGTTATATATGTAATGGAGTAGAGAAAATTTAGTTGGGTTAGAAATAGGATATACTTTTAGGAAAAAAATATACAGGGCGGACATCCTAAAATAAATGCTGAAATTAAAGACTTCGGATTTTCACGTTTTAGATGTCGTAGATTACGGAAATTAAACTGGATTAGAAACCGGATATTCATTTAGGGAAAAAAATATTATATTTTTATTCACATCCAAAACATATTCTGAGGGGGAAAAAATCACAAGCAATTTGAACAGAGAATTTATTGCATGACAAAAAATTCAATTGGCGAAACGTTGGCCTTTAAATTGAATTTTTTGTCATGCAATAAATTCTCTGTTCAAATTGCTTGTGATTCTTTTCCCCTCGGAAAAAAATATACAGGGTAAACACTGTAAACAAATGTTGATCTTAGAAACCTCGGATTTTCACGTTTTATATGACGTAGATTATAAGAATTAAATTGGATTACTTTTAGGAAAAGAATACAAAGGGTGGACACCCTAAAATAAATGTTGACCTTAAAAATTATTACGTTTTAGTTGACGTAATTTACGAAAATGAAGCTGAATTATAACCTGATATACTTTTAGGAAAAAATACACAGAGGCTGGTCACCCTAAACAACTGATGACTTAAAAACTTCGGATTTTTGTGTTCTAGATGACGTAGATTATGAAAGTTAAGCTGGATTAGAAGGGAAGTTTTGTGTAAATACATTTCCAGATTTTTATCTAACTGATATATCAAGATATATCACTTAATCTCAGTTGTTGCTCTCTTTCTCTCCCATTATTAACAAGTTTTATTCACTTCAGCGAATTAAAATTTACTGATATTTTATTGGTGAAAAAAACGCACCTAATATTATGAAATTGATTAAAATTTAGAAACGTACAACTACAGCGTGTCCTATTTTGCTTGGAACCATCCCCATTAAAGTTAATTTTGAGTCCGATCTGGACCACGTTTTTTTTATTACGTACACTGTACTGCTTAAAAATGCATCTGCGGAGTCTATTAGATGTTATAAGGTATAAAAGCACGGCCTGCTACGATTTTTATACGGGGTAAAAAATTAAGAAATCTTATCAACAATCTTTTTATTTCAAATCAGAGTATACAGTGTGTTCACGGATGGAGTTACAAAGAGGGAAAACTTTTTTATTATTGACTTTATAAAAAACCATTCTTTATAAAAAAATTTGCTCGTCATAAAAATTGTAATACCATAAAAAAATCGAGATCTGATATACGAGGTGTTCAAAAATTAAGAAAACTTGAAATGGTTCAAGAGAAAAGTACATTTATTTCTGATTTTAGAGAAATAAGTCATAAGTAAAACTAAATACAAAATTTGATCCATCTAAATTATTAAAATTACGCGAAAACAATGTCCAATAAAAATAAAAGTACTTTCTCTTGAACCATTTTCAAGTTTTCTTAATTTTTGAATACCTCGTATATCAGATCTCGATTTTTTTTATGGTATTACAATTTTTTTTTACGCAAATTTTTTTATAAAGAATGACTACTTCACTCACGGAAAGTAAGTACTGTATTCGTGAAAAAATCACCCTCCGAAATTTTTGCGAATTTTCACGTTTCAGATGACGTAGATTAAGAATTTTGAAGTGGCTTAATTCCGTCGGTCTCGTCTATCTGTTGGCGCTATATCTTAAAAACTATTTGTCGGATGAAAATAATATTTGGCACGCAGTTCACACTATTACCAAGGAAGAAGAGCATATACTGTGAGTAAAAAATATACAAGGTGGACACACTAAAAAAAATGTTGATCTAAAAATTTCGGATTCTCACGTTTTTAGATTACGTAGGTTACAAGAATTAAGCTGGATTAGCAACCGGATATACTTTTTGGAAAAAAATATATAAAAAAATTTTGCACCTAGAAACCTATGAAAAAGATTATAAAAATTAAGCTGAATTAGAAGCCGAAAATACTTTTAGGAAAAAATATACAGGGTGGACACCCTAAAAAAAATTGAACTTAAACATGTCGGATCTTCATGTTTTAGATGATGCAAGTTTACGAAAATAAGGCTGAATTAAAAACCGGATATGGTACCTACTTTTAGAAAAAAAATATACAGTTTGGACACCTCAAAAAATATGTTGAACTCAAATAGGTACTTGGAATTTTTATGTTTTACATGACGTAGGCTACGAAAATTGAGCAGGATTAGAGCCTCGAAATACCATAGTGAAAAAAATATGCAGGTTGGACACCCTGACAAAATTTAGAACCTAAAAACTTCGAACTTCACACGTTTTAGATGACGCAAATCATGAAAATTAAGCTGGCATGTAAACCGGATATACACTCAGAAAAAATATACACAGGGTAGACACCCTAAAAATAAATTCGCTCTGTCAGCGAGGGAAGTTTTGTGTAAATACGTTTACAGATTTTTTAATTAAAAAATTTTCCCTCTTGGTAACTTTATCCATGGACACACTGTATAATGATAATCAGAACCGCCTCAAATACATTTGTACCGAATTTTAGATCAAATTATACACTACAAAAACTATTTAGTCATTTAGTCATTTGAGTTGTTTTGCGACTCCCTAGCTATCTAAAAAAAATGTAATTAAATATAAAACCTAAACGAGAAATATCAATGTGTTAAATATAGAACCTAAAAGAGAAGTATAGTGCGACAAGAATAGCTAGGCGGGTGAAGCAATCTTCGCACACTGGTTAGTATCTATAAGATAGTAAAGGATAGAATGCCCATATTCACCCGCCTAGCTATTCTTGCCGCACTCTACCAATGCATTAGAATAACACCTAAAAGAGAGGTTATCAAAGTCCTAAAATAAAACATCTGATACAATCTACAGTGTGTCTCACCTCTCGCCTACACACCCTCGTATCTTTCTTAGATATTTTCAGATCAACTTCAAATTTTTGCGAGTTGTGCTGTGCAATGAACAAAATTGAATGTTTATATTTTTTTCGTCGATCACGGCCTACTGAGAACAGTTTAAAAATATGAGAATTTAATAAAACATATTAGGCTATGTTTAATAGAAAAATAGCATTTGTCTGGATTTAAGCCATTATATAAATTTCATTATAGTCTAGGAGCTAGAAGGTTGTGACAGACGGAGAAGCAGGCAGACAGAATAGTGAGAAAAATAGGGTTACGTTTGCACTCTTCTGGTACGGAATCCTATAAATATATCTGATATCTTCGTTTTTATTTAACATGATTATAGCAAACTAGGTATGTACAATGTACTATCGCGGCCGAAAAAAAGTAATCGATTTTTTATCAAGTAGTATGTTTTTTCGAAAAATTTTCCTTTGTAAATGGGAGTGTTTACGTCAGTTATGTCAATTAAATTATTTTGACAAGAAATCATTGGTGGGGTCGTATTTATTAAAAAAAAAAAACTAATAAGAAATAAGTTGTTAATATTTTTTAATTATAAGAAAACAATTAATTAGTATGGTTTTGAGAGAAGCAGAAAAAAGCTACATCATCACCACACTTGGAGAAGGGTGGTCTTAACAACGAATGGCAAGTCAAATTAATTGCAGCAAAGGCTCAATTCAAAAACTAAACAAAAAGACCGACCTTCCGCTATTATTTGTTTTGTACAAATATTCTTCATCAAACTTATGACCCCTGGGACGGTAAACTCGCAGTTGACCATTGTAGCAGGACTGAAATATCTTTTCGTCGGAAAGACCACTCTCTCCCAGTAACGATCTTATTCATTAATAAAAGTATTTGCAAACTGCATTCTTGCCTCTTTATTATCATCTGTTAGTCGGTGTTTTTTAGCACTGGCACAGTTAAATAGACCTTGCTCTCGCAACCGTTTTCTTGCTGTCCTAACAGACGCTGGGAAGTTGGTTTGCTCTTTGGCTTCAATAGAATTAGAAAATGGGTTTAAATTCACATAGTTAACCAGGGGTATTGTCGTTTTCTAGATAACTCTTTCTTGGTCGCCCAGAACCCATTGCCCCAGATCATGAGTTTCTTTTCCACTTTTTTTTCGTTTTTGAATCGTGCTTTTGCTGCAATTAATTTCACTTGCTATTCGTTGTTGAGACCACCCTTCTCCAAGTTTGGCGATGATGTAGCCCTCGATGTAGCCTTTTTCTTCTTCACTCAAAACATGATAAGGCATGATTATTATAATACAAAATTTATTTTGCGACACTGAATAGAACCATAATTACAACGGGAAAATCAGTCGATTACTTTTTTTCGGCCGCGATAGTACATTAAGGGCCGGTCTTTTCACCTCCCGTTAACTTTATCCGGCAGTTATTTACCTAGGTTACAATTGTTCCAACAATGAAAATCAACAACTTTAACTGCCGGATAAAGTTAACGGGAAGATGAAAAGATCGGGACTTAGACGCATAAGTAATGTCAGAAATGTCAAAACATTTGAAAACTTTTTGGCAAAATGTGAAGTACTTCTGACTAGATGGCAGTTCCCTAAGTTAGTAAATAGGTACACTAATTTTCTGAGGCACACACAAGTTCAAGTTTCCTTTTCCTTGTTTTATAAAAGCAGAAATAGTTTTGACAGTTGTGACATTACTTTTGAGTTTATATGTACTTGTACAGGGTCATTCAAACTCGATGTCTCGTTAAAATTCCGCGAAAACGGAAAAAGAAAATCCAAAACTGTTTTAAGAATATTAAATGGAACCAATCAAAGAACATTTTTTGGTGAAAATCTTTGGCTCCCAACCCTGACAAGAAATATTATTTTCCCAGAAACATAGCAATATTTTTCCACGGTTGGAAAGACCATTCTTTTTCCTATCTGTTTCATGTAGCAATATTTTTGTATCTTTTTTAGTTTAAGGTAGCCGTCATTCTTATAGAACTTCAGAACATTTTATTGTGTTTATAACTATGTATAAATTGAATGGTCGCATTTAACTAAATTGTTTATAGAACGTAAGCCGGAGTAAATCACGGAAATATTTTAATTAAAAATGTTTATTAATTATGATATGTCAAATTGTTCTTTTATTTTTACAGGTTTCATATTCTCATTCAGCGGAAATATATATGTATGTTAAATTTCTAGATTCTTCTTTTAGCACGAGAATAACCCAACAAATTGTCAGTGAGCAAACAATCGCTCTATACACATTATTTTTATTAACGTCCTGGCGAAGTTTAGCTTAGAGCTATTCTAACACTTAACCAGGACACACCACATACACCCATTCCCTCCGACATTGCCATCTGCCGGAGCTGGGACTCGAACCCAGGAGAGAGGCAGTAACTAGTCGCCTTGTGCCACTCAAGGGCGATCTAGCCCGCTGCACTATCCTCGGTAATGTAATGAGATACGGTCACCCATCCAAACCCCGGCTTCGACAAACGCTGCTTTACTCCGTTGATCGAAGACCGGCAATTGTACGCATGACCCTCTCACTACGAACGTTATTATTATCTCATATAAACGTAAATACTGCTCAACTGACGCCATAATTATATTCAATAAATCTGACAACATCGCATTGGCTCAGAATAGTGCATTCGTTTTTATATTCTTGTATATTTTGGCTTAACTTTGTTAGAAATATGGTGGGGTTCAGGATTGTACTATTCGAATGTAAAAATAGTGACATATACATCTTCCTTGGTTTAACATATTTCGAGTGTATATGTATCTTCAACGCTAAAAAAGTCCTTAGCTAATAAATATATGTCGCCAGTAGTTTGACTCTGACATTATTTGTTTTTTGATTAACCTTGCACAATCTGAATTTAAAGGAAATTCCAAAATGATCAGAAAGTTTAGTGTCATGAATAGTTGCAGTAAATTTACTGGAGCAAATGTTTGTAAAAATATTATTCAAGCATGAATTTTTTCTCATGTTAGCAAAAACTGTTTGTTTCAAACCAAAAGTAAGAAAGGTATTTGTCATAAGTAGTGCATTTTCATCAGAAGTGTTGAATTTACAATTAAAATCACCGGATATGATTATAGTTTTATTATTATTCAGTTTCTCAAGCATTAGACTTACTTTTCCTAAAAATATATCAAAGTCTCCCAGAGGGGATCGATAAATCGTAATTATTTGACAGTTTTCATATTCGATTCCTGTCATTTTACAGTGTAATTCATCAGATATTACATTTAGGTCAAATGACAGTGGACGACATCTAAAGCATTCTCTGACATATATACTTACACCACCGTGTATTTTTTTCGACCTACAAAAGCTAGAAACAGCTTGGTATATATATATATATATATATATATATATATATATATATATATATATATATATATATATATATATATATATATATATATACGTGCACGGCTATCTTAATCGCCTCCATACATCACACAGGCACCCAAGCCTCCACGTTAAGGAAGCACGTTTTTTGTGTGTATTTTGTGCAAATGGTAAATAATAACACACCTCTACACAAGCACCAAGAGAGGGGTAAGGAATAAGCATTCTGAATATATACAAATTTTTGCCATATTTGTAAATGTAACACACCTCCAAATACTGAGTAGCGGAAACGCCTCTTTTGTATAAATTTTTGTACACTGGAGTTCGGTTACGCCTCCAGCAGTGTTGCCACATATATTGAGCGGGAGTGGGGGGTGAGTTCGTATTAAGATGATGCGCTAGAATATTATTCGTTTGTGTAGCGGACCAGGTGGTATGGGTGCAGGCGTTTCGAAGTAAATTCGGACTTAATTTTTTTGCTGGAATCGGTTTTGAAAGTTACCAAATGGTAACCTGGTCTGATATTGTTTAAAACAATTTTTGTTATAACAAATAGAAAAATTACGATTTTTTACTTAAACTAATTTTTTTTATATATTTTGACCGATTTCCAACAAGAACTGTTCATATTGTTTAAGTGCTAATTGTGGCATTTCATAAATTTTTTCTCTTCCTTTTCTTTTGGGGATTTATTACCATATCTCTTGAAATTCCTATCGAAAAATCTTGATGTATCTAAATAATACTCAAGTTAACCAGTTTAAAACTGGGAAGTAACCTCTACTCCTTTGACGTGATGTCAGAGGGACAGTTAGAGCGTGTTTTTTGACAACTAATATGAATTAAAAGAATACAAAAACACTGCGCTGGCGTTTCTTAAACTACATCTGTTTTCTTTTTCAAAGTTTAGGCTTTAGATTTTAATGTAATGTGTAGAATAATAATAATAACAATTTTCTTTTACACCGTGTTATTTGGTAGTGGTGAGATATATAAACATCCCTCTGGTGGTCAGTTGCTACTACCTGTCAAGACATCGATGATGTCTCTGTGACAGATAGCGATTTGCAAAGCAAATACCAAAAGCAGGCGACCTCTAGCCCTGGTGGACTAAACTACATGCTAAATAATAAATAGATATCCAAGTAACATCTACTCAACGGGCAAAAGCCCCGATTTGCATTGAATTACACTTGGAAATCCAAAATTGATAGCCAATATTATTCGAATAATATTGGCTATCAATTTTGGATTTCCAAGTGTAATTCAATACAAGTCGGGGTTTTTGCCCGTTGAGTAGTTGTTACTTGGATTTCTACTTATAATTTCTCTGCACTTTTTCTAAACTCTGAATATGGACATTGTAGAAGGGACTCCAAATACTGGAGGCATACTCTAAACGCGATCTTACAAAAGAATAAAAAAGCAATTTTAATATTCTAATACCTTAAAATAAAATATAATAAAATAAATAAAATAAAATATTGTTGAAGTCGTTGGAGTTTCTTATAATGTACCCTAGAGCTCTAAAACAGTCTGAAGTAAGATTACTGATGTGATTAACAAATGAAAGTTTCTGATCAAATGTCACTCCCAAATCTCGGTAGGTAACAGGTCGATTTAAATTTGTGTCGTTTATAGAATAATTAAAGGTAACTAGATTTGCTTTGTTGCTATATGTCATGACATTACACTTTGCTACATTTAAGGGCAACTTATTTGCAAATCACCAATTACTGATGCTTACTAAGTCATTTTGCAGCTCCATACAATCCTCAATGCTTTTGATGTTACAGTACAGTTTCATATCATCGGCATACAGTAAGCAATTTACCTTTAGACTACAAGTGATATCATCTAAGAATATGTTAAAGAGGAGTGGCCCTAGGTTGGATCCTTGGGGAACACCAGATGTTACTGAAATCTCGACAGACTGATGACCAGAACATTCAACATATTGCTTACGATTCGTAAAATAGGATTTAAAAAATTCTTGGAGACTCGAAGAGAAACCATGAGCTTTAAGTTTAGTAATAAGTATGTTATGATCAAGTCTGTCGAATGCCTTAGAAAAGTTAGTATAAACAACATCAGTTTGTAGTCCTGGATCAATAGATTCTGCTATGAATTGAGTCACACAAAAAAGATTTGTAATAGTGGATCTACATCTACACGTAACATAAAAATCTAAAGCCTACACTTTGAAAAAGGAAACAGATAGATTCCAAAACGTTAGCGCAGTGATTTTGTATTATTTTAATTTATATTAGTCGTCAAAAAACACCCTCTAATTGTTCCTCTGACATCACGTCAAAGGTGTAGAGGTTATTTCCCAGTTTTAAACTGGTTAATTTGAATATTTGTTAGATAAAACAAGTTTTTTCGATAGTAACTTCAAGAGATATAATAAATCCTAAAAAAAGGAAGAGATATTTTCAGTTATTAATTTTTAAAAATTAATAACATTGAAAATATCAAGTTTACGAAAAAAAGTTATTGTTGGAAATCGGTCGAAGAATATAAAAATGCTTAATTAGTTTGAGTAAAAAAATGTTATTTTTCCCTTTTTTTAAACTGTTTTAAACAATATCAGACCAGGTTACCTTTTGGTAACATAGATTTTCAAAATCGGCACTGTCTCCTGAACCGATTCCAGCAAAAAAAATCAGTCCGAATTTACTTCAAAACGACTGCGCCCGTACCACCTGGTCTAAAATATAGTAGGGCCAAAAAGAGTAGTCAGTAAATCCAGGGGGAACTAGGTGTGGTTTTCATTTCTGGTAGGCGGATAAAACTTGATATATTTCTCTCAATTATATGGGATTATATGGTAAAAAGAGCTGCCGCTTCTGTATTCCATAAAAGCTAAATACTTTGAAGAATTTCCGGTGAATTTTTTGATCTACTGACTACTCTTTTTGGCCCTACTTTTAACAGTTTAAATTATGCTCAGCATATGAACACCTTTAAATTTAATAAAGCAAATTATCTGGGCTCTACAAAATCCTCGTGCAGTTTGTCAAATTAAAAGCTCAGGGCCGTTCATCGGTAAATGTATGGTGTGGAATTTTAGATAATTGAGTAATAGGGCCAATATTTTTTTAGACACTTTAAAAGGAGACATAATATTTTGCAATATGTCATTCCCAGTTCTTGTGCGCTTTATAATAAAATTTATCGCATTTTTGTCACTCTGTAACATTTTTGTATTGGGTAATAATATTTTACTTGCTTCCGTGTAGTTTAGTAAAATAATAGCTTTTATTAATTTAAATAGAATATAAAACTATAGGTACTCTAGATTATTGGATTTTTTTTGTTAAAAATGACAAGAGTAGAAGAGGAGTCCAAATCCAGCCAATAACCAAATTTTCGATTTCCAGTTGATATAAGCTGAACAGGAAGTTGCCATATTGGGGTAGGGAATAAAAAACTAAGAAAGGAATGTAGAAGTTATTTTATTTTGAGTCTCACCGGTTAGAATATACAGCATCTGAAAGTACCCTGTATACTCGGAAACAGTTAATTTTGATGTATGGTGATATGACAAAGAATGCTTATAATTTTTAGTAGAATTCGAACATGCAAATATATAGCGGGTGTTCCATTTAAAAAATACAACTTTGTTCGCGCACGTTCTTTAAAACACCTTGTATGACAACTGTATAGTTAGCAATAAACTGCAGGTAAAGCCTTAAAATTTCGTAAAGAAATATATAGTTATGTAATAAAAATAATAAAATTAGAGGAGTAGTCACAATTAAGCCAATGACCCTTTACAAACTAATGACTTCTTCAAAGAATTTACCGAGTTATTTTTTAGGTTTTACCTGTTAGTTTACCTTTAATAGTTTTGAAAACATTGAAAAATCTTGGAATGCTATTCTATGAAACAATAATATTTTTCTAAATTAGCATACCTATCTGAAGATTTATTGTTTTTTATCATTTTTATTTAATTTGTTTTTGTCAATCAAGTAATAAGGTTTTTCTTTAATCACTCTTATAATTTGTTTTCTCCTCATACAGACCATTTTTGACATTTCTCGAAAACTACTTTAAACAAGTTGGTAAAAGGGTAAAATCTATAGAGTTAATTATTTTTTAAACAGAGTTTATATCATATGGTGTCCTATGTAAAAAAATATTACTGTTATAGCTTTGTGAAATATGACGAAGACAAATTGTCAATATTATAGAAAAGTAACACTTTTTGTAATATACTAGTTGACCTATATTTTGCTTTTTTAAAAGGCAAACAAAAAAAATATAAATTAAACTCGTTACTTTTGGGACACAAAACATACCGTGCCTTCATTTCAAAACACTACACAAGAAAATATTCGGTAAAGCTCGTGAGTCCGACCGAAATAGTTGGGATAGCTGCCATGTATCATCGTCCATAAGCAAACGCATTCATACGCGTTTGCATTCGTGAACGTGAATTTACCATGCACACGATACTCCCCTCTACTTCGAATGAACACGATCACTTTATCTCCATGTAGCTACGAAAATTGAAGGCACGGTATACCTGGTGACCACGAAATGACGCTTGCTATATCTTCTTGGTTTGACAAGATATGAATTTTGAAAATTTGGGCACGTCAAATAACGGTAAAATGTGCATTATCTCGACCAATTTTACATTTCCCGTCACTTACGGTTTCACCGGAAATTAAACTAACTTTGATTTTTTAATTGGAACACCCTATATATTTTTACATTTTTTGATTCAGGTCAGTTTGGATACAGTTATGGCATATTGAGATAAAAATATTAATGGCTGATATTTTTATGAGCAAACTTAATATTTCTTCTAGGCGGCCGTGACCCCAAAAATATGTTTTATTTTGCTTCAATAATTAATCAAAAAATACAATTATGGTATTATGTCATATGAAATTTGTGTTATAAGATCTCGAACATTTCGGAAATTATTTTTTCAAAATAACTATTTTTTTTAAATGAGTCCATGTTGGCTCTATACGTTATTTCAATAAAGCATTTAATGTTGTTCATATTTGTAATACATAGAAATACATAAGAATATTATAACATTCAACAAGATATAAATGAAAAAAAAACTCATAATATTTAACAGTGGATCTCTATGAAGCAGATGCGTTTGACCCCCTGAATAAAAAAATGTGAAAATATACGGGGCGTTCCATTTAATAATCCAGTGTTAGCATCATTTCCTGTGAAACCGGAAGCAACCGAAAATGTAAAATTGGTCGAATTAATGCATATTCAGTCGTTATTTGACGTGTCCAAATTTGAAATTCATATCTTGTAAAACCCAGAGAATATACCAGGTGAACACGAGATGTCACTTGCCTCTATATATATCTTCTTGGTTTTACAAGATATGAATTTCAAATTTGGGCACGTCAAATAACGGCTAAATATGCATTAATTCGGCCGGTTTAACATTTTTTGTCGCTTCAGGCATTGAGTAAATAATATAAAGAGGCGCAACCGTCAAGGGGGAGATATAATATTTACGGGCAGACTCAAACAGAACCGGAAACTATCCAAACTCGTTCAGTTACGGATCTGTATCACTTGATTAGTGGTACAGAGTTACTGAAGTGGGTGGAGTAGATTAACGAAGGGAGAGCACAATAAGCCCAGGAGGCTGCAGTGCCCTCGGTGTTTAAACAGACGAGCCCTAGGTGGAGAAAAAAAAAAAAAAACCGTCAAGGGGCCGAGATTTTAGTGTTGTATTTTTTTGTCAATAACTATAGAATTATCTACAATATTTAGGGCTATGCAACCGAATAACAAATACCTTCTCATAGCACTAAAAATTGAAAACAATCCTGAAGCTATTGGCATAAAATACAATACTAAAATCTCGGCCCCTTGACGGTTGTGCCTCTTTATATTATTTATTTACTCAATGCTTCAGGTTTCGCCGAAAATGATGCTAACTTTGGAATTTTAAATCGAACACACTGTATATATTTTTACGTTTTTTGATTCAGGAGATCAAAGGCACCTACTTGATAGAGATCCATTGTTAAATATTATAACT
Organism: Rhagium mordax; assembly: GCA_963680705.1. Taxonomy (NCBI): domain Eukaryota; kingdom Metazoa; phylum Arthropoda; class Insecta; order Coleoptera; family Cerambycidae; genus Rhagium; species Rhagium mordax. Next base: position 33,430,610 of record OY796662.1, read on the forward strand.
TGATTTCATTTCTAGTTGAATGTTATTCTTATGTATTTTAATGTATAATAATATGAAGATATTGTGAATTATTTGGTACCACGTAATCGGTAATTAAATGCTTTATTGAAATAACGTAGTGAGCCACAATGGTGCCATTTAAAAAAAATTAGTTCATTTGGAAAAACGATTTCCGAAATGTTTAAAATCTTATAACACAAACGCCATGTGGCATAATGTCAAAAATATATTTTTTGATTAATTACCCAAGCAAAGCAAAACATTTTTTGGGATTACGGCCGCCTAGATAAAAAATTAATTTTGCTCATAAAAATGTCAGCCATTAATATTTTTATACCAATATGCTATAACTGTATCCAAAATGACATTCTGAATCTATAAATGTAAAAATATGTTCCAAATAAGGTATCACAAGTGCTTACTTCAAGTCCATTAAAAAATTTAGGGTTTGCAACTGCCACTCGAACGGGGTTGAATTAAAAGATGAAATTTGTACGTTGCAGGATGTCATTTCAGAATTCAAAATCGACGTAGGTACCTAGGGATTTTAAAAAAATATTCACAATAATTTAGATAATGAATTTATTTCATTTGGCTGTTCCACACTGTATGTATTAACACAAGAACATTATTTAACTATTTGATATGACATGTTGCTAATAAAATCTTAAGCTTGTTTTTTATGCAATATTGTATATCCACTTACTTTTGAATAATGTCAAACCTGCAAATAAAGTCATAATTGGTTATAAAAATTTAAAAAGAATAATACTACTTACCCATATCTGTATTAATAGATTGTCGAGTTCATCATCTTCAGGTTAAAGCTGATCTTTGAACACCTTTGTATAAAATGTGTATGTGTATCTATTTAATCTACTCAGTACAGTTTACAAATATTTTTGATACTGTTCATTTACAGAGGATTTTATTATTGCTAATTTACATATTTTATACTGGTTTAATAACTGCAATTTTAGTTACTTTTTTATGAAAAACATATTGAAATACTACGTACACTACCAACATTAATTTTTCAACCAAAGGAATAAATAAATAATTTTACACACACCAAAATCATTCACACAAATTTTTGTTCTGAATAAATAAAAACGTTAAATTATGTTTATTCTTATTTTGTTTTAAATAAGCTACTTCCAAATTATTTTTGAACTAATTGTATTTTCTGAGCCTGAGTAATAATTGTAATACTCGTCTATTTTAATTCATCATTAATCAATATGTCAATCTAGTACTAACACTAGTTACTAGTTGAACAACTATATTACTTCATAAACAAAGCTAGTACGCATACATGTTAATAAAATATTATTGAAGTCAAATCGCACGCGAGCGCTTTTCCACAGAAGGTAAAATAACACCAATGAATAATATTTACACACATATAAAACTAACGTACTAACTTACCTCCGTACACTGTTGCCATATTTCTGAGGTGTATTGGTGTAGAGAACATGTGGAGGCAAATTCTGCTTAACCACCATTTGTAGCGTATATGCGTATTAACTGGTGGCGCCTACTAGTGGAATTACAGTGAACTACATTGTATAACTGTATATGTACACCATACCAATTGGCCTCCGACAGAAAATTTGGGAAACGCCTACTAATGACGTAATAATGACAATGAACATGTTTTACACATAGGTTCGTATTGGTCACCGATTTTTCGAAGTCGCCTCCGATTTTGGAGGCGTATTCGTTAAATACGTTTATCATTTTGGAGGTGTATAAGACACTTTGCATATATATATATATATATATATATATATATATATATATATATATATATATATATATATATATATATATATATATATATATATATATATATATATATATATATATATATATATATATATATATATATATACCAAGCTGTTTCTAGCTTTTGTAGGTCGAAAAAAATACACGGTGGTGTAAGTATATATGTCAGAGAATGCTTTAGATGTCGTCCACTGTCATTTGACCTAAATGTAATATCTGATGAATTACACTGTAAAATGACAGGAATCGAATATGAAAACTGTCAAATAATTACGATTTATCGATCCCCTCTGGGAGACTTTGATATATTTTTAGGAAAAGTAAGTCTAATGCTTGAGAAACTGAATAATAATAAAACTATAATCATATCCGGTGATTTTAATTGTAAATTCAACACTTCTGATGAAAATGCACTACTTATGACAAATACCTTTCTTACTTTTGGTTTGAAACAAACAGTTTTTGCTAACATGAGAAAAAATTCATGCTTGAATAATATTTTTACAAACATTTGCTCCAGTAAATTTACTGCAACTATTCATGACACTAAACTTTCTGATCATTTTGGAATTTCCTTTAAATTCAGATTGTGCAAGGTTAATCAAAAAACAAATAATGTCAGAGTCAACTATAGGCCAATAACTGTGCGGGGTCTCCATGATCTGTACAATATGGTTGAGCAATTTAATTGGGATTTTATTACTAGTCCATTAGTGAGCATTGAGACCAAGTTTAAGCTATTCTTAGATAAGATATTAGATGCCGTTGACATTTGTTTACCAGTAAAATCTAAAATGAAAAATAGTTTAAACCGCAGAATGTAAATTGGTTCAATGAAAATCTGCAAACTATGCGTAATCTTCTTAATTTTCTTATAGACGTGAACAGACAAGATCCACTTTTAATATCAAATGAAACTGTAAAATCATATCGCAGCAAATATCGTTCTGAAATTTCTAAGGCAAAAAAAGTTGCTAACGACAGGTACATAAATAAGTCTCAGAACCCACAAGCCGCTATGTGGGAAATTATCAAAAACAATAATGCTAACTATTATAGCGAAAAATGTGACTCTATAAATGCAAATGACTTTAATTTATATTTTTCAAATATAGCAGACACTTTATTAAAAGATCTTCCTCCATCCTCTAAGCTACCATCGGATTTTTTTTCTAATATAAATCCTCTATTACACTTTAAATTTAGGGAAACCACATATATTGAAGTTAGACAGATAATAGGTAACCTAAAAAATAGTAACAGTAAGGATGCATACGATATGAATCTGCAAATAATCAAAACTCTAAAGAATATTATATTAATTCCCCTGACCAATTTAATTAATCAATGTATTAGACTAAATATTTTTCCGTCTTTACTTAAATTGTCCAAGGTCATCCCAATCTTTAAAAAAGGTGCTGCTGATGATGTTTCAAACTACAGACCCATTTCTTTAATTCCAATATTGGCGAAAATCCTTGAATCGGTCATGAAATTCCAAATTGTGAATTTCTTTGAAGAAAACCAATTATTTAATTCTAGTCAATATGGCTTTAGAAACAAACTCTCTACCACATTAGCAATTAACAACTTGACTCAGATTATCTTGCACAATTTTGAATTAAGTAAGAAAACCATTGGTACTTTCTATGATTTGACTAAAGCTTTCGATTGTGTATCTCACAATATTCTCATTGATAAATTGGGTGGATATAACTTCCATGATAGTAGTCTATCTTTGATAGAATCCTATCTTTCAGGTAGAACGCAATATGTCTCCTATAATAATAACAATTCTCAGCATACAACAATTAAACATGGCGTACCGCAGGGGTCGATACTTGGCCCGGTCCTATTTGTAATATATATAAATGACTTGGTCAACTGTGATAGAAATACTTCTTTTATTTTATTCGCTGATGATACCACCGCTCTTAATTACGATAGGGATATTAATAAACTAACAGAGAATGTTGAGAGTACACAACTGAACATCAAACAATGGTTTCTTGCCAACAAGCTAACTTTAAACCAAGATAAGTCACAAACAATGAGTTTCTCTCTTGGCCAAACAAATTTCAATCAGACCACGACAGACAATGTAGTTAAATTTCTTGGGGTATATATTGACCCTAAGCTAACTTGGGACAAGCATGTATTTAACCTGTCGAAAATTCTTTCTAAAAAGATATTTCTCTTAAGAAATCTAGCAAATACTGTTTCTAAGCAAGTACTAATATCAGCGTACTATGGCTTTTTTCATTCGAGCATGACGTATGCTATTTTAAATTGGGGACACTCATCTCACAGTACAAAAATCTTTAGTCTGCAAAGAAGGTGTGTTAGAGTCCTTGCAGGCGCTAACTATAGAGAAAACTGTCGAGAATATTTTAAACATTTTAATATCCTTACTTTGCCATCGACCTAACAACGGTGGTGAATTTTTCGATGCCCACCATTGGTATCTCGGAAACTATAAGATATAGAGAATCGGTTAAATTAGACAAAAGTTGCGCTATTTTATGCTCTACAATTTCCTGCCATGAAATACTGGATATCTTGATTCGTTCGCGGTTTATCCTGAAAAAATTGAAAATCGTGATTTCAAAACAAAATTAATATCTTCTATACCATTCATGCGAATTTAATGAAAGTTGGCAAGGATATATTTTTGACTACTACCAATTGAATGGCGTTGACAGAAATTTTCTAAGCCTTCTAGATTTTGAGCAACGATAGTCAACTTTTTTTTTTCTTATGGCCGCCATATTGGATTTTTACACCATTAGCTAGAGAAAATAATTCTCTTTTCACCTATGTCACCAAAATAGTCTGATTTTTTTAAAACATGTTGATATTCGAATTAATGTAAAAATAATTATAAAATCCAGTATGCTTTGGAAAAATAATTGCAAGCAACATTTTAATCTAGACGCTATTATTAAATTGTACCCTCGTAAAAAAATTACAGAAAAATGCCAGCTTAATTAAGCGCCTATTAAATATTACAAACAATTAATTTATTAAAGAGTCAAGAAAACAAATAATACTATTTTTATTTTATAAATTGTTTGTAATATTTAATAAGAGCTTAATTAACCTGGCATTTTTCTGTAATTTTTTTACGAGTGTACAATTTAATAATAGCTTCTGGATTAGAATGTTGCTTGCAATTATTTTTCCAAAGCATACTGGATTTTATAAATTATTTTTACATTAATTCGAATATCAACATGTTTTTAAAAAATCAGACTATTTTGGTGACATAGGTGAAAAGAGAATTATTTTCTCTAACTAATGGTGTAAAAATCCAATATGGGGGGCCATAAGAAAAGAAAAAGTTGACTATCGTTGCTCAAAATCAAGAAGGCTTAGAAAATTTCTGTCAACGCCATTCAATTGGTAGTAGTCAAAAATATATCCTTGCCAACTTTCATTAAATGAATGGTATAGAAGATATTATTATTTTTTTGAAATCGCGATTTTCAATTTTTTCAGGATAAACCGCGAACGAATCAAGATATCCAGCATTTCTTGGCAGGAAATAGTAAAGTATAAAGTAGCGCAACTTTTGTCTAATTTAACCGATCCTCTATATCTTATAGTTTCCGAGATACCAATGGTGGGCATCGAAAAATTCACCACCGTGTATATTAGAATGTCTACTTTATATCAAACGGAACATCGATAAGTTTGACAAGGTAGGTGATACTCACACGTTTCCCACTCGCTCTAAGAGTAACATAAAGCATAATTTTCTTCGACTTGCAAAATCTAGAGATTATTATTGTATAAAGTTTTATAATAAATTACCGCAGGAAATAAAAAATTTAGAAGTGAACAAATTTAAACAAAAAATTAAACAATACCTTAAAATGAAAGCATTCTACAATTTTGATGAATATTTTAATGAACCATTTTTAGACATATGACATGAGCTTAGAAATTTTATCTATTTATTTACATTTTAAATTTGTGTTTGTGTATTTTATTGCTTAAAACCTCTTGTAATATTTTTACTCGTATTTTTATGTGTGTTTTTTAATCTATTTTATATTATTTTGGTATTTATACTATTACTTTAATTTGCGTGGACTTGTGTAAACATTTTTGTATGTATTCACATCAATAAATGATATTATTATTATTTTTTTTTTTTTTTTTTTTTTTTTTTTTTTTTTTCCGTTTCCGGAAGAAAATGCTGGACAGTCTTCCTGTGGCCTCCGACACCACACAGAGAGAGCGCCAGCGAATAATCTACAGCAACTCCCCACATCCCGCAGGGTTAGTTACTGTAGATTCCAGACTCGTGTGCCCTAAGTTAGTGTTTCACCGAGATCGAGAAGTTGTCATTTCTTGTCTCGATTTTCAAGAGTCTTGATTTTCGAGACAAGAAACGTATTGCTTCTTGTCTTGACCGATTCTCGTTGATCAATTTCTTGTCTTGATATCGAGAGTCTCGATACTTCTTGGTCTCGATAAACACTAGCTTCTTCATAGCATACGTGCTTCGTGTAATATCGGCCGCCGTCGAATATCGAGTGCTGTTATTAATCAGTAAACACCGCTAGTTGGTATCAATATGTTATTGGATAAATTGGAATCATGGGCCAAAACTTTGGATGAAAAAGAAGACAGAACTATTAATGATGAAAAAATTATTTTATCCTTAAACGCCTCTAGAGATAAGATACTCAAACATTACGACAAATCCAACTGGATTTATTGTGTAACGATTAGTTTAGATCCTAGACACAAAAAACAAATATTCGATCTTACGACCTGGGGTAAGGCTTTAAAAAACGAGACTGTAGCCAACTTTGAAGAAATATACAGATCTTTATATTTTATGCCATCTCCACAGTCTGATGATGAACAACCCTCTATACTGAGAATGCTACGTCTTTAAAGAAATCTAAAAGAAATAAAGAGCAAAAGGTTTTTAAAGAACTAGAGGATGATGAATTCGATCTAAATTTAAGTTCCTTGTTCTCCAAGAAAACTGAAGTGGAAAGCGATATTGAATCATGGAGAAACGAAATAAATGACTATTTTGAGAGTCCCAGAGCAGAAGAAAATATGGACATTTTAAAGTGGTGGTGGAAAAATGAAAAAACTTATCCACATCTATCCAAAATGGCTAGAGATTTTTTGGCAATTATGGCAACATCTGCATCTGCGGAAAGACTGTTTTCAAAAGCGTCGCTTATCATTAGAAAGCATCGCAACCGGTTAAACGATGAATCATCACGAAGTCAACTCTGCTTAAATTTGTGGCTGAATCACAAATTATTAAAGGGATGTTTAGACTAATTTTATTATTATTACTTAATATTTTCTAAAATAAAATATCTAGGATCTTCTATATTGGACATTATATTTATTTATTTCCATTTTTCAACAATATTCTTTTGCGAATAATCGAGAAGTCTTGATTCTCGATGACTTGACTCTTGTCTCGTCTTGTTCTCGACAACCTGACTCTTGTCTTGTCTCGATATTTGAAATCAAACTCTTTGTCTTGATTTTTTCTCGAAGTCGAGACAAGATCAAGACAAGACTTCTCGACATCTCGATCTTGGTGAAACACTACCCTAAGTAGACGAAGGGATCCCAGGATGACCGCTTTCTGCATTTGACCAGCCAACCATTCTACCGATGTTTGGCAGGCAGGCATGGTCTTCAATGCGGAGAGCAGCGTGGGCTTTATACCTCCGAGAACACCGATTATCAGGACGACCATTTTGACAGAGTAGCCTGGGTATAGCACTTGGAGCTCGTACCGGAGATCTCTGTATTTAGTCCGTTTCTCCTCCTCCTTCAAGGCGATGTTTGTCTCAGCAGGTGCTGAGAACTCGATGACATACATCACCTTGGTCTGATGGTCGAGGAGGACTATGTCAGGCTTATTGGCGTGAATTCGCCTGACGGTCGGGAACGAGTAGTTCCAGTAAATCCGGCATTTCTCGTTCTCGACAACGGACTCGATATCTCCGGGGACGTAAGGCAGCATTGGTGTTTGGTCTATCTGGTACGAGTGCCGTAGATGGTAGTATAGCACTCGTAAAGCCGCGTTATGTCGTTGGATGTAGACCGAAGTCGCATAAATCGGGCATGCAGATAATAAATGCATGAGCGACTCCGGCGCCTGACGGCAGGTCCTGCAGTTGATATCAGGCACCTCTACACCCATCACGCGACTGCGATAGACCAATGTGTTAATAACACCATCTTGGCAGGCCACAATGTATCCCTCGGTCTCCGACTTCAGCCCCGCTGACCTTAAAAATGCAAAGGTCAGCTCTGTCGATAAACCCAGTGCTTCTATGTTGTTATAGAAAACACCGTGCAGGGGTTTATCGACGTGCTGCCTGAACAGATTTCTCTGTTCGGCAGCTTTGATGTGGGCTGTCAGACGATTAGGCGGAAGCTCAGTGACTGAGTCACCTCGCCGGCCTTCTCGCCTGTAGTCGAACACGAGACCGAGTTCATCTGCGGCCCTCTGTGCTGCCCTAAACAATAAAGCGCCAACTCCCACAGCTTCATGATCTCTCACTAACTGTAGGAGTGGGTCCGAGCTCCTGATGACATTACATGCCATACTCAGTGCCACTCTGCCATGCATGCACTCCAGACTCAAGAGTCCTCGGCCCCCCCGTTGACGTGGGAGGTACACACGAGGAACGGACGATCTAGGATGAATACTCCTATGAATATTCATCATCTTGCGGGTATTCCTGTCCAATTGACGCAGCTCATCTACTCCCCATTTGACTACACCAAAGGAGTAGAGCAGAATCGGAACGGCAAGCATATTAGTGGCAGACACCTTGTTCTTCCCCGAAAGTTCTGATGACCAGATCTTTCGGAGTCGGTGTCTGTACTTGCCACGGAGAGAATCCTTTATTTGGTTCACATCCTGGATGTGGCGTTGTTCCACACCCAGGTATGTGTAGGTCTCTCCGGCATCCAAATGTCGTAGGATGCTTCCGTCTGCGAGCTGCGCATCTTCGTGGAATTCCCCGCATCGTCCTCTCTTGAGGTGGACGACTGCGCATTTGTCCAACCCAAACTCCATTCCAATTGCCCGCGTGTATTCCTCGACCACCCTGAGAGCATTTTGAAGTTCTCGCTCTCCGGAGGTATAGAGTTTAAGGTCATCCATATAAAATAGATGGGTGACCTTATGCCTTCGGTTGCTGGGTGGCCCACACTGATACCCGCGGGTTTGGCGGAGTCCAACAGATAGCGGCAGCAGTGAGATGCAGAAGAGGAGCGGACTCAAAGAGTCACCCTGAAACACTCCTCTCTTAAATGTCACCAACTCTGTCGAAACTCGCTCGGCACCGGATGTTATGGTGAAGCGAGTTCTCCAAAGCGGCAACAGTTGTTCGATGCATCTCACTAGTGGTGCTGGTACCGCAAGACATCCGAGCAAGTGTAACAAAAGCTCGTGGGATGTTGTATCAAATGCCTTGCGATAATCAATCCAGGCCATTGACAGATTCCGCTTGTACTGCACAGAATCCTGTGTAATACAGCGGTCTATCAGCAGGTTTTCCTTGCAACCTGCCAGGCCCTTCTTGGCACCACGCTGTTCGTTTATCTGTTGGTAGACCGGATCAACAGACCTCAACATCCTGGTATACAAGATACGAGTAAATAACTTGTAGCAGGAGTTGAGGCAGGTAATCGGCCTATAATTTTTTGGGTCAGACAGATCCCCCTTTTTGGGGATTAGCACAGTTCGCCCTTCGACAAACCAGTCCGGAATTTGCTGCCCCTCGTTCAACCATGAATTGAAAACTCGGGCCAGATGGCGGTGGGTGGAAGGAAACTTCTTCCACCACCAGTTGTTTATACCATCTGGACCCGGGGCAGCGAAGTTCTTGGTTCCAACAAGTGCTTGTTGAACCTCTTCCGTACTGATTGCCGGGCACACTTCGTCTGGCTCTTCTAAGACTCTACGACAGAGAGCCTCGAAGTGTGCTATAGCTGGAGTGTCATTATCGAATGGACTCGCGACTTCGTAGATTCCTTTCCAGAAGGCTTCGACATTATCAACAGTTGGCGGATTTTCGACAACACGCTGTGGCTCTTGGAACAGGCGAGACGGGTTTGTTTGAAACAATTTGTTTTGTTCCAAACTCCGCATTCGCCTGACCAAAGTTTTCTTAATAGCCATAAGCGCTCGAATTCTATCTAGACAGTGCTGCTTGATGGTCTGCAGCACTGTGCGATTTAGAGTGTGGTGTTGGCGTCTCAGTCCGGCTGCCACTCGCCGGACCTTCGGTGTAAATGGTCTACCTGCGACTATATAATCCACCACACTCTGGATTCGAGAAGCGTGTTGCCTTGCTGATCGAATTTTAACTTCGATCTTCTGTACGCGCCGCTTAGCTTTCTCGACCCTATCAACTGCGCTTGCCAGGCGCTGTTGTGGGACGAGTTGCTTTGCGGCAGCGTACACCGCGCTGTTGATCTGCCAGATGTTGGCATCTTCTGGAAGCTCTTCACTGATCAACGAATCCATTCGTGCCAGGTCTTGTGGCTTTGGGTTAACCCTGGTGTTAAGGTTAACCCTCGTCCTTAAAGCGACGTCGGTGTACTCAAGCGGAAGTTCCTCGTCAGCTGGAATTTGCCGCGGTGGAAGTGCGGCTGGTACTTCCTCACGCCGACGAGGTGCCCTTACGTAACCTGTTCGGCGCAAAAAGGATACTTGGTCTCTCAGATGTTGCTGAGAGAAGGCGCGATACTCCGGGTGCATATCGCACCACAACCGGTGTAATCGCGCCATGTATCCCCTGCGCCCAGGTTCGCTGCTCTCATAGCAGTTAAGCAGGTCATCCCTTAATCCCTCCGTCCACCTAAAGCGTCCATGTACAATAGCAAGTTCGTCATTAATGAGACCGTCCGGTAAGGCCCCTCCCACCTGTCTCTGACCCCCATCCGACTGGGGTCGATTGTGAGGGGCCTGTCCTCTGACATGGTCTTGAACCAGAGGGTTTGGGATCACAGGGTGGTTAGCCCTGAGATCCCACGTCCGACATTTGTCAGAGAGGGTTGCCCCTCCCTGTCCAGGGTGCACCGCGAGGAGGTTGCCGGTCCGCATTTCGCACCCCTTATTATTATTATTATTATTATTATTATTATTATTATTATTATTATTATTATTATGTTAATATTTATGTATTTTTCTATTAGTCTCAGAAAGTGAAAAAAGAAAGTATTATGAGAAGAAAATCGACTTAAATAAGGGTAATCCATATGAAATGTGGAATACATTAAAAAAAATTATTCCACGAAATAATATTTCTAATACAATCTCTCAAATAGAATAGAATAGAATAGAATAGAATAGGCATTTATTCACCATAAAATTCTGTTACATGAACAAATATCGGTTTTGTCACAGTGTATAACTAAATAGAATTTGATAGGAATGAAATTGTTAGTGATCAAACAAAACTCCCTAGTTTATTAAATGAGTACTATGTCAAAAGTATAGAGAGTATAACTAAACAGATCGACAGATCAGGTATAGATTTCTCTTTTGAGAACAGAATAGCTGATAAAAAATTTGATAACTTTTCTCTAGTAAGTGCTGATGAACTTAAAACAATTATATTTGCTCTACCTAACAAAAATAGTCCTGATGATATGAGCATAACTTTAATTAAAAATTGTTATGAAACTTTATCAAATCCACTATTGAATATGATCAACTCCTCACTTTTAACGGGTAAAGTACCAACGGATATTAAGGTTGCTACTATTGTACCCATTCCAAAAATTTCAAATTCAATTAAGGCTTGTGACCTCCGACCAATTAACATGATTAGTTCCATGGGAAAAATTCTTGAAAAAATAGTTTGTGAACAACTGACATCTTTCCTAGAAAAAAATGAAGCATTAACAAGTTTTCAGTCTGGGATTCGTAGCAAACATAGTTGCGAATCTGCAATACAATGTGTATTACATGAATGGAAACTTAGTTTAGAAAAGAAGGAGATTACATTTGCAGTATTTGTGGACTTACAACGTGCGTTTGAAACTATAGATAGGACAAGGTTATTAATAAAATTAAAAAAATAATTAGTGAAAACAAGGTAGCATGCTGTGAAAGTGAGGTTAAAAGTACGCAAAATTCAACAAAGCATCAAGATGAAAAAAAATTAATGGCTATTGAAAATCAATATCTAAAAGAACTATTAGAGGAAACTAGGGACAAAAACAACATCCTGAAATTAAACAATGAATTGCTGTTAAGTAGATTAAAAGATATGGAAGCAAAACTCCTAGCAACAAAAAGTGATGTGATAAAGAACCCATTGCCAAGAATAAATCACACAAAGGCCGAGCCAGTGAAAACTTCAGAAAAAGCGGAAATCAATTATGCTGCAGTAGCCAAAGGGGCTGCAATAAATCAGAATACAATGCCGCAAGCGCAACACCAAGAAAACAGTAAAATGACAAGACCGACGCAAATAATACTTGCACACGCAAACCAAGACAAAACGGGAGTTAATGTTAATACAGAACTAACTCCAACAAATGAGGCATCCTTTGAGGTAAAAGATAGTCGAAGACGTCGAAAACCGAAGAATCTGGGTACGTGTAAAGTTTCGGAAGAACAAAGTAAATCAGGATTTGCCGGAGAGGAGAGAAAAGTCTGGTTGCAACTATATCGAGTAAAAAGAACAACTACTGAACAAATGATAAATGCTTACATAAAATCCAAAAGCGGCTTCAGAGACGAAACCATATGTGTCAAAGAAATTCCAACAGAGCAAAATAGGTTAAAGCTTTTTATGGTAACAGCGTCTCTGAAGAAAAAGGATGAAATGTACGAGCCTGCATTTTGGCCGGAAGGAGTAGGAGTCAGAAGATTTGATTTTGAAAAAAATAAAAAATTTTTAAGCGAGCAAGGAGGTAGTTTTTTATAAGCAAATTGCACATTAGAGAAAACCTCGGAGAAAACAGTGGCATGGAAACAAATAAAAACCAGGAGAACATCATAATTTCAGAAAGGTCTACAATAATACATCAAAATGTTCAATCATTAGGAAATAGTGTAGATAAAATTGAAGTGTTATTGCATGAGTACAAAAAGTGCAAGTTTTTATGTATCACGGAGCACTGGAAAACAGAAGACCAGTTGAATACACTTAAGATAAACAATTTCAAGTTAGTGTCATGTTTCTGCCGTGAGAAAGGACAACATGGGGGAACAGCTGTGTATGCTCGGAATGGAGTAAAATATAAGGTTCTTAAAAATTTAAATAAACTGTCATTAAGTGGTGACTTTGAATGTGCAGCAGCTGAGTTCACACAGAACAAAAATCAAATTATTGTAATATCTATTTATAGACCACCTTCAGGTAACATAGAAATATTTTTCGATAAGATAGAACAATTACTCGCAAGAATAATTGATGGAAATAAAATAGTGTTTATTGTAGGAGATTTTAATATTGAAATGAAAGACTATAACTGGGATTCACTGAATTTAATGTCAATTGTAAATTCTTTTGGACTATATCCAACAGTAAATGAATATACTAGAATAACATCCAATACAGTCAGCTGCTTAGATAATATTTTTACAAACATAGAAGGTGAATTAAAAGCAAATGTAAAAGACTATTTCATTTCTGACCATATGGCTCAAATCCTTTCTTTCACTGTTGAAAGGACAAATGTAAATAGATGTTATCGTAGGTTTTTTAGTGAGGATAACAAAAATAAGTTTTTGCATAGACTTCATGAGCAAACATGGGAAGAAGTTTTTCATATTGATGAGAATGATGTAAATAAACAGTGGCATGTATTTAATGGCAGTTTTTTAAATATTTTTAATGAGTGTTTTCCCCTCAAATATTGCAAAGTAAATGAATTAAAACATCAGGTTTACATCAATCAAGAAGTTAAAAATATTAAAAATAGGTTAGATATCTTACTTGTCTTATCAAATAATAATCCTACACTATACAAAGAATTATATAATGAACTAAAAAAAACAATATGATAAAGCACTAATTGAATGTAAATCTCAAGCGTTTGAAAATAAAATAAAAAACTCGGACAATAAAAATAAAACTTTATGGAGTATATACAAGGAAGTAACAGGCAAAAGCAATTCAAGTGAAGATTCATTGAAAGGAGAAGCTAGTAAAATATCCAATGAATACAACTCGTACTTCCTGAATGCTGTACCAAACTTATTAAAAGACTTAAAAAGTCGACACTTTAATTGCAATATCAGCGAAAATATACAGTCCATGTTTGTAAAGCCGGCTACTGTTGAGGAATTACATGAAATTGTCAAATTAAGAACAAATATAGTAGTGTACCCACAAGCATCATTAAAACGTGTTTTACCGAAATTAGCATAGTAATTTGTCATATTGTTAATAATTCTTTAAAATTTGGGATATTTCCTGAGCAGTTAAAATTAGCCCTAGTCAAACCCATTTATAAAAAAGGAGATCCAGAACAAATGTCCAGCTATAGACCAATCAGTTTATTGCCAAGTTTCTCAAAAATATTTGAAATAGTTATGTGTAATAGAGTTGTGTCTTTTATGAACAAGTGCAATCTATTTGCTGATACTCAGCATGGTTATATAAAGGGTAGATCAACTCATACAGCCATCTTCCAGTTTACAAAGACCATTATTGAAATAATTGAAAATCATAACGTCGCGTTGGGTATGTTCTTGGATCTTTCCAAGGCCTACGATTGCTTGAATCATGAGTTTTTGTTAGAAAAGTTAAATAAGTATGGAATAAGAGGAAATGCATTGGAATGGTTCAAATCATACCTAACGGGGCGTACCCAACGAGTTGAAATTAAGAAAAACGGGAAATCAGCTAAATCAAACATCTTAATAAACAATCTGGGTATACCACAAGGGAGTATAACTGGACCGATACTTTTCATAATATATGTAAATGATCTATGCTGTATTAGAAAAAACGCTAATCAACACATAACAAACTATGCAGATGACACAAATTTACTAACAGGAGCAGATAATCTGGAAAATCTAAGAGTGGAGGCAGAAAATCTTTTTACTAATGCCAATGATTGGTTTCAAAACAATCACTTAATCTTAAATAAAGAAAAAACAAATGTGGTCCTCTTTAGAACAAAACAGGCTAAAATTGTAACACCCGAGAATATAACAATTATAAATGAACCAATAAACATTGCAAAAGAAACTAAATTTCTGGGGTTAATGATAGATGAATTTTTAAATTGGGGTGGACAAATTGATTATCTATGTGCAAAATTAAATAAAGTATGTTATAGTGTCAGAGTAATATCTAAATATCTAATGTTTAATCCAAAGAGAATAATATATTTTTCTAATTTTGAATCCCTGTTACGCTATGGGATAATATTTTGGGGAGGAGGTATTCATGGGCAGAGTATTGAAAGAGTTTTTATTATTCAAAAACGGGTCATAAGAATCATTAACAAGATGACATATTCTGAATCATGTAGAGGTGTATTCAAAAGTAACAAAATAATGACGGTTTATGGACTGTATATTTATGAATGCCTAATATTTCTATTCAAAAACAAAGAAATCTTTGAGTATAACCATCAACATGATTATGGAACAAGAGCACTAGAAATGTTTTATCCTAGACATCGCTTAACATTATCAGAAAAAAGTCCATATTATATGTGCATAAAACTGTTCAACAAATTACCAAATCAAATAAGGATAATAAATAATCTAAAACCTTTCAAAAAGAAAATAAGAAATTTACTATTGAATCTAGAACCCTATAGCGTAAATGAATTTATGAATATGCAAGCCCAATAAATTGTATTGTATTTTGTTTTGTAAATATGTATAAATAGTTTAATATGTTAAGCAAACTGTACACAGACGATTTGACGTCATTTCATTTTTTTGTATAAGTGCATGTTTTTTTGTATTTTTACTAAATTTGAAATAAAGAAATGTATGTATGTATTGATGGAATTGCATTACAATGGCTGACTGATTATTTGGATAATAAATCACAAAGATTAAAATTAAATAGTGTAATATCTTCTGTAATAAGTAATAATACTGGAGTACCACAAGGTAGCACATTGGGTCCATTGTTATTCCTAGTATATATAAATGACATTGGTGCGGTTGTAGACAGTTGTAAAATACATTTGTTTGCTGATGATACCCTTATCTATGTTAGCGGCTTAGATATTAGTAATTGTTTCACAATCATAAACAATACATTAAAAAATGTGTATAGGTATTGCTGTACTAATTTATTAAAAGTCAATACTAAAAAAACTAAGTGGATGCTTATTGGACCAGGTACAGATACGATACAGTTTTAGTAAATAGACAACAAACAATTTACGTTGGCACGGATGAAATTGAGAGAGTTACAAAATATAAATATCTTGGGGTAATTATTGATAGACATTTATTATTTTAAAGATCACACTAGTCATATTTGTAAAATGATAGGTTTTAAAATAAGCTACTTAAGTAGATGTAGTGGTTATTTGACTCAATGGGCCAGACTTACAATATAATACATGCATTCTGCCCCATTTAAATCATTGTGCATCAATTTTATACCTTTTGAACAAAAATGAAATGGATAGACTTCAGAAATTACAAAATAGGAGTATGAGGCTCTAGACTGACACCTATTAAGGATATGCTGAGTACGTTAAGGTGGCTTTCTGTAAAAAGATATGTAACATTCTTTACTCTTATATTTATATTTAAAATTAAAAATGACCTAGCCCCCAGATATCTCAAGGATATGTTGGTTTATAATACCAACATACACAATTATAATACCAGAACAAATCTAGACTTTCATTTACAAACATGTAGAAAAAAAAGTACTCAAAATAGCCTGTTTTTTAAAGGGTTAAATAAGTATAATGATGAATGTCCAGTAGACATCAAGAACAGCCCTACTTTGAATATTTTTAAATATAGACTTAGAAAGTACTTGATTGATGAGTAGTCATTTATGTTGTTTGTCAGAAGTTTCAAACTATAATTTAATTATATATTTATATAAATATTTTACTTAAAGACTCGAGTAGTCTGTTTATGATTGTATATTTCTATTTTATTTATATGTACTGTATTAGTCTTTCGCTAAATAAAGGATATATATATAAATATGACTTATCCTATATCATGTATCATGATCCAAAGGATTAATAAACTATTATTATTCTTATTATTGCTCGAAAAAATTACCTAAAATTGGACTCACAGAATGCGCTCTGTTAATATCAGCCTCGATGGCCATATGCCTCAAATCATTTTTAAATATTAATGCCATGTATCGATCTTTCAAATAAAAACAGATTTTTGATCATAAGTTAATTTTTCTGGTATTTATTCAAGTTTAAAGTTCTATCGTGCTTAAAAAAAACACCCTTTATAAAGCATTATGCTATTTTGTTTCCACACAAAATTATTTATTTATTTATTTCATTTATTTATGACCTTAAATACAGTACAGAGGTTACTGATAACAAGGCCTATCTTAAGTTAAAATTAAGGGGTTTTATAAATAATAAATAAACTGCTCTTTGTAACTAAACAGCAGAAGAAAAAGAGAAAAAAGTAAGAAGGAAGATTTACGTATTAACAAGGTGTAACCTACATTAAAAGTCACTTTTTTTTTTTTATAAAACCAAATATACAATCAATGTTATAAACAATCACAGATAAAATAACTAATCATATGACAATTTAGTATGTAACTTAAGTTTAAGATTAAATTTATTTTTATTTACGATCTGTTTTAACTCGCCTGGGATTTTATTGTAAACTTCAACCGCCCTATAAACTGGAGAATCCTGTGCTTTTTTAGTTGTTCTGAGATTATTTCAGAGGTTTCCTTTATTTCGTGTGTAGTGAGCATATATCATATTTTTACAACAATCATTTAACATATAAGAGCAACGCTTAAGTGCACCTATTATAGGGACTGTTTTGTTTATTACATGGCTAATATGCTTATCCCAAATGAGCTTTTCATCAATTATCAATCCTAAATACTTATATTCTGAAACACTATTGAACACTGTATCATTATATCTAATTTGTAAATCATGTACAGGCTTATTTTTTTGCTTAATGAGCATATATACATTTTTTTTACATTAATACTGAACTGAGACAGGGGGTGTTGGTTTACCAGAAAGACTGAGTTCAAATAGGAGAAATTTATTTGATTTGAAACTCTTTCAAAGACACTACATAAAAACCAACAAAAAATTCTATACTTTTTAAATAGGAAGTAATGGTGGTGGCCTACCCGTGGTACTCAGATGATAGAATTATTATTTCAGGTAACGAACTGGCATTTGCAACCCGCAATACATTTAAAGGTATTAGATATTGCCGCGGGTGTACCCAGCACTGAAACATGTAAATATACTTTACAAACAAACAAAACCATATGCATTAAACTCAACGTTTCAGCACAATACTAAGCTTATTGTAACACAGCCATTGAGAATATAAAATTAGATCATTATTATACTCTGGCTAATGAATGTTAGTCGTTGCGTCATCACTGGTAATGGTATGGACCAAGGCGGCCGATTATACCAGTGCCGGCGATGAAAAGTTAAATGATAAAATTATTAAACACTAAATATTATTATTAATTAACGTATTGCTATTTTGGGAGAGCAAATACGTGTAAAATGTTGAGAAATATTATGGGCAGGCACCTCCTGACCTAAACTTTCAGTGTATACTTGCCTTCACGTTTGTTCTAATTGTTCTAATGTTTTAGACTGTTTAAAAATCACATTTTTCGCATTTTGACAAATAATACGCTATTTTACTAAATTCAAATTTGTTTAATAAAGTGGCACTTACTTTCTGTTCTTATTTGGGATTTACGGCCACACTTCTGAACATTACTCAAAAGTGTGGCCGTAAATCCCAAATAAGAACAGAAAGAAAATACAGAAAGATGCCACAAATAACTTTTAGAAAAGTGGCACTTTATCACATAGAAATGTCACTTTACTATTATAGTAATGTCAGTGTTAATAAAAAACAGTTTGACAGAAAGTTATTCATTTAAATATTGGAACCATTGTTATATATATTAAAAGTACAATTATTGTATGAAAAAAACTAAAATATGTATAAAAATAGCCTTAGCCTTAAAAATACGCTAGCATTACACTTTCATCAGTTGCGTTTTTTTTTGTCATCCTCCACTTACAAAATATTTCATTATACCTTTACAATCTCATATTAGTAAAAAAAATATCATTGTCCAAAACTGCAAAATTAATCTTATAGATGTTGAAAATAACAATTTATTTTATATGGACCTCAAATTTGTTTGTATACTGTAAAATTATTATAGCCTGCTTATTCTTGACACAAAGGAACGTCTATGAGTGAAACCAGTACCGCGTCGTAAATGCTCAGACAAACTTGCATCCACCTTTGTCTAACGCATAGCGTGGGAGAGACGCATTTCTGTTCAGTAGGTGGCGTTATGCCGACGACGTTCGGGCCTATTTCAGTTTGATAAACACTGCGCGTGCAATAAAGACAGCATTTAGATTGCAATGTCTGTGATACATTCAATCAGTTATGACGCAACGACTAACATTCGTTAGCCAGAGTATAGCAATCACCTCTAAGTTATTTAAATCTGAACAGGAATAAACTAACACAGTATCATCAGCAAAAGTAAAGTATTTAGCCTTTAGCCCTACAAATTGCAAGCTGTGGACGTATAATAAATACAAAATTGGACCAAGCACCGACCCTTGGGGAACACCCACATTTGCACTTAACTTATCACTACACACACCATTTACTTCTGTGAAATGAGATCTATTTTTCAAGTATGACTTAAGTAGGCTATACATGGTGCCTCGGAGCCCCATTTTATATAATTTGTCTAGAAGAATGTTAATGTCCACTGTGTCAAAAGCTTTCTGTAGGTCAATAAAGACTAATAATATATATTCATTGTCATTGATCTTATTAGAAAGAAATTCTAAAATGTCTGTTGTTGCACTACTTGCTGCCTGGAAGCCATACTGGTATTTGTCAAAGCCAAAACTGTTACTAATATAATCTACCATTCGCTTTTTCAGAAATTTTTCCAGTATTTTTGAGAATATACTTATTATGGATATAGGTCTATAATTTACAATAGTATCCTTTGGTCCACTTTTATGTAACGGGATAATTTTTTAAGTCTTAAGTTCGTCTGGGAATTGTCCTGTAGCTAACACATTATTTACCAATTTAATAGCTGTATCTTCTAATATCTCATACACGTTAATTAAGTCCCATTTAGTGATTTCATCGACTCCTGCTGAATTGGTTTTTATGCTTTTTATAACAAAGAATAACTCTTCTTTCGTGCAAGGGGTAAGATACATTGTATAGATAGTTTGTTGTTCTTCAAAGTCTGTTTTTCTTGATAAGGGTATGTCCATCACAATTTTGTTACCAACTGATGCATAGTGCTCATTGAATTTGTTTGCCATTTCCACACTTTCTGTTATCAAAGTATTGTTTACAGTGATTTGTTTAATTGTATTATCATCCTTTGATTTCTGATTGTGTACTAAGTTATTTATCACCTTCCAGGTTTTTTTTGTGTTATTTTCTGCTTTTATAAATTCCCTTTGCGCCCATCGCCTTTTTAATTTCTTTGCTAGGTTAGTTACAGCATTCTTCAATTTCTTAAATTCACATTGTAAATGTTAAATGTTAAATAAATTAGATATTTCATTGTGTCGACGTAACCTTTTCAAAACGGAAACCATGTGAACCCACAGATATTTTTCGTGATCATCTAACAGAAATCAGATATTTACGAGAGCCTGGCTGGATTCATAATTAAGGACTGGAGCCGCACGAATTCACATAGCGGGAAATGTCTAGGGGTGGGCGATATTGAAAATTTGTTATCGAATATCGATAACTAAAAACATATCGGTAAATTCAATATATCGATAGTTATCGATACTTATCGATATATCGATACTTATCGAATATCGATATTTATCGATAACTATCGATATTTCCAATCGTAAATATTGTTATTCGATATATCGATAAAAATTTCCAGCGCTATAATCGCTACACATATTTTACAAACTATATTGCACATCACAGAATTCACACAAGCGTCATGGGCAAAGTAATTTAACCAAGAAAACTGCTGAATTTTATGTAGAACATTTGTCTTTCAGTATTATATATCACCTAATTTTACAAATAAAGTTTCTAGGCCATTAAATGTCCGAGCGCGCACAATAAAATAAAATCATATTCAATCACTGAACTCGCAGAATAAGGAGACGAGTATTTAGCACGTGTTATTATTTCCAACCGCAAATATCGATATATCGATATTTCGATATTTATCGATAAGTATATCGATATGTCGATATTTATCGATATATCGATATGTTGATATTTATCGATATATCGATAATTCCAATAGCAAATATCGTTATTCGATATATCGATAAAAATTCCCAGCCCTAGACATGTCTATTGTTGTTTAAAGTTTATTATATCATATTCACAATTTGTTGTGCAATATTTCAGATATTTGTTATTTTATGTATGATCGACGTCATCTAAAATTTGATAGTATTTGTCAAATATATTTACTGTAATGTATTTGCACTAACAAGAATAAGTTAACACAGTTTTTCTGTCTAACAGTTTAATTCAGTGATATTAGTCTAATTACAAACTACAAATCGCCCTGCTTATATGCATACTTACCTATATTTATAACCTATTCATTAGCAACGGTTTTTCGCCAACATTCTCATGTTGATCCCAAATGTAACCTCTTATAATTTGGTATGGGTCCCATGTCTCTAAATTTCAATATCGTACATTGAAAATTCACCGGCCGCCACTGAACTAATATTCGAATATTCGATAGTTCAAATAAATATTCGATAGAATTTGAAATATGCGAATAGTGGAAAATTTGAATAGTCGAGTATTTTACAAATTACTATTTGAATATTCGAAATAAAGTGTGTCCACGGATGGAGCTGATGTCACTAGGAACAATATGTCCGATATTTATTAGATAGATTATGGAATCTCTCTTATTGACGATTAAGAACAAGAACTGACTGTTCTAATAAAATAAGCTTCTTATTGGTTCACGTTAGCATTTTTGTGGGTTATGTGCTTATATTTGCTACCCATCTATAATTTGAGAATGTAGAGGATGTAGAAATAATATTGTAGAATAAATGAACAATTAACATTTTAAACAAAACTACGTTAATGCTGATGTATTTAAACATAACATATAAACATAAACACACCACAGAAGAAGAAAGTAGGCAACCCCCAAATCTAAAGCCAAGTCTGCCCGGAAGGGGGGTTACACATTTGAAAAACGCAGAGAAACATCCATACCCGACTTTGCCAGTGCCGGGGTTCGAACTTGGACACGATAGGCAGTGCGACCAGAGCCATGACTGTCACTCATGCTCTAGCCCGCTGCGCTATCAAGTCGGTACCGCTTGTATTACGACTAATAGTATAGTAAAAGTATAATAATAATAATAATAATAATAATTTATTTCTCACTTTTAACACAATAGTGTATACAGTCGTCGGTACATATATAGAAAAATAGTAACATACAATAAGTAAAAATAACAATAAGTACATAAATCAATAAACTAGTATAAAGTAACTAAGACACAAAGTATAATACAAATTAGAAGATATAAACAAATATACAAATGTGCAAATGAGTATACCGGGTGACCACGAAATGAGGCTCGCCCTTATATCTTCTTTGTTTTACAGGATATAAATTTCAAATTTGGACACGTCAAATAACGGTTAAATATGCATTATTTCAACCATATTATCACTTTCTGTCGCTTTTGGTTTCACCGGAAATTACACTAACTTTCGTTTTTTAAATGGAACACCCTGTATATTTTTACATTTTTTGATTCAGGAGGTCATTTTGAATACAGTTGAGGCATATTGAGATAAAAATATTATTGACAGACATTTTTATAAGCAAATTTAATTTTTGATCTAGCCGGCCGTGACCCCAAAAAAATGTTTTGTTTTGCTTCAATAATAGCTTTGTTTGTCATCAAAGTGTAGTGCAGAAAAGTGTAGGTTTAAAAGTGTACAAAATGTTAACTAGTGCAGATGTGTAATTCTATAACAAACAACTTTAGAGTGTACGTACTCTTGTCAGAAAATCAACATAACCTATAAATAATAGCAATAATAGATTTACTACCAGTATCTTCACTCTCATCATTAAATAACTGTGACAAAATCACATTATTTCAATTCATACCTCTGTCAGACAACCCGTTTCAATATATCTCAAACTTCAAACCACAGAACAGCTTCAAACTTCAACTCAGGTGCCTGCGCTGCACTATCGACACTCGTTGCACCTCCTCAGGAGTCAGTGTCAAAAGTGCAAGAAAGTGTACACTATACTGGTATACCAAACGGCTAGCACTGTCTGCACTAATTTATAACAAACGACTTATTGGCAAAAAGTGTAAAAAAGTGTACACTAGTGGCTGATGACAAACAAAGCTAATTAATCAAAAAATACAATTATGATATTATGTCGTATGACATTTGTGTTATAAGATCTTAAACATTTCAGAAATCGTTTTTCCAGAATAACTCATTTTTTTTAAATGGCACCATGGTGACTCACTATGTTATTTTAATAAAGCATTTCATTACCGATAATTTGGTACCAAATACTTCATTATTTGTTCATATTATAATACATAAAAATTACATTCAACAAGATATAAATGAAAATAAAAATATTTAACACTGAATTTCTATCAAATACTAGGTGCCTTTGAAATGTAACGAAAGAAACAAATGAATAGTTTCATAGCTCAAATGTCAAATGATATTTAAATCTATGAGAATCAGGTATAATAATGCTGCATATTAAAAAATTATGGTTTATTCACAGTGACAAAGTGGTGTTCTTGAGCTATTCTCTCTTGTCCCAGCTCCCGTTCTACACTTTCTTAGTGGATAACGTTCTGCATATAAATCACGGGCTGCCAGACTATTTCTGTGACTTTCCCCGTATATCAACAGCATATCCACTTTGTCACTTTGTGATTTTAATACGCAGCAAAAATACAACATAATATCATAATTGTATTTTTTGATTAATTATTGAAGCAAAACAAAACATTTTTTTGGGGTCACGGCCGCCTAGATCAAAAATTAAATTTGCTCATAAAAATGTCTGTCAACAATATTTTTATCTCAATATGCCTTAACTGTATTCAAAATGACCTCCTGAATCCGAAAATGTAAAAATATACAGGGTGTTTCATTTAAAAAACGAAAGTTAGTGCCATTTCCGGTGAAACCGGAAGCGACGGAAAGTGATAAAACCGTTGAAATAATGCATATTTAACCGTTATTTGACGTGTCCAAATTTCAAATTAATATCTTGTAAAACAAAGAAGATATAAGGGCGAGCGTCATTTCGTGGTCACCCGGTATATAAAATTTAAAACAATAACATACAAATCAATGAGATAAAGAATTGCAGTACTGAAAGTATTCATCATTACTATAAAAGCTGTTTCCAAGTAATATTTTCCTTACCGTCTTTTTAAAGGTCTTCATACCAATATCCTTTGTTTTTAAATTTTGTGGTAGGACATTAAAAAACTTATTTGAAAAATATAGATAGGAGTTTTGCGTCTTACTCAATCTAACTCTTGGAAGACACAGATTATTTTTTTCTCTAGTACCATAGTCGTGAATATTTTCCCGAACTAGAGTACCTCCCTGTATACTTTTCCTCTTGATATGTATTGAACAATGATAAATATAACACGAAGGAAGAGTCATAATACGCATATTTTTAAAGAATGCAACAGTTTGTGTTCGGTCCAACAATAAAATCGGAAATTGAGCCGTTCGGTGTAGATAAAAAATTAGAATGGTCTGCAAGATTCATTATGCTTAGTTTTAGCAAAGACGATATGTAAAGACTGTTCTATTCCTATGGCAGGACACTTAATAACTTTTTAAAACGCGTAATTCTCTACAGATGTCATGAGCATTCACTTATTTGGGTGTGATTTGGGATTGAAAGCAAATCTCCTGTAAAGGTCATTAGTAGTTATTCCGTTGTTGCCAAATATAAAATGTGTATCTCAACGCGCATGGTTTGGCCAATGAATTAGCACCAGTAGCTACTTCACGGGAATATTTTGTAACTGAGTAACAACTCTAACTTAGTAGAAATAATTTTTTGTCTATAAATAATTTTCTTTTTAGTAATTCATTCATTTAGGTACTAAATTTCTTTTCTTTCGTATTTTTGCCTAAAAATAATTGATCTAAAATCATTTAAAAAACGTGAATAAAAGTAATAACATACGTACATTTTGTATCTATTTTAAAAAAACTACGTTTTGATTAAAAATTTTTCACTTTAAAAAATTATGTTATTCTGAAAAAAAATCTAGTAACAAATATCCAAATAACAATTTATAAAATACTTGCCCGTTGGTCGGTCGGTCTGTCTGTAGTCTGTCATGATAACTTGAGAGCGTCAATATACTTTCTTGAGATTTGGTAGGTATATGTGTATATTCGCCAACTTAGTTATGAAAAAGTAGCCAATAAATACGGCGACGGCAGAGGAGGTGAAATTGTCTTAAATGAAAATATCAAAATATTTCAAAATAGAGGTGTAACATTGGTATTATAAAAACATGCATATTTTCTCAATAAATTTTTACTTTGTTATATTATTATGATTGTATAATAATATGTATACCTAATATAACGAAAGTATTGTGATGGTAAAAAATCGCGTCCACATTTGCACAGAATTATTTTACAGGGTTTTTCTGAAATCCATGCCAATAAAGCTGATTCTCCGTGACTAAATATAAAAAGAAGTTTCTATAAATATGGGCCTGTAAATGCGTCTTAAGGGAGCTGGGACCATTTCATGGTCTGCAACTCGTCGATTTAAAATCAATACCTGTTATAATGGGCTTCATGGCCCAATACTTTTTTGGAAAACTTTAACTTCATGATTAATTTCTTGGGACTTGAAATTGGTACTTTTTAACATTTTTTTTATTTATTTATTTATTTATTTATTTATTTATTTTATTTATTTATTATACGGCTAAGCCATTTTGCAATTTACAAATAAGTAGATAGAACAAATTACATAAATCAGAAACAAGATAACAGCTAAAATATTACAATAAAATTAAAATAAACAAAATTAAGTTATAAGATTAGTTTATATATATCGGGTGGTCCAAAAAAAACCGGAATTTTCATTTTACCTTATAACTTTTTTATTTTTTCAGCGATTTTCAACTTTTTGGATTCGTTCGACAGCTAAAGCTTTCAGCTAAACGATTCTCTGCCAGAAGCTGATATTATGATCATAAATGTCAAGGCACACGTATTTAAACTTGAGCAATTTTTAATAACTGCTGGAATGTTGTTGAAATGCCGAATTTACAAACGGTTTGTTTCATCATCTTGACTGGTCTTGTGGCAATATTTTGATAGGTAGTTTTAAAAAATCGGTCAAAGAACTACGGAGCTGTACCAAAAAATGTAGAGGCGTGTTATCAACGTCTCGGCAGCAATGGTAAAAACAGAAATTTTTATTCTCCTTCATAACTTTTTTGATTCCTTACCGATTTTAATTTTTTTTGA